>PXYN01000149.1:0-120313 GCA_003056585.1 Lecanicillium sp. MT-2017a | reverse complement strand
GGCGGGGGCCGCGGCTTAATTGTTATCAAAAAAAAAAATGGTTATTTGGACCCTTGCATAACACCGTGAGTATATGTGCCGTTTTCCAGGAGCACTATAGCCGCATCACAATATCCGGCTTCGCAAGCAGCCAAATATTGCCCTTCTGTTGCTCAAATTCCTTGTCCACGACATTGCCGTCATATTTCTTTGTCTAGCTGGGGATTCTGGCAAAGAATAAAAAAAAAAAAAAAAAAAAAAAAAAAAAAATGAACAGAAACTCAACTCAACAATGGCAGAGAAGATAAACAAGAACACAACCGTAGCTTGTGTAGCTCCCACGCAGATATGTCCTCCAAGTGATGATCTCGCCCGTTGGTGTTGGTGGTGGTGGACCTTGCTGGGCGGGGCATCCGGACCCGGGGACCGCAACGTCGGCCGAGCCGCAACACTCTGGTGACACCTGTGTCCTGCGTCCCGTTTGTTGGCTCGACATGAACAGGATACCACACCAAGCCTGAGCAAGAGAACCTGCTTGCCGCCTTCCTGCAGTGATAGCATTACTAATTTGCCACCATCTCACGCTACTGTGCTACTGGTATCAACCGACTGGCAGATTGCCGCTAACCTTATATAGCTTATCTGAGGGGGGCTCCCACTTCCCCCACAATCAGCTACCTCCACGGCCAGATCGACGCACCCTTACTTATCCAGACCTCTCTCCTCCTCTCCTTCTTGCTTCTCTATCCCCCGTGTCCTTTCTCGCGACGACTGACGACTGACGGCACCATTCCCCGTCTCCTCTAAGAAAACGCGTTTCCTGTTCGCAATTGCCCGCCTCGGGGGGCTTCAATTTCTGTGACCATTCTCGCGTCAACGTCCAGGCACGGGGCCAGATCATGGCTCCCTCCTCCTCGTCCTCCCGCGGCACCTGGGACCATTTCCGCGGCCAAGCCGCCCGTTCCAACGAGGTCTTGAGCTCGGACAACCTGGCCGAGGAGCAAGCGCTTCTCGACGAGGACGATGACGGGTTTGACGATGAGGAGCAAGGGCGTGCGCGTGGCATCCCCGGTCGAAGACGGTACAGCTGTCCCAGCCCTCTGCGTAACAATGCCTTCTATTCCCTGCTAACATTCCTTCTCTACAGATCGTCCGTCACAAACCGCCTAGCCGCCATGGCCGACATTGGGGGCCCCAACAGCTTCCGCTCCTTTGCCCGCAGCTGGCAGCGCGCCGCCTCTTTTGCAGAAGTCATCCCGCGGCGGCCCAGCTTCGTCTTCTCCGATCGGCCGGCGGCTGAGGAGGACGGCGGGCACGACACCGGCCACGGTATCGAATATGGCAGAAGCCCCGTTGAGGCGCCGTCACCGCAGTCGGGCCTCCTCAGCCAGCATCTCGAATCCACCGCCGGGACGAGTCGCGGTGCTGCCGTGCGTCCGTCCGCCAGCCAGGACTTTCGTGCCCGCGAGAGCAAGCAGCTCGACGCGGAAATGGCGGCCGCATCGGGTGCCCTGCCCGCAACGGTGACGACCGCCTCGGGAGCCACGCCGTCCAGCCGCTCGAGCTTCTTTGCGGCGCCACCGCACCTTTCCTCCCCCTCGGTAATTGGCAGCTACGGCTCGTACCGCAGCTCGCAGTACGGCACCATGGGGTCCGCGACGCTGCGGCCGCGGCGCATCTCGGTGCGGCGAGCATCCATGGCCGCCGGTCAAGATGCCGATGGTGCCACTGCCGAGGACGAGGAAGAAGAGACGGCACTGGGCGAGGACCGCCCCATCCTCATCAAGGAGATCAAGCAGGGCGACAAGGTGGTGCTGACAGTAGACGGGCAGAGCACGCTGCCGCAGAGCGTCTTCAATGCCATCAACGCCATCATTGGCGTCGGCCTACTCAGTCTTCCGCTAGCCTTCAAGATGTCCGGTTGGCTGCTCGGCCTGGGCATCCTGACCCTCACCGCCGCCGTCACCGCGCACACGGCCGACCTGCTCGCCCGCTGCATGCGCTACGACGCCAGCCTCATTACCTACTCGGACCTGGCCTACGTCTCGTTTGGCACTCGCGCCCGCGTCGTCGTATCGGCCCTCTTCACGCTGGAGCTCGTCGCCGCCTGCGTCGCCCTTGTCATCCTCTTTGCTGACTCACTGGCCTTGCTGTTCCCGTCGGTTGGCAGTGCTACAGCGTGGAAGTGCGTTTGTACGGCGCTCATCCTCGTATTGAATGCGTTGCCGCTGCGGTGGCTGAGCTATACCAGCGTCATTGGCATCTTTTCCACCTTTTGCAGTAAGACTATCAAGAGCCATGTTACAGAATGCTACATCTGAAAGCTAACAATCGCAGTCGTCTGCATCATCGTCGTCGACGGTGTCATCAAAAAGGAATCCCCTGGTTCCCTCTGGCAGCCCGCCACAACATACCTCCTCCCATCCAACTGGCTCTCTCTCCCGCTTGCATACGGCCTCATGGCGAGTCCATGGGGTGCACACTCCGTCTTTCCCTCTGTAAGTCGCCCCCAATTCCCCTAATACCAACTATCTCTAAGAACATCCCAGATCTACAGAGACATGCGCCACCCATCCAAGTGGCCCCGCGCCGTGCACATCACCTTTTCCTTCTCCTACGTTCTAGACACGTGCCTCGCCGTCATCGGCATCCTCATGTTCGGCGACGGCATACGCGAGGCCATCACTTCCAACATCCTCAAGACGGCTGGCTACCCAGAGTCGCTCACCCTCTTCATGTGCGCCTGCGTCGCCGTCATTCCCCTCACCAAAATCCCGCTCTCTGCGCGGCCACTCGTCACCACCGCCGACATCCTCTGCAACCTGCACGACGCGCCGCTGACGCCCGGTCCCATGTCCTGGGCGACTTGGGTAGCCAGGGCCGCCGTCCGTGTCGCCGTCGTCCTTCTCCTCCTCCTCATCTCCATCGTGTTTCCCGCCTTCGACTCGGTCTGCGCTTTTCTCGGCGCCGCGCTGTGCACCCTCATCTCCGTCGTCCTGCCCATTGCCTTTTACCTCAAGTTGTTTTGGCGCGACATTTCGTCCTTTGAGAGGGTCGTCTCGTGTGCCCTTGCGGCGCTGTTTTCCGTTTTTGGCCTTGTAGGCACTGTTTGGACGTTTTTGCCGAAGGAGCTCGTTGGTGCATAGGGAAATAAATCATCATGACAGAATACGCGGCTTTGACTTTCGGTGTCGCAGCATGGCGTGTGCATAATCATATCATACTCTTGTGAATTTAACACCATATAAACTGCACTGTAAATATTATATATACAACCAGTCATGTTCTACATTATCACGCCGACATGCTAACATGCACCGACTTGCCGTCAGACAGTTAATAAAATGGGCAGACATTCACATCAATTGAACAGTTTGTAGAGTGGGTAACCTCTGGTATTTCTATCTATAACATATCTAATACCTAGAAAGCGGGCCAGGGCCTGTCTGCTGCTTTGCCATGACCGACTCGTTCTCGTCAAGTCTTGTTGCAAACAGCCCGCCACGATTGGAGGTGGAAGAGGCTAGTCCCCTTACCATCCACCAACCCACTCAATGTCCCCGAGATAGGCCCGGCGATCGCGTCGCCAGTTCCAGTCTCTTCCCTTGATGGGACAGTCCTTGGACTCCTTGTCCTTTCTCTCCTTGCTCCGAAATGTGGTAGAATCAAAAACGCCCGCTTCATTATACTTGTACCCAAAACCAAACTGTCGGCGCTGCTTCAGCACGGGTGACGTCTCGAGATCCATGACGGTACCGCCACGGCGGCGTTCACCCAGAGCAGACCATTTATCGAAATTGTTGCGCTTCGAGGGAGGCGAGTAGCGCGGAACAGACGGGGCCGGCGGGCCGTCAATGGGCTCATCATGGAAGAAGAAGCCATCGGCAACCAGGTCGTCGTCGACATTGCCCTTGATCTGAACCGGCTTCTCCGTGTTCTCCTTCTTGGCGTCGGTGACGCTCTCGTGGCTCCAGGTGCGAGAGTTGAGAGCCTGGAGAGACTCGCGCTGCTGCTCGCGCTCCTCCTCCTCTTCGTCCTCATCCCACATGTCGCTCCAGCTCTTGGAAACGGCATCCTTGCGACGGCCAAAGACTGTCGACATGGACAGAGTCATGGGCTTGGCCATGGCGATTGGCAGAGACCCAGCCGCGGGGGAAATCTTGGGACGTCGAGGAGCCGGCTTGTCGGAAATAGCCAGCGACTTCATGGAAGTCTCCAGGTGGGAGCCGAGCATGGAGGACATGGAAGGCGTCTCAGCGGCCGCAGAGCACCAGTCACCAGTGTTGCCAGACTTGGAGAACAAGTCCTCGGTGTAGCTCTCGTCGTCGCGAATGACGCTGAGCTGACGGCCAGTCCACTTGGGAGTCTCCTGCAGGGCGCGAGCCCAGGGGAAAGCGGTGAACTCGGGCTGCTCGCTCTGGAGCGAGGGGGTGCGCAGAGGCTCACGGTTGGCCGAGGCAATGGTAGTAGTCTCGGCGCCGCAAAAGTCATCGAGAGACTCGTCCTCGGTGGTGAAGCTGACGACGCGCATGAGGGCCTCGCGGGCTCCGACCAGAGAACGCCTCTTGGGGTCGAGGTTCATGGTCTGGACAATGACTTCGTACGTGTCCTGGGACATGTCGGGGAAGACGTCAAACAGGCTCTGCTTGTCCCTCGAGTAGTCGAGGAAAAGAGGGTCGGCCTCGGTCGGGGTGGTGAAGGGGTTGCGCGAGAACAAAATGTTGAGGAGGCAAATGCCTATGGCCCAGATATCGGCCTCGGCGGGCGAGTAGCCAGCGCCGGCCGAGTCAAACTGCTCTGGAGCCATGTAGCGGTCGCTGCCAACCGTCATCTCGTAGGACCACTTGTCGGTGGTGGCCAGGCCAAAGTCACCAAGCTTCATGGCACCATCCTGCGTGAGGAAGATGTTTTCCGGCTTGATGTCACGGTGGTAGATGCCCTTTGAGTGAATGTAGGCCACCGAGTCGATGAGCTCCAGCATAAACTGGCGCACGTGCTCGGTCTGTAGAGGGCCGTGGCCGTTGCGAATCGCCTCATAGAGATCGCCCTGGTCACAGAACTCCAGCACCAAGTAAATGTGTGACTCGGTCTCAAAGGAGTGGATGAGGTTGACAATGTTAGGCTGGGAGCCGAGGCAGCGGTGAAGAGCCAGCTCCTCGGACCGGTCATCGACGGCGAACTCCTGGTTGGCAGGGTCGGCCGCCTGGGCGGTCCTCTTCGTCAGGCACTTGATGGCGACTAGTTGGTTCGTGGACAGGTCCTGAGCCTTGAAAACCATGCCAAAAGTGCCGTGGTTGAGTGGTGAGACAGTCTGGAAGCGGCCTCCGTCGAGGAGGGCGCCGCCGACAAACTTTTCCCGCAAGCACTCCATGCTGATTGGGATAGATGGTAATATAGTAATATAGTGAAACAAAAAAAGTCGACAAAGCTCGCAGAGATGGATGCAGTTTGATAAAACAAAGAAATAAAGACGACGCGAGGTAGAAGATGTGGTTGTTTTTGGCGGCGTTAGTTGTACAAAGAACAGTATAACAAGGTGTTGTTTTTTTGTTTTTGCCGCGGAAGAAATCACTCCGTATCGTAGTTCCCAAAGACGAAGAAAGTCGAACGCAAAAGAAGCCCTAGAGAAAAGCAAGAGCGCCTCCGTTGAACTTTTTTTGAACCCTTCTGTACAGGAATAAGTTGGTTGGTGGGGGATGATGTGTGTCGTCGTTTGCAAAGGAGGACAACAATCAAGATGAAAGTTGATGCTTTGCAAAAGGCGTGGCGTGGCGTGGTAGCGTTGCGTAGAGTAGCGAGAAAGCTGAGGATATGGATTGAATGTACAGATGTGACGCCCGCGAGACGAAAGAAGCGATGGTTTGCATCCAACGAGGATGGCTTGATGATGGTCGTAGAAGAATCAATGGCTCATTTGCGTGGAAGAAAAAGGGTCGATGGTAGTAGAACAAAAGAAACACGTATTATCGAAGCGTCGCAGCGACTAGGCACGAGAGCCAGGCAACCCCGAAGGTTCGAACAAACGGAAGAGAAGAAAATGACGAAAAAGGCGTTATAATGACATCGAAGTCGTGTTTATAGTGTTTTTGACGAGAAAAAATAGATGGAAGAATGAATGTGGCGTTGCAGAAAGCCCAATGGCGATGTGCAAGTGATGGAAAGAAGACGGCGGAGGGACGGAGCCGTCTAGGTGTCTGAACAGGCGTGAAGAGGTATGGAGTATCGGGGAGGGGAGATGGAAATATAGTAAAGAGGGAGACGAGCGGCTTAGTCGGGACCAGTATCGAGACTGGGACCTGTCAAGAGCTTTGCTCTCCCTGCTGAGGGTGCTTCAACCAGACACGAAGTGGCAGCTTGTCGAGTGATTGGGGACAGTGAATGGTGGCTTCGGTCGTTGGAGAAGCGTTGGTTGGTGGGCGGTGCGTAGCACAAAGAGCTGAGTTGTCTGGTCAAGAGCGGAAGCGAGTTCCAAGGGTTGACGCGGACCGAAGAGACGAAGATGTAGATGTAAGCTCGCAGAAAAGTGTCTTCTGGATTGGAATGACTGATGGCAGGAGCCGACACCGGGCGGGTCGTGATCGTGACGTGACGTGGTCGAGTGACGAGAAGCGGGCCTGGGGCGGAGCGGAACCGGTTGGGGTCGGTAGGCAGACAGGCAGAAGTGCTCCGAGTCAGTGGACGACGACTCTTTCTTGGGGTCTCGACGATTGTAGACTTGGCGAGGAGCAAAAGTCGAGATGGGCTCGGATAATTGAAGTCGTTTAGCTTTGCAGATCTCGGGTCTTCCAACGGGCAAAGGATGAACCGTTGGGCGGGTGGCGGTTTGCGGGTGGTGTTGGCGTGCCGAGCGTGTGACGAACGGGGGGACCACAGCGCTTGGTGGGTTGTTGACGGGCGGACCGGATCGGTGACACACTCAGGCAAACGCAACCGCGAACGGAGAGAGATGGCAAAGCTTCCGAGGAAGAGAAAAGAAGAAAGAAGCAGGTCGTTGACAACTTCGACGCAACGAAACGGGATGAAGAGAAAAGGACGGGCGGATGGAGAGGAAGGGAAAGGTGGTCGAGAAAGAAGGAGGGGAGGATAAGGTAGGTAAAGGGAAGAGAGAAGCGGTACGAGTGCTGGGCCCAAGAGGATAAAATGGAAGGGCGACCAAGGGAATGGCGGTGATGGGGGGGAGACTGGGATTGGGGAGAGACGCAGAGAGGGAAGAGGCCCGGCCGGGGGCTCCTCGACGGCGGCGACGGTGACGGGTGGGATGGATGGGCGTGCAGGCCGGAGGGGGAGAAGGTACCAGAGCGCTCTGGGAGGTACGGAGGTACTCGTACCGATAGTTTGCGTCTTGGGGGTACGGGGTGGAGGGAGGATGCTACTTTATTTTTGCTGAGATTCTAGTGGGATATCTTGTACCCTTCATGTATCGCGTGTCGTCTCGTCGACGACGAACCCCGGCACATGAGGACCGCCAGACCGACCGCAGAGGTACTCGAGAGGAGGTACTCTACCTGACGGTACGGGAGTACTGTGTGGTATGGAGAGTGTGGGTGGGATGGGTGCTGGATGGGGACGGACATGGAAGCAGGTGGAACGGGGGGCGTCCGAGGCGAGTCGAGGACAGGCGACCAAGAGGAGGGCCCAGAGAGACGAGCGGACAGAGGATGCGCCTGGATCGGCCGGGCCACCAAGGCACAGTGCTGTTTTGGGTTTGGGTTCAGGCTCTGGAGCTCATGGGGGGGAAGGGTCCGGGACTCGTGGGTGCGATAGGCCAGTATGTAAAGAAATGTACCTTGGCCGCACCACACGGTACTCCAAGAGTCATTCACCAGCCAAAGAACAGCCTGGAACCTGCGAGATCGGTACCCAGTCACTCCTCACGAGGTACAACGCAGTGACCAGCCGGCCTACCTAGGTCGGCAGCTAGCGCTGAACCATGTCTTTGCTAGCAAGCAGGCGCGCCATGGTCCGGTGGGTGTCATTTGCCCAGGACCCCGACAGGACCGTGTCAGGTGCACAGTGTAAGGTGGCGTCTGTGTTGGGGGTGTCAACCCCAAAGCCAAACACGACACACGATACAAAGATACTTGCCCGGATAGCGGGCGTAAGCTGATGGAGCAAGGTACCCACTAAACAAAAACAGAGCCTGAGGCAGTGTTGAGATGGGCTCCTAAGTGGTGGCTACCGTGCCGTTTACGACCGCAGCACCGTGCGAGGACGATGATCCGGCGCTGTGCGTTGCCCCAGTGGAGATGGCCGCAGTCGCAGCCGTAGCCGTCGCTGGCGCAGCGCAGGCCGCCCAGACGGAAATGACGAGATGGCCAGCGTGACACGCCAGTGCCAACCTTGGTCATTTCGCACTGTGCGATATATTGGGGGTAAAGGTAGGTACCTGGCTTGCACTGCACACTGCAGTTACCGGCAAGGGAGGACTCGCAGTCCTGCTCATGCATTCACCGCCAGAGTACAATGGCTGGCGGTACCCCTGCCACGTTGGCTGCATGCAGTAGGGACCTGCTGGCGAGGTCGACAATGTGCGGCCCTGGCAGGTACCCTTTTCGCAGGTGAAGTGAGCTGACGACCTTGACAGGGACCCAGTGCGGCCGCACCGTGCAACATGTGTGGTGTGGTAGCAAGCTCGTAATAGCGGCATGGCGCCAATCTTGCGACAATGGCGAGGCGACGACCGGGAACACACACGAGGAGGCGTCTCCGGCAGCGCGTCCGGTTCCCCCCCAACAGAATTTCTCGGCGTACTCGTACCTGAGAGTGAAGCTTCTGGTCTGCATTCGAATGTCGCGGAGAGGCCAGATTGCACTGCGACCATGGATCCTTTGGTAGGCACGCAATTGGCGAGGGAATGTGGTGCTTGTCATTTCGCTTATACAGGTACGGAGTACATTACACCATATACCTACCGAGTACTCGTGCAATAAAGGTACTCGTACTGCATCGTACTACCAATTGTAGAGCAATACAACACGAGACAAGGGACACAGTAGTCACTTGGGATACACACAGTCTTGTGTTACCTGTATTGCATACTAGGTACCTGTGTTGCTGTACACCAGATACAGTAGGCATCTACACACAGTGCTCTCTCCTGAGCTCTGTATAAACACGCTCAAATATGTACACGTCGCACATACCCCGCATGTTGAGACAAAGGGAGCTTGGGGCAAAGGCGTCATCTCACAGCCTGTGGAAGAAGCAGCTCGAAGCCACGACGCATGACGGCAGGCGGCCGACCGGCATATTTTGTTTCACGTCTGGTTTGTGCCCCGGGCCATGTCGTCAGCGGCCTTGGCCTGTTGGCGTCTCGACTCTCTCCGTGAAGCCGGCATGCTCCGCCAATGACGCTCGAATGCGCGTAATTATGTATGTACTCGTACGTAGTGTATGCACTCCTATCAGCCTGCAGTCGACATTATGAGTCCTACCAGTAGAGTTTAGAGGCATGACGACGACATGATAGATGGTACGACCACCGCCCAACCTACCCAATAACACGCCAGGACCGGGTGATGCAACACTGCTCGCGGCGCAGGGCGGTTGCCACGGTGCTTGCCGCCCAGGGCCAGTACGCGTCCGTTTCAACATCTGCAGGCCGCAGCCAACCAAAACGGTTTGGACGGGTAAAGTCTAAGGAGAGGGGCGTGCGTTTTTTAGGCTTTTATTGGCATTTTGCATGTACGAGTATGGCGTACGTACATACATAGTACATACTAATATGGCACTGTATTGATATCTATGTATGAGGAGCAGGATTTGTACCAATTGGGGCCAAATGCCATGTGGAAAGGACTGTATGCTACGGATTACTAAGAGACCTAATACAACCTATGTCCCTACGAGTACACTGCATGTCTCCAATATTGTCTCGTCGGCACATGCTCCGCGCCCTTAGCACTCGATAGTCCCTACCGTAGCGGCAGAGCACCTGGCAGCAGCCCACTGTACTGTTCTGTACCTGCCGATGTGGTGGAGGATTTACGGGACATTCAGGGTGCTGCGCTGCAGGGAGGGGTGGGCCGGCTGCGTCTGGACCGAGAGGTACCTGGCGCAAGGGGAGGGTACGGCCTGGGCTTGGTGGTGGATTGTGGATTGTGGAAGTACCCGTCTTGTCGATCTGGGTACTGTCGATATTCATGAATCCGGCGGGCATACTGGAGCTACGTGGCAAGCCGTGCTCGTAGGAGACATTTGATACTTGCTCTCCCTGTGACCGGCATTTGCTTTTGACGAGAAGAGTACTCGTAAGCTGTGGCGACTACAATAATAAGGAAGGTAATAATAGATGATAAGGGACGATATCACGGCACAGTTGGCAGATATTGATTCGCATATGAATGTACAGAGGGCACCCAAGATGCGTGCAGTACGAGTACGGCAGCGCCGAGGGTAGCCACCTCCCTGTGGCGTGCATACAGGCACGATACCGCTGGCGAGAACCCCCGTGGCTATGCCATTCACAGGCTACTGGCCCCTTCCATAAGCCTTCGCTGTGGGCGGCCAAGTTAGGCTTTCGCTGCAGCCAACACCAGGGCGCTAACAGACGACGCTAGCGGCGGCGCAGGGCTCCCCAGAGAACGCCACAACCGGCGGCCCCGTGTAGCGTACTGAGTGCTCTCGCCGGTAACAGAAACACTGCTGTGCCGTGTCCTAACAGTGAGGTAGGGTGGTTGGAATGCTGACTGACTAGCAACGAGACGCCGTGTTCATATCTGGACCCCAACAATTTCTTCCACGGGCGCTAGGATGTCGGTAAAAATAGGCAATGGTATGGTATGTAAACAGGTGTCCGAGGACGAGGATTGGTAGAATAGGCCGGAAGACGAAACGACGGAGGTAGGGGTGTCTATCTTGTGCTGTGTTGTGTACGTACGGCTACAGGTACTCGCACGGCGTCGATATGTGCTCCAGCCTCGTGCCTGTGAGACGACGCGGGCATGGCACCAATCGGTCTCCGTGATACACTACCTCCATACAATATGGAGTGCTCGTACCTCGTAGTCAATCATACCCTGTACCCGATTCTGCAATGTGCCGGCTCCGGGCCAGGTGGCCGCATGGAGGGAAGGGGACGGCGGCTATTTGCGAGAGCATGGCAGGCAGAGGCGCTTACATGGAAGGCCGAATTGAACTCGAGAGTCAATGTAGGCCAATCGAACGGCGAGTTACAATTAGACGAGGCAGATTTACACGGTACTCCGTACGGACGTGCACAGTGTCTCTTGTACGAGTACGGAGTACGAGTAGTTCTCAACGTCTCTGATAGCTCTCAGTGGAGTTTACCAAGCGTAGTTTTACTCCGGACATACGACGTAGTCTCCTAACAAACGTACATACATACATAGTATGATCAATGCCAGAGGCGACAGCATGCAATCCGACGGATCCTCTCGTCCACTCTCGTCTCCTCTGCCCTGCATTGCATTAGATTACACATGTCTCAATCGAACAGTTGTGGATAACAGAAGCATGACCCCGTCGGGCCGCCATGCTTGTTCATGCGCTGCTATTGTTATTTCCTGTCCTTTCTCTGTCCTTCCTCTGTCCGGGTTTGCTACTGAGGCATCAGGGAGTTGGCGGTGTAGAACCGAACGCGGCTTCATTGTCCTGTCAGCTCGTCCAGGGTACAATGCAGATGCATATGCAGGCGGGTAAATGAGCCAGGTCCGAAAATCATAATCATGGGAAAATTCAGCCTTCTCCAGTCCGTAGAAATCACGATCCTCGACGAACCAGGACAGACATGTCACTTTTTTTTTTATTCAACGCGCTTCCCCCTTCTCTGACCGCCTCTGTATCACCATCCAACCCCATCAACCTGCATATCCATCCCACGCTACTGCACACATCGCCCACCCACCACACGGCCTGTGGAACCTCTTCAGCCCATGCATGCATGCATGCTGTGTTATGGGGAAGGGGGAACACCTCTCTCTCTTTTTTTTTTCTGCAGAAGCCACCTACCAAAGAGAAAGAGAAAGAGTAAGGAAAATTTTTTTTGCTTCTCTTTTGGCGCTGAGACTGCCCGATGCGGCCGAGGCTGGCCCATGCGCTGTTACCCAATCCATCCGCCCATGCGCATATCTGTGGCTGGGAGTGGAGGATGTCTACCTTCACCGTTACTTGTTACGGAAACTCGTCGAAGCCGTTGCGGCCCGCTCCCGAGCCATGGGCAGGCAAGTGGCCAGAGTCGAACACGTACATGGGAACTGTGCCTGTATATCCCCGGCCGTGTTATTGCCATGGTATCCTATTGTCGTATCATTTTGCGGTGTCGATGGAGCGAGTCCGCGGTGTCAGTTCTTACACGGAGCGGTCAGCTTGCATTGTTCAACTATTCGTACTCAATCAGCATCCCCGTCACACACACTCCAATCAGAAAAAAATAGGACAGAAATTCACCCGGCGGCTCCAACCTTTTGGTCCTGAGCCCCGGCCTCCGAACTGTTTCCCTGCCGTGTTCCCATACAGACGGCGTCCTGTGGGCTAGAAGCTCGAGCTCGACATGGTATGTCGTCGTCGTCGCCGCGGCGGCCGCCGAGAGAGTCCTTGGCTCTTCAGTAGTATTTTCAGAGATTATCTGGCCTAATCATTACAGATGTACGGAGTACTTGTCCCAGTAAACAGTTGTATGTGGCTACCATAGCGCAGAGTATATTATCCTGCTTTGCATGTGCAATTTCAACGAGCCGATTACCACGTACTTTACAGTATAAGCCGTAGGTCAAATTGAGCATGAGGCGTACGATAGATTGAATACAATGCCAAAAGAAGACGTAAACCTCTTTCCACTACTGGTCTGGCAAAGCCTTGGCCAGTTGACTAGCTACCTCTGTGGTCTACACTCGGTTGCCTCCAACTGCTCCCATGTCATGTCTTCCTTCATGTTTCGCCTCCCGAGCGATGTGACTTCCAGCGTCTTCAACAGTAGCGATTGGGTCAATGGTGTGCCTTGGTCGGTGGCGAGGCTAAGCGATAAGCGAACCGTATTCTTGATCTGTCGTCCGTTGAGGGGGTGCTGTGCCAGCTCGCCATAATCGAAACTCGAAGCAGGACCCTTCTCCCCGTTGGTGCCGCCAAGCTGGTTCTTCCACACCTGTGTCCGAGCCGCTTCATCGAGTGCTTCGTACCGGAGCGCCATGGTGATACGGCTCTCAAACGCCGGATCCAGAGTGCGGACGCGGTTCGTGGTCAGGAAAAGGATGCCGGGGTGGTACTCCAGGATGCGCAACATCACGCAAACCATGGCGTTTCGCACGAGGTCGGAGCTGCTGCGTGTTTCCAGGAAGACGTCGGCTTCATCGAGGACGGCGATGGCATCCCACTCGGCGCAAAGCGCCAGCACATCAGTCAGCCTCATCTCAAGATCGTCCGGCGTCACGCCGAGCTCACCCATGGAAATGTAATACAGAGGCCGGTGCAGTACTTCGGCAACGGCCTCGGCGGTTAGCGTCTTGCCCACACCTGGCGGACCGTGTAAGAGGAAGACGAGCCCGCCTTGCTTGCCGGCGACTAGATCCTGTGCCTGTGAGATCATTCCGCATCGCACAACTGCTTGGATGATTTGCTTCCGCTCCGCGGAGAGCACCAGTCGGTCAAATGCCTGGTCCTGGAAGCCTATGCTGGACAGGCCGGCCACTAATACGTGGCCCCAGGCTTTAGCCGTGAAACTGAAACCCACGAGCGCCGGCCAGCAAGTGATGCGGAATTCCTGAGGGACCTGGTCCCAGATGCACAGAGACTCCGACTCGGCAATCTCAGACTGGCCGTGTCTGGAGAGCCACTGGAGATATCTCCGCGAAAGCCCAATGATGGCGAGGGTAGCTTCGTCCATACCTTGGCAGGGAAAATGCCCCAATGAGGCACCCCGTACTGCGTCAATCATGATACGGCCGCCGGTAAGAGACTGCGAGCTGCTGGTCCGTGAAAGAACTGGACCACGCCCCTGGGCAGATGTCCGAGACGAGTGGATGTAGAAGCAGTTTGGCGAGTACGCGAGATATTTGGCTCCGCCAAGGCCGTAAGTGACGGCCTTCTCTGCCCGTTCCTCGAGAGGTTGCTGCTGGGCCTCGGACACCGGTCTGTACGCAAACTCGGACAGGCTCCGAGCCTGCGCTCCTGACCAGCTTAGGAACACTTCAGAAAAAGACGCCACAGAAAAGTGAGCTCCCACGAGGACCACGGCCTCCATTGTGACACGGAAGCGTTTTTGTGAGCCAAACAGGGTGCGGTGCTCCTCAAAGTACGAGTCGGTGACGCGAAACACGGACGGTGTGCCGCCTGAGATGATGGATGCCGTGACGAAGACGTCTGGACGGAATAGTTCTCCCAGGCCACCAAAGGTGATCATCCCCCTGCCAATCAGCTCCATAGAAGCTTTTATGTCACCTCTGTAGAGAAACTCGAGTCGGTCTATCAAGTCCGCTAGTCCGGCGATGCTGACAGACCCAGGCTTGGCTTCCGCGCGGTAGCCAAAGCCAGAGAGCAGATTCAGTGTGCACTGTCGCCAATAGTGGACAAACCCAGGTGAAGCGGTCGTTAGACCGTCATTATATTTGTCAATGGCATGTTGCAGCCATCGCAGCCGGCCCAGGATCAGCATGAGCTTGGAAGCCGACGCTCGCGAGGACTGCGGTGCACCGAGATACTGGCTGACGACGGCGCGCAGTGAGACTCCTCGTGCGTCACCGCTGGGCTTTGGAAACTCAATTTCTGTATTCTTTGGGTTGTCGCCATGGATGATGAACGCAGGACTCTCCACATGATCATGGCTTCTGGCGCCCCGGTAAGGGTTAGTTGTACGAGGAGGTGGTGGAGGTGGAGGTGGTGGAACTGGCTGGGTTGGCGGCATGGTAGAAATAAGGAGGCAAACAAGATAGTGTAGGACGCAGAGAAGTCGCTTCTATTGGATGCAGCGGCCGCACACGAAGCCCTGTTTTTTTTTTTTTTTCTTTTTTCGCGTTTCGTCTCGTTTTCAATTTCTTTCTTCCTGCAACTTATGAAGCTGATGCTGGATTCTCACTCCTTTTATGAGGAGCCAATTGTGGCTGCCTGGCGAACACATACGTAATGCGTGCACTGTGGAATTCATTCTTACTCACGTCCGTCAACAGGCAACAATTTCCGTGTCGCGCCCGTTCTTGAAGAATGTGCTGGCTGGTCCTTTTGTATTTCTCGAGCGGCGGGTTGTCCGAGGCGCATACAACCCAGCACTCCTTTCCACCCCTCCTCCTTGGTCTTCCTGTGGAGGTTCAATATTTAGTTAAAATATAGCTTGACAGTCCCGCATTAATCAAATTAGATTTAAAAAAGTATCAATACTTATAAGTTTATAAATTTAGAGCCGAATACTCTCCCTGCCCGCTTGGATATACTCGGAGGGCGTCTTAAACCCAGCCGGACCAAAACTATCGTCTTGCCTACCCGCAGCCGTCATGTCCAGAAACGCATATGTGGCCGCAATGTCTTCAATTCCGGAAAAGGTTGAGTACGTATGGTACACCTGTCCATCAAGCAGCTTAAACACGAGAAAGGCAGGCGTATCACCGCTGGTGGAATACTTGATGCCCTTGGCATCCAGCTCGTCCTTGCGCAGGAAGTCCTGCTCAATCGGCGCAATATTCTCGTCAAAGGCTGCGTGAAAGTCGTAGCTAAAATCGCAGCTCGCGCTACTCACCCACGGAATACCGGGAAAGTTCTTGGCTCGGTAGGGAGCAATCTTGCTGCTCGGCGCTCGCGAGACGACGGCTAGCGCTGTGTCGCGGTCTTCAAGGTGGCGTTGGTCGGGGAAGTTGGCGATTATAAAAGAGCAGCCGTGGCAGCCCTCGTCGCTGGCCGGCTCAAACATATGGTGGTATATGATGAGCTGCGACTTGCCGTGGAAGAGGTCCTGGAGCGTGACGGCTTTGCCAGTCGGGCATTCAAACGTGTACGGCTTTGTAACTGGGACCATAGGGAGCTTGCGGCGCTGTTCCATGATTTCCTTGGCAAGGCGGTGGTATTCGTCTTCTTTTTCGAGAAGGGCGAGGCGAGCTGTGCGCCATTCATCTGCTGTTACGGTCTGCAACCATGTAAGTGGATTGGCCAAATTATTGTTTTAGGAGTTTTAAATACGCCATGCTAACCTTGTGGATCATTTTGTTTATTTTGAGCTACTGGATTGTGTATTTGCGTATTGAGGCTGTGGCTGAGAAAAGTAGCTTTTGGTCTGAGGTATTGAACTGGCAGAGCGGAAATGATGCGATGGATATTGGGCGATGGGAACTTTATAGATTCAGCATGATAGCTAGAAAACACCACATACGACAACTAATTTTGCTTGTCACAAACTATCCGAGCTTCCTCAAAGCGGGTATGAGATTTCCTTTTCACGAGATGCGTGAAAGTTGCGTGAAGAGCAATTGCCTATTCGCGAGGAGCAGTGCACGTTTGATGCTTCAAAGCTGAGCAGCTGCGCTTTCTCGTAAACACAGAGACCAATGAGAGAGGGCGAATAAATGTACAGAGCAGACGGCTAAACTACCATACCTTGTGCTGGTGCCTGAAAGCTGCTGGCGCTAGCGTGAATTGGAGAGTGAATAGCGCCACAACTTCCCTACGAACGTCCTACACAATGGTGGCCCCGCCAGGCAGCAGCGGTGAAATGGTGTGTTGGTCAATTTAGCTTACAGTACGAAATTAAAGAACTGTACTGTATATACAGCAATAATCAACATTCATATTTACTGTACCACATTAAGAGTATGGACGTATTGTAACGCTTTGTTGCCTTTGTAAGGTGGCTTAGCGGCACCAGCGCTCAAGTCGCCGGCGCTGTTAACGACGTCACATCACAACCACCCGGGCCTTAACTGCTGACCCGGCTACCGCCCCCCGAGCGGCCCCCGTTTTTCTTTTCAACCATGCCGCTTTCTACATAGTAAACCCGTCAAGGCGGCGGCATTTCTGCAACAACACGGCACTGAATATCTAGTGAGAATCCACCAGTCTCCATAATCGATTCCTCGATTGGGATCCAACACTTTACATTTTTCTGTCTGTCGTTGATCCGGCTAGAGACTACCTCCGGAAGAACCTCACCGCTACCTACGTCTTCTGCTTCCGCCATGGCTGCTGCGACCAACCCTATGGATCCTGCTGCGTTGGCAGCCATTGACGTGCTGCTGCTGGATATCGGTACGTCTCAGTCAACTATGCAGGCTGGTACCCTTGCGGTGTTTTGCTTGCCTTGGTTGCCGCCCATCTCAATGCCAGCCAAACGGGTTCGAGATGTCTATCACCTCTCCACTTACCTATCATTGCTTGGTCGGGAGCCGAGGCATATGTGAAGCATGCAGCAAACCAGCACATGCTCAATTAACCTGCATGCTAACTTAACCTAAACAGAGGGTACTGTTTGTCCGATCTCTTTTGTCAAGGATGTCCTAGTAAGTTTGTTGCTTCCGCTTTCCGTCCTTCTCCGACTCACGCTCGTTATCTTCTCTCACATGAACGAACCACATGTCTTCGCAGACTCATGACACCCATTCTATAACCTCGCTATCATACTGGCAAACCTTATTCCAACCATACGCTAATATACTCCACTGCAGTTCCCATATGCCCTCGAGGCTCTCCCCAAAGTCCTCGACGAGCAGTGGGACTCGCCCACCCTGGCACCGTATCGTGATGCCTTTCCAGAAGAGTATCGCGACAACCGCCCAGCACTAGAGGCCCACGTCAGAGACCTCGTCCAGCGCGACGTCAAGGCATCGTACCTCAAGTCGCTGCAGGGCCACCTCTGGCGCCACGGCTACGAGACCGGCGTCCTCAAGGCGCCGCTCTTTGAGGACGTCGCGCCCTTCATCAGAACCGCGCACTCCGCCGGCAAAAAGGTCATCATCTACTCGTCCGGCTCCGTGCCCGCACAGAAGCTCTTCTTCGGCCACACCTCTGCCGACCCTTCGGACATGACACCCCTCGTGTCTGACTGGTACGACACAGTCAATGCCGGCCTCAAAATGGAGGCGGCCAGCTATAAGAAGATTCTGGCTGCGCATCCCGAAGTCGAGGACCCTCTGCGCTGGCTGTTTTTGAGCGATAATATGAGCGAGGTCGAAGCCGCCAAGGAGGCTGGTATGCAGAGCTTGCCTGTTGTGAGGCCTGGAAATGCAGCACTGCCTGCTGACCATCCTCTGACGCCGATTGCGGTGACGTCTTTTCACGCGAACTGAGCAAACTTGAGCTGATAGCCTCTTATTCACGACACCTGTAAATAGCATATTATAGAGCATAGAAGGAAAGGAACAATTTACAATAAAACAAAGGTTCATTATTCATCGCTGTCGCTTAAGGGTAATCACAAAATTATTCCGACTCCGCCCCGGATTCACCTCCTTCTTGTCAAACGTCTCCCCGCGCGGCATCATCACCCCGTCCCGCCGCCATAAGCTATATGCGAGCTTCTGTGTCGTCTTGGATCGCAGACGCGTATATCCGAGCGACTGCATAATCGCCAGCAGCCGCTCGTCGGTAAAGTAGCGCGAGTTGTCGAGGCAACTGCGCGGCAGCACAAGAAACAGAGACGGAAACATTTCCTCTTGTGAGTCTCCTGTCGATGTCGTAGTCGTCGTGGCGGTAAAGGTATTCCGCAGAAACTGCAGCGTACGCCGGAGCATCTCCCCTCTCTGGGCAGCGTCCGGCACAAAGTTTACAACCAAGCTCAGCGAGATTATATCAAATCGCGCGGCATCTGTTTGTGGCAGCGGCCGCTCCATAAAGTCCTGCTGCTCAATGCCCGGCTCCTGGCTATTGAGGTCAATGTGCACTGTGTCGAACACGCCGCTTGTTGAGCAGGCATTGCGCGTGCTGAGTGACCCAACTTCAAGCAGCCGTGGCTTTTCGCTGTTCTCATCTTTGCCTTGTTTGAGCTTCTGCATGGGCAGCCAGTCGAGCAGCACGCGGGATGTGTCGCCGCCGCGCTCGGTACTCTGGCCCTGTAGACTGGCAGCCTGGTACTGCATTATGCCGCCCAGCTGCTCGATTTGTGAGTCTATGGCTGCTTCTCTTTGCGAGTCACCTGCCGAGGCGGCTTGGCGCTTTTGCTTTTCTAGCTGGTGGTGCTTGTTGATGAGGCTGCGGCTTGCCTTGCGAGACATGGTCCGTGAGGAGTGGGTGAGCGGTGGCCGGCCTGCCGAGAGGCTTTTGAGGGGTTTCTTCTTGGCCACCATTTTGTATATATGAGGTGTTTGATTCGATATGATGCTTTTTCATATGTGTTAGCGAGATGCTTGTCGACGGGGTCGATGAGGTTGAAGGCAACGGTACCTTATGTGGATGAAAGTATCATGAAGTGACGAGAATCTTTTTTATGTGATTCGATTCATTCATTTTGATTTTTAAATAGTCATTATTTCTCGAAGCATAAGAGCAATCGATTTGTCTATCGGGCCCTTGAGAACATGACAGTCATGATCAAGCGTCGTGTAAGTCCAGCTTTTCTCCCAGAACGACAAGCCTCACCCAAATCTGTCGTGGTGGACCCTGCCGCTACATCAGGTACCCTGTTACGGCGGGTACTTGGCAACTACCGCAAAATACGGCGTGCCAGCCATGTATCGTAAATTTCCCACGTGACTTCTCCATCGCCTCCCGCACAGCCAATGGCAGGCGCCAGTTCCAGTCCACACTTTCAACCCTAACGAGAAAATTCACCCACACGGCCGCAAAATTTCCTGAAGAGCCTCTTCCGCCCCCGACCCAACCCACGACCTTCGACTAACCACCCAGCAAAAACATAAACCGCCTCGAATAAATAAAAAAATTCGATACAATGGCCGCCGGTAACAAGAAAGGTACGGAAAGATGAATTGATTTTACTTTACTGCCCCCTCTAGGAACCGACTTTTCCCCCTCCGTTCCTAGACACGAACCAATCGAACCCACGCACGCTGCGAGAATCTGCCATGCCACATCGTCGAATGTCTACAAAACTTTCGAGGGACGGGATGAATCGGGTCGAATGAAGGGGTGGACTGAGGACGGCGAGAGACGGGAGATGTAAAAGGGATAATGCAATCTTCGAATTCCTGGCTGCTTCATTAGAGTCCTGAAATACTGGTCTTTTGAGCGTGCCTTTATGGAATGAGTCTTGCGCATGGCCCGCCTCTTGTGTTCTCGCCGTTTGGTGGCCAGCCCCTTCTTTCGTTTTTACCCGTGCATCATGCAGTAGCAGATTTTGCGAGTTCTGAAAAAGAGCGATTGCTGATGCGTCTTTTCATTGTAGCTGCCCCCAAGGGCTCCAAGCAGGCCAACGCCGCTGCCAAGGCTGTCGTCAAGGGCGTAAGTTCCAAACTCGACTTTTAGACACCTCTACGGATCGATAATTAACAATCTTACTTTGAACAGTCGCACTCCCAGAAGCAGCGCAAGGTCCGCCTGAGCAACAGCTTCCACCGCCCTCACACCCTGCAGCTGTCTCGCGCTCCCAAGTACCCCCGCAAGTCGATCCCTCACCTGCCCCGTCTTGACGAGCACAAGATTGTCATCCACCCTCTCAACACCGAGAGCGCCATGAAGAAGATGGAGGAGAACAACACACTCGTCTTCATCGTTGACATGAAGGCCAACAAGGCCCAGATCAAGGCTGCCCTCAAGAAGCTGTATGACATTGACACTGTCAAGATCAACACCCTGGTCCGGTATGTTTTTACAGAAAGAATCTCAAGGGAAATATCAAGTAACATCTACTAACACTACGCTCAGCCCTGACGGCACCAAGAAGGCCTATGCCCGCCTCACCCCCGACGTCGATGCCCTCGACATTGCCGCCAACAAGCTGTCCCTCGTATAAAAGCGTGGTTGCATAGTTACTTTGTTTTCGGCTGGGTGTTTTAATTTTGCAAGTCATGACATTTTCGGTCTGGTTCTTGAATGCATGCATGGGCGGGTTTATCCGGAAGCCATTAAAAAAAAGAGAATTACAATACGGACTCGGAACGAGGCGCATTTATGAGCTTGTCTATTGTTACGGCACATATCATGATATATCCAAAACAAGCCAGTTCCTGACTGAAACTTGCGCTACTTGTATATTTGCCGCTGTGATATGTTTTTCTGTGTAGTGATATTTTGTTCTATTTTGAAGCGTGACATGGTTTCAAATCACAATTTTCTCTTACGAGACTGCCACGCAAACTCTCTGTTTGCTAGCCTAAACATCCAAAAATAAAAGCCGCAGGCCCCTGAAATGCCGAGCAAGTCTAATATAATACAATTGTACGGACGAACGCATTTGCCGCAATGAAGCGTCACATCCGTACACGCCCATCTCTTCCGCATTGCCTCCCAACATATTCATAAGCAGTATTCGCCAGGACCAAGTCTTACGATCGCATGTTGTTCAAATGCTTCATCGTCAAGAAGTTCATATCGAGGAATCGGTCAACGCAATTTGCCAGGCATCCCTCCTCGGTCTTGTCCAATTTGGAGTTCTTGATGTTGCCGGTGACGCACTTCTTCCAGCAAATTTGGGTGAGGTTGTGAGTTTCTGCGAAATTTGAATTAGCTTCCACTGCTCTCTCAAAGCCGGATTTTCTGGCTAATCGTAAAGAAGGCTGGGTGTATTGTGCCAATAGAACAGGGGCAAGAAAAATACTCACGAGACTGAATCTGTGAGCGCTGCTGCTCGTTGGCCAGGAATTGGCGGAGCTCAGCCTTGTCGCCGTCGTTGAGACGCTCAAGGTCGACGTTTTCGAGTCCGGTAGAGGCGGCGTTCATCTTGGCGGAGGCTTCTTATTGTTCGGGGAAAGCGCTGTATGTACGATGATGATGACGAGGTCTTGTCGGGGAGGCAAGCTAGGTCAGGATTTTTGAAGGTTGGGCCAGCGGTTTCCATCCAGCGAATGAGATGTTCTCCTCGGGCCCACATCCGCACTCTCCAAGAGCGGCGGTCTTACACGACGACTCTGGACGCGTTAAGGCCCAAGAAGATGAATTATGGTGGTGCTTTTGAAGCGACAATGACATATGAATCAATTATTCATTACTAAAATCGCCATCATCATCTTAAAAATCATAGAATTTCAACCGAAGCAGCCCGTTAGAAATATTGTATCCGCTCTATTAACCAAATAACCGTTGACAATTCCATATAGAGCAAAAAAAAAAACTTGTAAATGCAATAGAAATTTATATATACCGCTTCCACCGGGCCAAGCCCAAGATAATGGAACACAGAACAATCATAAAGCCCAGGATTCCGAAAAATGGCGCCAGGGTGTCGCTCCGGTCCTCCTGGAACGGAACCCGCACGTTCATGCCAAACATACCGCTGACCAAGTTGAGCGGAACCAACACCGATGCAAGGAAAGTAATCTTGCTAAGCACGCGGTTAGTGTCGGTGCCCTGCGCAATGTTGTTGATGGACAGCGTGGCTAGGTAATTGCTATGCGCTCGCGACAGCATCTTCTCAAAATGGCCCAAGTTATTCGCCATGGTCACAACGTGATCCTGGATGTCGCCAAGGTACATGCCAATGTCCATGTGCGGTGTAACCTGGTAATTTTCGTTGCAGCGCTTGGTAAAGCCACGAAGCACGTCTGCCTTGCCACCTAATAGCCGAAGAAGCGCCATGCAGTTCTTCCGAACTCGTCCAATGGTTCGGAGGAAGCTGTTGGAGTCGTCCTGTCTCATGATAAAGACTTCATCTTCAATGGCATCGGCCTCAATCTCAATCTGATTGATAACCGGGGCGAAGCAATCAACAATGTTATCACTACAGCGAAAGTTAGCGCCCAAATTCATACTGGTGCATCACAGCGATGCGCCAATCAGGTCAACTTACATCAAGGCGTAGCAGATCCAGTCGCTGCTGAGGGCAACATAGTCCTTGAGAGCAGTAATTCTCTTGCGCACCTGGGACGCATGCGAGTTTGGCGCGAAGCTGAAGCTCAGAGTACCCTCGCGGAACACCAACACGTAAATGTTGAACGGCTCGTACTCGATACCGTCAGGCTCTTCGACCATATTGAAGGAGCGGAAACAGGCAAAGTAGTACGACGGGAACAGCTCAATCTTCTCTCGCGCTTCCTGGGTAATGATATCTTCAATGGTCAGGGGATGGACACCAAAGGCCTTGCAGATACTCAAAACCTCATCCTTGGAGGTACGATTAATGTTGAGCCACCAGACGCCGTCGCTCTCATCTTCTGGAAGCTCAAAAAGACCCCGAATATCCTCCCCGGGGAGGACTAGGTCCCCTAGCTCCGCTGCGTGGATGGTAGACTCCCACGCAGACGAGAAGAAGCTGAAACGGTTGTTGTCAAACGTATTCACTGGCTTGGCCGCTGCATTATCCGCAGCAGGCCTTTCCTTTTCCTGGACGACGGACTCATCCGAGGGCATGTCGATAATGTCGCCGTTGGATGTGGCCATCTGGACCTTTTGCGCAGTGGAAGATTCACTGCGAAGATCCTTGAAGCTCGGCGAGGCAGACTCCTTGCGGGTAATCACATGGGAGCCTCGCTCTGCCTCGATGAAAGCATCCAAGATGTCAAAGTCAATGCGCAGGTGGTGCTGGTGGCGGTAGCCGGTATCTTGTCCTGGGAAGCAGACATCATCCTCTGCGGTATGGTTGGATCCCAGGCTGATTGCATCGTTTTCAAGGGTCCTAGACCTGCTGCGATGACTACGGCGGCTTGATACGGACAGTGTCCGACCAAGACCCTCCTCACCTTCGCCTTTCGGGTCAGAAAAGGACAGGTCCCGCTCTCGGCGTCGAGCTTGAGCAAAGGCCTTGACAGAGTTTGGAGGGGACAGTCCTCGGCCCTCTCCACCAGACTCCACGGTGGGACGTCGACCATGGCGGGCGCTTTGCATGAGATCAACGCCTTCTTCATCAATGATAGCTTCCTCAAAGTCGCGGACCCGAATGGCTGGAGTTTCGGGCTCCTGGTCCACCACGCGGGATCCATAGAGGCTGTCAAACGTGCCTCGGCGTGGGCGCTCAATTCGCTGTGAAGTCGATGACTGATGGCGATGATCATAAAGCTCCGGCATGGGAGTATCAAAGCCCGAGTCGGGAACGTCGTCGTGGTCAGACATTGCGGCGAAGAGGTCTGCGTATGCTCACCAAAACCAAAAGCTGTCGAGGGAAGTCGGCGAATTGGTGATTGCGGTCGCAAAGAGATTGTATATATGATACCGGAGAGCGTCACCGGAATCAGGGGAGTCGGAACATAGCTTGATAAGCAAGAAAGTCGGGTTGAAAGTCTCAAAAGTGACTTGGATGTAGCGCCCGGCGCGGTTGGCGCGCCGAGTACGAAGGGCGAATCAAAACTACGATGCCTTGACGGACGGGTTTTTGCCCTCCGAAAGAAGCTTCGGTGAGAAAACGGGTGAGAGAATAGTTGGCGTGTTCAAATCGAGTCGTGATGCAAGAGCCGGTCGAGTTATGGAGGCCTCTTGTTTACTCCGCTATAGACCCAACAGCCAGGGCCGAGGAAAACGGAGGAGGAGCAAGCGTCGAGGTTGAATTGAGCCAACTTGAAGGTTGAGGGGAACAAGGGCCAGTGTCTGGCTGTTTCGAGCTGGTATCCGGGTGTCGAAGGATATACTGCAAGTCACCTCATCGGATGATGCTGGTCGGCAGGGCAAAAAGTTTTCCTGCTGGACAGGAGGTAGGCGGGGAATCCGAGTGGCGGTCGAGAAACTGAGAGCGCGGAGGCGGCGGCGTACTCGAGCGAGAGGGAACAGAGTGTAATAAGTGAATGTTGTCTCTTACAAAGGGTCGTAGCGACGAGTTAATGGCGGTTTCAAGCTCACAGGTAGCAAGACCAAGTGACGCGACTGAACAAAGCAACTGAGTGCTGGCAATGGAAGAGTGGTGGTAGTCCGATGTTGGATGATTGCGGGCAAGGCGAGGGAAATTTTGCCTCTGGGCGCCACAGGCACTTCGCCCAATACGGCAACCGGGCTGCGAAAGGAAAGACATGTTTGGGTACCTTCAGCCGCCCGCGCCAATTGCCGGCTGCTGCAGGTACCTACACTTTTTGGGCCTACTCTAAGCAGGTACCTTGGCCTGTGCGCCACGCAACCACTGCCAGTCCATCCTGGCACGTTGGCCGCGCCCATCCGCCGACGGGGCCATTACCTGTCCTCTGCCAAGTGTGCGCGGCGCGTGTACGCTTAACGCCAGCCGGCTACCCTTTGGCTTGGATTGTCACTGCAACTCCCCAGATCGCAACCATCACGATCCATTGCCATTCGGACCCCCAGCCCGCCGCCGATTCCCGAACTCTATACCACGACAACGTTTTTGAATAACATACTCGTCACAATACTATAATGGCTGATCAGCTTCTTGATCAGGTCCGCGACGTGGTCGACGGCCAGATTGTAAGAGACGACAGCAGCTTCAGGCCAATCTAACTTCGATTTGTTGACCGTGGCTTCGTTGACGCATAGGACTTTGACGGCCAGCGACGCGTCGAATTAATAGCGACTCTGATGCTTTCGGCTTCGGCGGTAAGTCTCTACCTGATCTGCAATGCCTGGCTGGGCGAGAAGCACAACTAACGCCAGCCTGGCCTGCCTCGTCCACAGCTTGTCGCATTCAACTACGGTTACAGCACACAAGATATTGTAAAGGCAGTTTACATCGGCCTCGGAGGCACTGCCCTGACATTTCTGGTCACGGTACCGCCGTGGCCATTCTACAACAAGAACCCCGTGAAATGGCTGCCAGCGGGAACTGGCATGAAATGAGGGGGGAGGGCGGCGATCCAAAAGCGACGGCACATACAACACGATAGTAAAAATTGACACGGCGATACCATTTCTAGGATTCTGGGACGTGCGGGGTTTCGGGAGCGCCATCCATCCATACATTCGGCTAGCAATCGATGTCAAAACTCATGCCCATTTTTACAAGTTTCCCTGCGTTTGACTATATTTGCCTGTCGTCTATAACTTTTTATTCCCAAGAGCCAGTCCCGACGTTTACCGACCGTACTTTTGGAACTCCCAGTCTCGATTGTCCAGCGGGCATACTGATCGCGCCTTGAGCCAACGTGAAATACAATGGAAATGGAAGGCATGCTGTGTAGTTGCACTGTTAGTCCAGTCGCGCATGGGCTTCCACGAGCAGAGGTCAAACTTACGTTGCAGATGCCCCAGGCGACTGTGCATTCTTCACTCGTAGCCGATGCCTGATTCGCTTGGCATTCGATGCCTTTCCATAGCACGGTTAGCGTCCATCTCGCAGCAGTGGGTGTAGGGTGTGCGGTTCGGGGCGCCATACATAGATCCATGATGTGATTGCGGCAAATAGCACAGTTATCAACGACAATATCCCATGCCCAAAGGGCGACGGCATTCCACTACACGAAAGCAAAAGTCAGCGAGGGGAGCTTGCCATTTGGGTGGCCAACTGGGAGCGCAGGAGCCCTTCGAACCTTTTTCACTTCAAACTTCTTCTTTGTTTCGACGGCCTTGCCGTTGCCCGCATCGGCCGATCGCGGCGCATCGCTCATTTCCACGTCCGCCATAGCGATGATGTCCCCGATGCAACGAACAGATGTTCGTCTTCGCCGCTGCTCCGTCGCAGGTATTTTGGCTGCGTCCGAGTCCAGCTCAGGCAAACGTATGGTGATGGTTTGTTAGAAGCTCTGTTGATTGTGGCAAAAAAATTTGGCGCGCTGTAGCAAAACTATCAGTCATCAGTCCCACGATTAAAAGCCACAAGGTGCAGGGCTATCCATCTCGTGCCGTCACGCCCCCTCACAGCGTTTGCAACCTTGATGGGGTGAACGGCAGCGTTATCAAGCCTAGCCAACCTTGTTTCGGAGGTGGTGAGTTACCTGTGTGCTTGTCTAATCTCTATGGCGAAGGAGAAAGCGGGAAAGGGGTTGGCTTGGCGTTGGTTGAAGCTATCGTCTTGATGCAAAGGTGATGAACCATGCCACCACCTAGAAGTCGCAGGCAGCACTGGGCGGAGCCCCCAAGTCACTCTCGCCAGTCACAGCAGCACCTGGGCCCTCTCCGCCCAGATAGTGCTTGCTGGTAAGTCGTTGCCGCCACCGCCGCCATGAGCCTGTGGCTGGCCTGCGGGGTTCCCTGGCGACAAAGTCGGCGCTACCACGATTTATGGCGTTGCCCCAGCACAAATGTAGGTACCAATGACCTGCCAACCTAATGTGGGCTCAGCTTGGGCTGCTGATATGTACGTATCGGGGCAACCCGCCACCTTCATGCGTCACACCTCTCGGGCGTCAAACGGCCTGCAGGCCTCTTCCCTTTGCCCTCTCCAACACAAGCTGCAGCTTTGAGTTTTGATTTTGCTTCTCAGTCATGACAGGCAAGCTTTTTCTCCGCTCAAGCACGTTACCGTCACCTTCATGTCCATCAATTTCCAGCCGTTCTCGCCGCTCAGCAACCAATTTCGCCTTCTCCCAGTCGCAATATTGCAACGAAACCCCGAGACCTGACCTCCCTTCCACCACCCACTTGTACTCATAGCCGCCCGCGACATTTAATATGAGCGACATTCCCGGCCAAGCCAAGGCGACGCCCGGCCGTCAACGGCAGGCCCGCAATGGCAAGTCTGCTGCTCAAAAGGCCTACGCCTCCGAGAACGATGCCGCAATGTCCGATCACAACAGAGCACCCCATACTCCGAATAAGACCGGCCACGGATCCCCAGCTCCTGGCAGCATGTCGGCCGCACAGGCAAACTCCAACAAGTCGCGCAACAAGAACAAGGCGAAAGGTAACAAAAATACGCAGCCTTCGCCCGACGCGCAGCAGCAGGGCCGTTCGACACCACCTCACCGACCGGGCTCGACAAAGTCTGGCATTGCCACTGCGTTCGCTGGCGCTACTTTCCATGCGTCGCCCGCGCCGTCCGCTTTGCCGATGCCAAGCTTTCTGGCCAAGTCATCGGGCGACTCGCCATCGGGCGGTAGGCTGAAGAATATCGATCCCCAGTACTCTCCTCCTGCCACCGACAATGAAGCACATACCCCCTCATACTCGTCCTCTGCCCCGAAGGCAAGAGAATCGCCCCTGGACTTCATGTTTCGTGCGCAGAGGCAGGAGAGGGGACTCCAGACCCAGCCCACGCAGAACCTGCCGCCTCATGGTTCTCCATCGCAATTTTCAAACTACTATCATCACCAATCTCCGCAAACAGCTCCCCAACATGGGCGATCATCCGCAAAGCAAAGCCATGGCATCGACAGGGCTGAGCTGGATGGCACTCCTGGCTTCTCCATCGGCCCTGCATTCTCAACTCCTTATCACGAACGTATCAATGCTGCCAAGGCAGCACGCAACGGGCCACAGCAACAGCACTCACCTCTGAGCAACTCGCCCGCTCAGAACACTTCATCCGATGACGCAACTGCCGCGTTAAAGAAGTTTCTATTTGGAGGAGGCAACGGCCAAGCTGGCCCGAAACCTGCCTTATCCTCTGCACCTCCAGCACACGGCAACAGCATACCGCCACAGCCTCCAAGCCAGATGGACGGCGCCGGCTATGGCCGAGGCGGTAACATCCAGGCCATGGAGAACGACCTTCGACGAATCTTGAAGCTCGACTCATCTACTTGAATATTCCCCTGGTTACATATTATATATATGGCTCACCACTCGTTTCTGTTGCCCAGGTGTTTTGTTGACCTTTTGTGTTTGCATGAGGATTGCTCTGGAGTTCTCACGTCTACATGTCTCTTTCAATGATTTTTTTTTTTTTTTTGCATGACATTCCTACATATTTGCTACGCATTCAACGGCTTTGGTGGTTATCTTGACCAGAGTACTTCTCGCTGTTCCCCCAGCAGGTTCGATGCTTTGTGCTGCATCTTTTGTTTTGTTTTGCTTTCATGGCATAGTTCTGGCAGGCGGGCAAGTCCATCTCGCTTTGGGATCATGGTTTCATGGGTTTCAGAGGATGGGTCTATTTGGTTCTGGATGTCGGTTTTGATATTGCAACCTTGGTTAAGGCATATTGCACGCCAACTTTTGGACCTTCGTTTCATGTTCGTTTTTGGGCCTGGTGTTTTTATGGTTCCGTCACGTTAAGGCAGGCAGGCACGTGAGGGTTTTGGAAGCACATATGCGCGTGCATGCTACGTGCAACGGTCGGATTATGGCGGTATTTTCATTACATATAATGCTACAAACTATTGGGGTGCTTCAATGAGTGTCCCCTTTTTTCTTCTAGGAAATACAAGATGATTTCTGTGGGAGCATATTTCACAACAATCTCCCATGTGACGTTTCCTGGAGTACTAATATACACAATGCACAGCGTACGCGCACTTCTTAATCGACGCCCCTACTTCTGCTTTTTCTTCCTCTTCTCGTTTCTTGAGAATACTATACCGTGTGATAATAACAGATACTTCGTAAAGAAATCCGTAGCAAACCCATCAAATTGGACATAGTCTGCTCCCAGCCGATACGCGGCAGCAATACCACTTACACAAGCAACCTCGTGCATGTTCTGCCCACTATTGTTAGTGACGAAAATTCAGCGTATCCATCCAAAACGACTCACCACCAGTGTCCATGACCCTGCAAAACAAGTGCTATTCTTGCCCTGTATAAACATCATGCCCGGCACCACACGCAGGT
Organism: Lecanicillium sp. MT-2017a; assembly: GCA_003056585.1. Classification (NCBI taxonomy): domain Eukaryota; kingdom Fungi; phylum Ascomycota; class Sordariomycetes; order Hypocreales; family Cordycipitaceae; genus Lecanicillium; species Lecanicillium sp. MT-2017a. The sequence goes on along the minus strand of PXYN01000149.1, from coordinate 90,715 downwards.
AGTGCTGCCACCGATGACCTAGCTGGTGCCACCAATTGCGCTGGATGATCTTCTCTTGATCAATCTTGTCGATTGTCCACATGTGCTTCTGCTGCTTGTTGAGGAAGATTGTCTGGTAAACCGGCTGTATGGCTGCCGCCATGTCCGCGCCGATGCTTTCGTGCGCATGCCGAAACTGGTGCTGGTAATTACTGCAATTAAATGACATCTCAATTAGGCGAGGGTCGCTTTCGTACGTATGCGTAAAGTACATGGGCCGAAAGCCGTCGCCGTTTGAAAGCCCCGACCCGCGCGAGAACTGAATCTGGTTTCGCTGCGCATCGGTGGTGGGCTCTGCGCAAAGCTCTTGATCAAACCTTGTTTCATAGTGCTGGTTAAAGTAAGTGCTGTCCGTGTGTGTCACCGTGATGTCATCGTAAAAGGCTGCACCGCCGAGGACGAACTTTTCCCGCCATGTCGCCGTATTGCCTAATATGCGGAGTGATTCGTCGGCGAGGGTGCAGAGGACCATATTGTCAAAGCGCTGCTCCGTCACCTGCTCCGCTGCGGCGTCTTTGAATCTCAACACGATACCTTCGCGGCTTGAGCGGGATGCAACTTCTTGTACGTCGATTCCTGTGCGGATGATGACCCCTTTGTTGGTCAACTGTTCACGCCAGGTTGCGTAGAAGTCGTGTAGCTTGTCAAACGTGTACATGGTCGGCAGGTTTGGCAGCAGTGTCTCGCTGTCGTAATCCCACAGCTTCATATTTGGATCGTTAAAAAGTCGTTCGACAATACCGCAAGGCACAGAGGCTGTTTGGTTCCCGGTGCCCAGGAAGAGCGCAATGAGCGGGTAGACCATCTTGTCGCCGAAGCCCCTGCTGAACATGAAGACGCGAAGCATTACGGAGATGGGTACTAGTCCGAGTACAGGTAACGTATACTTTGTGATTTTGAGAAATAGGCCAAACTTGCGGATGTCCGAGGAGTACTCCTTTAACAGCTGGCTCGGGAAACAGTTTGTCCAGAACCCATGTTTTCCTTTTCCAAAGGATACCTGTAGGCGCACATCTTCAGGCGGGTAGCCTTGCTGGCGGAAGAAGTTAAATGTATGTTTGAATATCTGTGGCGTGTTAGGGTTTGGGGCCTCCTTGCCTCCTTGCTATAGGTATAACGTACTGATGATCCGCCTTGGACGCCATTGTTCATCCATGAGGCGCCGTACTTCTGATCGTCGATTTCATTGGATATCGCCTGGCCGCCAACAACTGTCTCCTTTTCTAGGAGCGTCACTTTGAACCGATCTGGGTGGTTTGCCAGCGTGGCCGCGCAAGACTTGGTAGTTTGTTAGTCTCGTCGCCGTCCCTCAGACCGTACCTAGGGACTGATTCTTACCATGCCTGCTGCGCCGGCGCCGACAATAACAATATGCCGTATTTCATCTTTATTATTGTTCGGCATGGTGGCTTACGATGCTGTTTGATGTTTGAGGCAGGTTGAACGGCAGTTGCATCACACAGTGTGGCAGTTATGAGTGCCCGATTGCCGGGCTGTCTCGGGTAGTACGGCGATCGGGGGCAGAATCGTCATCGATATCTACACCAACCACGCCAGTTATTTTCTAACGTGTGTTTGGTGAGGGTTGGTGGACTATTTCTGGTATATTCCAGGCGTGGCAGTTGTATTGTGTATTGCGCGCCCGTTTACCTACTCGAATATGTCACTGTCTAGATGTTCTCGCCCGTATTCTCCATGATGTGAATCTCCGGTACTTGTCGCCACTGAACCTCGTAAGCTGGTACAACACAGCATAAATCATACAAAAGTCCCAAGCAATTAGAATACAAGTAGATAAAACTAATTCACGCAAACAATACTTAAAATTACCACACACTATAGCACGACGCGACCCAACGCGCATTATACGAGATGCTACCCTGGAGCGCCGTGAGCAGCAAGGGAATCGCGGCCTCACGTGCGGGCGTGGCAACTGAGTGGGAGCCTCACCCACCAGCTTCCGACTTCACGGTCCCCGATAGCAAGCAATCATAAACCACCACAAAGTTAGAGGGACTCAGATGTACCGCCAGTAATGACAGACCGCGAAGTAATCAGAATCGACAGCGACTCTGACGAGGATGAGGACCTTCGACGCGCCATTGCCCTCTCGTTGCAGGACCAAGGTGGCACGCCGCCTCAGCCAACACACGCGCCAAGCGATGATGCTGCAAAACAGCCAATTACAGAGTCTGAGCAGTCTTCAAATGCCACAACTGGATTATTAGCCCTCGACCGCAAACAGATGGAACAGGAGCGTCTCCAACGCCTCGCGAAGAGGCGACGCTTGTCAAACGGGACAAACGCACAGCCATCGCAACCGCCGGCAAAGAGGCAAGTTACAGCTGAGACGACGATACCATCGCCACTTCGGTTTCCAAAAGGGGCAGTGAAGAGGACGTGGGCCAGGGGCTACCGAAGAACGTCAGATGATATTACAATCGAAGAAGTCTTCCAAAAGGATGAGCTACAACTGGCGATACTGTCGTCCTTTCAATGGGACGAGGAATGGATGCTGTCCAAGCTAGACTTCCCGCGCACGAAGCTCATGCTATTAGCATTTGCGGCCAGCGAAGATCAAGTACGTAGCTGCACCGTGGTCTATCACAGCAGCCATCAACGCAGCCTTGCCCAGCCCTACCTTCCTGTCCGTGCAAACTCTAACACCGAATATAGAAGCGGCAAATGCAAGATAATGTGCCGACAAACATCAGGTTCTGCTTCCCACCAATGAACGGCCCGGGATCAATGCATTCGAAGCTCCAGATTTTAAAGTATCACTCCCATCTGCGAATAGTTGTCCCTACGGGAAACCTGGTACCCTATGATTGGGGTGAGACTGGTGTAATGGAAAATGTAAGCCAAAACCCAACACCACAATAAAGAACCACACACGGCCATGCATGTATTCTATTTCACCCCTGTTTTCGTTCCGAGGTACAACGCCTTTCACATGGAAAGAGACCATAATGATTAGTTGACATCCAAGCTGCGCCCGCAGATGCTCTATCTCATCGACATTCCCCGTCTGGATGGTCAGATAACACCATCTCCGACATCCGAAACCAGGTTCAGCAAAAACTTGTGCCGATTTTTGTCGGCGGCTGGAGTAGATGACAAAATGATCAATAGTCTATCAAGATACGACTTTAGCGCCACGGCAGATGTCGGATTTGTTTACACAATGTCTGTTACACGACCACCCCACCTCTCTCACCTCCGTGGCCATGTGCATATCTGACACGAACCAGACCAGGGAGCCATACCGATGAATCTCGAGACAGAGTGGGTGAGTTTGTGTGGGACCCTGCCCTTTCGTCCGTGCATGACGTTAGGCGCCTGTCGCGTGGCATTTGTAATAGACGTTTAACACACCGTTGCAGGCTACTGCGGCTTGGGAAGTTCCGTTCGGGCGCTTGCGTTAGCTCCCGGGGGGTCAAGTCAAGTTGATGTCGACTTTGACGTTGATGTCGATGTTGCTGTGAGTTTAATTCCGCCCATCGCTAAAGTCAACGGTGCCCATGGGTATTGCCAACCGCTCCATCTAACATGTCTTGTCTAATAGTGCGCCTCCCTCGGAGCTGTTAATTGCGACTTCATAACGGCCATTCACAATGCCTGCAAGGGTAAGTCTCACTACTAAAGACACAGCCACATGTCGCAGCAGCGCCCGGCGATTCCGAATGCGACACTGCTGCGAATGGCAACGCTGGATCGATGAGGGACGTTCCTGAGCTAACATCACGTGTATTTACCCGGACGCAGGTGATAATGGTATGAAGGAGTATAGCAAGAGGATGGCGCGGAAACCGTCGGCAAGTAAAGAGACCCATCCCTCGAAGCATTTACGCGATAGATTTCGGATTTACTTCCCAGCGAATAAGACTGTGACTGGAAGTAGAGGCGGAACTCAGGTGAGTAATCATTGAAAGCACTAGGAGATGCAACATTATCTCTCCCCCACCCTAACTCTGCAGTCAATACTTGGCACCGTCCAGACGGGCGTGTGAATACCGTTCAAGGGGAGCAGTTAAGCTGACAGGGATCAGGCCGCGGGAACCGTGTGCCTCCAAGCAAGGTGGTGGCGATCCCCTACCTTCCCCAGAGAACTGGTGCGGGACTGCGTCAACAACAGGCCTGGACTCCTGATGCATACCAAGGTTATGTTTGTGCGCAGGGTAGAGACTGCATCAGAATCAGCATCAGCATCGACAGTAACAGGAGCGTCGCAATCATCGTCAAAAGCTCCACCACCACAATCCGAGGCATTGCGGACCGGGTCGGTGACGGCGAGATCCGCAACAGGGCCGCCACAAGGATGGGCATATGTCGGCAGTGCGAATCTGTCCGAGAGCGCATGGTAAGTGAGACCCTCTTATTTTTTGGTGTTCTGCACGGACTGGCGCCGCCTCGTTTTCCTTCCCGCACTCCATGTATACCGTGGCATCATGCTGGTTACACGGAACGATGGCCAATTGGTCGAAAACCCTCCCGCATAGGTACATGCAGAAACGAAGCTGGAATTTAGCTAATTACAAGCGTGCTCGCCTGAATCACAGGGGAAAGATGACCAAGGACAAGGCCACTGGGAAGCCAAAGATAACGTGCCGAAACTGGGAGTGCGGAGTTGTGCTGCTGGCCAGCAACGCTACGAGTACGGGTCAAGCGGCGGCTGCAGCGGCGGATGATGGTATGAGAATATTTTCGGGTGTTGTTCCCGTGCCGATGGCTGTACCTGGGCGTGTATACGAAGAGGGAGAATTGCCATGGTTCTTTGCTGGGGACAACTAACAGAGAGGAGAAGGGGAATGGATGTGGGAGAGATCTAAACGCTAGCAGCATGAAGGTGTGGAAACGGGGACCAGCCAAGCAAACGAGTTTTAAACATGCCTAGCTGCGCGAATAACGCTACCTATCGTGTTAATTTCAGGGCCAACGAAGATGCCCGCGTCGTAAAGACTTGGACCAGGCGCTTGCCAACACAGGACGATGTGCTAGTGCGTAGCCGAGCTCACAGCCATTTCAGCCGGACAGGCATTCATATATTCGCGCCACTTTCTGCGCGTAGGCTACATCTCCAGTGACTCCCGGGGAACGATCTGCGAAAGAAAGGGCTACCTACATTACGTACTTCCGCCTACGAGGCCAATCCTTTGCAGCACCTTCTATCTCGGTGGCCGCGCGTGATATGGAGTAGCAGCAACACAACCTCAAGCGGCAGGGACCGGGGAGTTTGCCACGAGCGAGAAACGAAAGTTGACGAGAAGGGAGGCATCCAAACGAGACGAAGCGGGCAGGGTGTGGGAGAAACGGCCACCCCGACACAGAGTACCATGTGAAACCCCGTAACGGTCGTGGCTAGACAGCACGCTAGCAGGGTCTTGCGGAAACCGCAACGGCCGTGCTCACCAGCGTTGTGAGATGGGAAAGGAATTACACTAACGAATCGCACTACACTAGGCTACGGTACTCGTCAACCATGACGCTGGAAGTCGCTTGTGCACACCAACAAGATCCCTGTAAACCTGGATGACAGGGATGAGCCTGGCAGACTGTGCCGGGAAACTCCACTCTGAAGCGCCCCCATGTTGGCAGTCAGTGGTGTTGAGCTACCCATAGCCAAAATATGGCCTGATGCTACTATGGTATGTGATGAATCGACTACGAGTAGGGAGGGGGTGTGTGCTAATTATTTCATTGTCAAAAGAACCCGGGTGGGCACGTTATTTCCTTCCCACCCTGGTTGATCTGATGCATAGTACGTTGTCTTGCCCCAATGCTGTACTATGTTCTCGTAATCCTTGCTCTGACAGCTGCTATTACTCCTCCTTGCATGCAGAATAACGTGGCCATCTCGCTACCGAGGCCAAGGAACTCACTACGCAGTGGGGAGAGAGGACGAGGGAGGGGGGGAGTGTGCAGTTGAGGCTTACACTATTTACCACGGTAGCTGGAGGCAGTGGAACCAAGACTGGTGGGTTTTTCGTTCGCGCATGCCGCGCGTGAGATCAACGTGAATGCCGTATTAATGGGTACGGTTTATTAATAACCAAAGAGGAGTTTGAAGAGGGAGCTTTTAGCGCCGGTGTTCTCGTAGAAAATCTCGTTTAGCTAGTACGCAGAGTGCCAAAGGGAGTTTGCTAATATGATCGGGCAACTATTACTCGAGTCATGTTGCTGAAGTGACGCAGTTGTCCTCGGAAGAACGCCCGAAATAGCTAAGCACTTTGTACTATGTACCAGCTGAACTACATTGCGTAGACTTTCAATCACAAAGAATCATGTGGTCAAGACTGTTGGCTGGTTACGTGCATTGTCAGCCGAACAGCGAGATTTTTACGCCTTCCCGTCGTGGTGATTGCATCTGACGTTCCATAGACATCAGGCAACCTAAAACACAGTAATCGGCAGCCACCGACCCCAATGACCAAAGTTTCGTAACACGTGAAACTCTGCCCTTGCCTAGCCGCGGCGGGAGAGCGGCTACATGGCCGAACTCTATCCATGCCGCAAAAGTCCCCGCTACCTACTATAGTAATTTCTCCTAAAAGTCAATTGACTGGCTGCAGAAAGCCAGAGTGTAAAACTTGGCAGTCGTCGTGCGTCACTCTGGGCTAGGCAAAACTAGCGCTGCCTGGGTGCCCGGCGAAACGCCTTGGGAACGGGGGGGCTGTGTTGCCCTCGTCGCTCAACGCGAGTAAGTTGCGTGGGATGTTTTCTGGCGATAGCCGGGTGATGCACAACGGCTGTCGCCGCTAATACGAGGTTCAAGACAAAAGAAGAACGCCATGACAGTTCGCGTTAGACCTACTATGTACGGAGTACCACGCAATGAGTTTCCCGTATACCTCCATTGCGCGAAAATTCCCAATTTTAGTCTAACCCATGCACTTTTAATCGTGGAGCCGCCGTTGTATGAAGATCTTAAGGCCGTGATGTCCGAGGCGACTGGATTCTTCGGGCACGCCGTTGAACCGCGGACTAATATTAGCCTTACTAGTTTACCCTTCGTCGCGAATCATGACGCGACGTTCTGCAGTCTTTAATGGTGACCGGGATTCGGCCACGTTCTTCTCCAGCCGCGATGACGATTTCCGAGCCGCTAACCCTCGCGAAAGAGTGATTATATCAACAAAGATGGCAAGATGTCAGGTTAGCTGCGGACGGCAGACAGCAAGGTTCAGTGTATAGATTCATCGTAGCGAGAGCCGCGCTGCTGTCTCATCCATCCTACCGCGCTAGTTTCCAAGCTGAAACCTTCTCCGCAGAACGACAGCCCTAATCTACATTGAAGCCTGGTGTATTACCACGGGTCGGGGTTTGTCTATAAGGTTGATACTGAGATGGGTTGCTGAGCTCAGGCCTAGAGGGCGAGACCAACTTTGATCTTCTCAACAACGACGCTTGCGCGTGACCAGGGTTGCAGTAGTCCAGCGGCAACCCCGAAAATGACGACGTCGAATATACTGACGCCATATTGATACTGGTGACTTTTGTAGTTGAAGCCATAGCGTTAAGAAACTATGCATCTATTAGATTAAAGCCTGTTGATGGTGGGCATGGAAAGGATCCCCAATTGTTATGCGCCCGAAGACATGATGCCATGGCAGCAGACCAGCTCAGATCGAGTTCCCAGCGCGTTGCTATTTGTTACGATATAGATCTATAAATTATGTTTATAGTCTACGAATTGCAGTGTTAATGGATGGAACACTACTCCGTAACAAGCGACAGGTGAAAAGAGACTTTGCGGTTTCATCTGGTTGGAATGGTCGCCAGTGTACGGAGTAGACGTAGAGCAGTTGGATCCGCCGTACCAAAGCGGTTGTTCAATACCAGGATGAGGGGCGTACTTTGTACCATGGATTCACTGCAAAGAACAGAAACGGTGCGCTCAAGGTAACACGAAAGTAGAAAGGTAGTCACAGGACTCCCTGACGCAGCGTAATGCCAGATTCGGTAGGACAGATGTGGGTGGTGGACACTGGGCCCTGGCTGGCTTCCTGATAGCGCGGCATGAACCACGAAAGCGCTGCAAAAGACGGTTAGCAAGGCTCGGCACAGAAAAAGTGGACTGTCCATTGACCTACTCGTATGCGTCCAACTTGCGCACTCCAGTACGCAGTGGTGAGTACACGTAAAACAATTGGCTCATCCGTGGAGTTGCAGCGGCGATGGGACTTGGGCAGCTGTTTTCCCAATGCCACCCAATCGGAAACACAGTGTACAGCCTCGTTCCTCGCATTCCGTCAGAGGAGTTTCTAATAGTTGCCCACCCTTTTTAGCAAGCTACAGATGCAACTGCGTGGCAAGCGCTGGCTGTAGCACATGAATAAGGTGGTATCTCATGTGTTTCTACATAGGCGTAACCTGCAACACTATAGCCCGAGGAGTATAGATTCTACTAACAAAGCGCGTTCAGCGAAAGAATAGGACAACCAGATTCAGCTGCAAGAAGTGGGCTGCGCCGCTTTGGTACGTACAATGAATTAGCCATTGGCCATCGTTCACTTGGCTAATCGGATCGCGCAAAGATCGGCTGCGTTGGACGGGGTATCAGAAGGAGCTGACATGAACCATGAGATCAAGTTCCGCCGCCATCATGTTTGGACCAGAATACTCCAATGCCTGCGCCGTCCTGGCCGTGAATATTCCGAAGCTATGTATACCCTGACCTACATTGTACTATGTACAGTAGTACTGCGCGGGGACAGCGGAATGGACCCGACCGGTCGCCTCCAATAGGAAGGGAGAAGAGTGGGAGGAGAGGGGTGGAGAGGGGAGGAGAGGGGCGCTCCCCACGGCGTCGAGCGGGCGGCCGGAAACAGAAGCGGACAGGGAACCAACCCAACCCGCTTTTGGATCATCGGCGACCACAACCAGTGCTTGGTGGCCAACTTCCTGAGTACTGTACCAGCATTAGTGTACATGGAAGCGCCCTTCTGTCTGCCCGACGAACAGAAAGTAGTGCGGCTCTGAGCGAAGTACTTGGCCATTTCTGGCTTTGCCGAGGCCCGATTGTGCAGCGATTCATGCCACGATGTGCGAAGTCCGCGCTTGATGAGGAACCATGTTGACGCGCGCCGTGAGCGATCCAAAGCGGCTGAAGTGGATGTTGACCGGCATGTCCGATAGCAGGCTCGGGGAACCAGGACCGCTCCCCTAGGGGCGCCGAGTTACTAGCCCAGATGCAAGCCCGAACGAAAGGAGGGAGGCCTGTCCTGTCACAGCCCTGTCAAGCTGCAAACTGGAGTGACGGCCCCATCGCCGCTCCATGGCGCTGAGGGACAAAACTCTCAAATGTGGAGTCGCCGTCGACGGGACTGTACTCTTTACTCGTACATACCACACAGTATGTAGTGGTTTTCAGTATGTACGGGCGCCGCGGGTATGGTATACAGAGCTGTTTGTAGAGATCTTGGGCGAGTCTGCCATGTACTATGTAGTATTGATGGCGCAACTGATCCGCACTTGCTACTCAAGTGCTGTTGCCCATCAATAAGGGCCAAATGACCGTGCGACGCCACCTCGCAGGGCAGCGCCGCCGGAGTCTTTCATTCGATTTATCTGGGTCATTTTGGCCATTGGGATCGACGGGCCATGGTATAGGCCTCTTCGTAATACTTATCAACCTACAGCTGCGCTCCGTAACCTATCGTTGTTGATATTTTATCGGTGCCAAGATGGTGACCGTTGGTACTCAGGCGCAGTCTAGGTAGTAAAGTCCTGCTACGACCTGCCTGCCGTACTATGGACGCAATCGCACCCCGCAGCACTTTCCTCGTACGTAATACTAAACTTGGTTGCTGATGCTGAGGTTTCTGGCGGAGCTCACGGAGTTGCCGGCTACGGCTATGGCAAACGGCGCGTGGCGCTCATCCTTGGACAGTGGCCTGACGCTGATGGTCGGTAGCCACCAGGGAGGCCGTGGCTCTGGCTGATTGATTGGCAGCAGGGGGACGCATCAGACCAGCGGATCCTCGGCAACCTGGAAAAAGATGAAAAAAAAATTAAAAAAATAAATAAAAATCATTGCCCAGTGAAAGGTCGCCAAGTGACGAACAAGAAAAAGGTGAGGTCGAGATATCCTGGAAGCCCAGGCCGCCAGCGCCTTGAATGTTTCGAAGATCCATTACAGGCTCTGTGACAGTCCCAGCCAGCCCCCTCCTTCAGCGACGGCTAGCTGCAGTAGTGGGGGTTAGCGCCCATCTTGTGCATAGGATTTCTTGCAGTAGCGCTTGGAGCTAATGTGGCACCGTTGGATGGACCGGAAGCAGGCGAAAGTGGCTACTCCGTAGTCCGTACAGCGAGTGAGATCGCATGTAGGGCAAACGGGAGGGGGGCAGGGTTTGCGGTGGTACATGGCTCGGCCCATCAGAATACCGAGAATGAGCATGCACGATTCAACAATGGACGAATCGCGGATCAGATGTCTCACCACAAGATGGAACTGGAGGAGCCGCCCCAGCCCGTCACTTGCATATGACCCTAATACCCATGTCGCCTGTGCCTTGTCGGGGCACGAGGGGTCGCGCTCTATCCGTCGTAAACGGCTCCAATGCTTGACGAAACGACGCAGAGACCGAAAAAAGCCGTCGGGCCAAGGCCTGTGCTGTCTTGACCTTTACTAGATCCTTGGCGATGGATAAAAGAGACGACGGAAAGTGAGCCGCTCTTGTTCGGACGACTTCTTCACTGAAGGGAGGTGGAGGGCCATGGGCCGTGACATTCTGTGCTTCGGAATTGCTGTAGTCGTAGCGCACGCAGGCCACGCCCTACCATCCCCTCGTGCTCGTGGTGTATACCGTACAGTGGTGGGCGTCTGTGGACGATGCAAAGATGACTGGTTATAATTTCGAGCTCACAGTCTGTGGGGCATGGATTGGAGTGCAACACAGCGTACGGCGTGCTCGGCACCCCACGTACCTACGTACCTACGTACCTACGAAGTTACGAGTTTGGTGCCATCTACCTTACGGATGGACTTGGGAGAGAGGAGGAAGGAAGGAAGGAAGGAAGGAAGAAAGGAAGAGGGGGGACGGGTCCTCGCCCATTTTAGGATATCTCGTGATGCCGCTGGTGACTAAATGGTAGCTAGTGGATGGCGGCCAATGTAACCCAACGTTCCAAATAGATGCCAGCAAATGTAATCGTAGAGCGAAACGGGGGCGGCTAAGACTGGTGGTTGCGATGCCCAGTCTAGTCTACTATAGGGCAGGACCGTCCAAAGGATGAGCACACCAGCTCGAGGTAGGTGGTTAGTAGTGTACTAATTACTTGGGTGCTAGAGAATAGTAGTGCTGCCTGCCTACCTACTCCGTACGGTACACCGTCCTGACTTTGCTTGTGGAGTGGCAGTTGCCTCTAGCACAGAACGCTGCGAGTGGGAGACGCCTGGGAAGGATGTGGGAAGGCGCACTAGAGCAAGGCACAGCGGCAGGTACGGAACAACAGCATCTACTTGCACACCACCAGGAGAAGGCCAACGTCCAATCAGAATGGGCAACCAGCATGGTGAACCGAAGTTCATGGTCATCACGCAGCATGGCAGGTTGCGAAAGTGGGAAGGGTTTGAGGCGTGGAGGGAGGAGGGAGGGGTTTGCAGCAGTTTGGGCTGCCACCCACCCACCCGTCATCCCCCACGCCTCGACAAAGATGCTACAGTGCACTAATTAATGCCTACCTTAGGCAGGCACTGCACTGGTGCGCAGAACAGCAGTGAGTCTACATGTTGAGAGCCCTCGGCCGCCACCCTTGGTCCTGAGAGTGCCGTTGGGCGCTGGGAAGCCAGGCAAGATAACTTGCGAGATTTCCTTGGAGGGGCATGGGGGTAGCTATGGCCTCGTAATGAAGGGAGGATGATGGCGACTCTGTTCTATAAGCGTGCCTTGCAACATAAGGAGCACGTTTGCGAGCTGGGATATTCCGTTGGTTCTGTCCCTTATGTAAGGCGCCTCCCCTGCCTTATGTTAGTACCTTAGTATGTGGCCGTATGGTTGGAAGGAACTACCCGGACTCACGGCTGGTGGGCGGGCCGACAGACAAACAGACGAGACAACTTGCGCAGGCAACCGGGTGTTGAGCAGGTACTGCACCTAAGGTAGGTAGCCGGGTAGGTAGGTGCCTACAAGGTCGGGTATGTTAAAAAGCACTGTATTTAGTACCTACACTGTGACAGTCTATTCATTGTCAGTAGGGCAATGGTTCACCATAATTAGACCTGGGTTGGATCATGGCGACACATCCCCCGCGCTAGCCTTGCCGTTCCCTACCAGTAGGTATGCCTGCAGGAGCGAATCGCATTCTCGGATGCCTGCATCCCCCCATCCGCCCCCCCTCCCTGCCCGTGGGCCACCAGTTTCCCCACTATGACAGTCTGACAGTCGTATGATGCTGCTTGTCTTGCACCCACCCGGCCAACCAAGAAAAAAAAAAAGAACCAATCCGACCTAGTTACGACTGCCACCGCCGAAGAGCAGCTTCTGCTCTACCCTAGCCGTCCTGTCGCTCTCATAAGATTTAGACTACGAATGTTCGACCGCATGCAGTGGAACACTTGAAAGAAGAGACCACGAAATGGTCGACGCCTTATTGTCACCAGCCGTTGAGTTTAATTATAGAAGCACACAGTTCGGGGCATACTATTTATTAATATTTGCACGACGGTATTTGTTGAACCCTTTCCTCAAAGGGCGCCAAAGGCAGCCTGATGGCTGTCCGTCCCCAATGCAAACGGGCATCGAGACGGTTACACTGCGACATGTTCTGCCACACTCATGGCCGTACGCGCCGCCGTACGCGCCATTACAGCATCCAGCTCGGCATTCACCTCCTTCATCCCGATTTCGAAATACCGCAGAGTTTCGGGTACGGCAATAAACAACACAAAGTACTCCTCCACCGATGCGTTCCTGACCTCGATTGCCCCTGTCTCTTCCTTCGTATCTTGCCCGAAGCCCGTTGCGGTCACTCGAAGCTCGTCTCTCATCCAACCGCAATGCCGCGGGATACGCGCCCGCGAGATGGTGCCCGGCATACCCGCTGGAAAAAGAGAAAGAGACCAGAAGGGTGGCATCACATCAGTCCTAGCGCTCTCTGAGACCGACAGGAAAGTCCATAGCCACCTGAATAACTAGCGCTCCTCGACCACTGCTATGTACCTACGGTCATGGTGCCATACGAGTACTACGAGTACTCGTAGCTAGGTACAGTAGGCAGTACTCCCCCCATACACGCCCACCTACCGCAAACGCCAGGATCCACCAAGAGGAGGAGCATCCAGGACAACTGCGCAAACACAGCGCAGTGTTTCTAGGAGTAGGCAGCATCATGCCATACCAAAGAGTCCTACGCTGCTCTGTACTTCACGGATAAGCCATACAAAGTAAAATGGCACTACAAATTATCATCAGCTACTTACCATCAGAGGTACCTACCATGGTAAGAATCATGGCTTGCTTGCAGAGGTGAGGGACGGATGCAGGGCAGCCTGGACGGCCCCGCTGATGCACAGAGAGATACCTGGTATGCGCCACGATCCACACCCGTTGCCTCGCGCACATCGGCCCATCCACCCTACCTATGTTTCCGTATCTACGAGTGCCCAGCGCTCGCGGATCAAGTATACGTGTGCTCGTAGGCCACAAGAACCGGACGCCCTTCTGGCCGGAAAACCCCCGCAGCAATGTATGTACGGAGTACTCGTACACATATTCGCAGATGCCCATACACCCCGGTCGCCCGCCGCCACCGCCTTGGTGTCTGCTTTTTCGCAGTGCTGCGAACCACTTGCATGCTGTTCCACCAACCGACCGACCGCCGTTGCGGAACCAACTGCTCCCTTAGATGGTGGACTCTGAAGCCGGGGCCGTACGACTGGTACATAGTACGGTGCAGTACATTGCACGACCTGGAGCCGAAGCGGGCGGGAGTGCAGCTGCAAGGAACAATGTGGAGGGGAGCCAGGATGGCGCCTGGCTGTGCCTGGGTGGTGCGTTAACATGCGCGCGTGTGCTTTGTTACCTCTGGGGCCGGCTCACGCTGCCGCACGCCATCTTTGATCAATCGCGAGGAGATGCAAGACAACCAGCACGACAGGAGCTCCAGGCCGGGCACTCGGCCAGTTACAGCAGCAGCGAGAGCTTGGCATTGCTACATCACCTCAGTGGCACTACGACGAGTACAACCGTGGTCTGCCACCATCCATTACCATTACAACTACGATGAGCCAATAACAGCAACCGCCCGGCAGCCCCAAGCTAACCAGAAGCGTGCTACTGGATTCTTTGCGCGGCCTTTGCCTTGCCCAGCAGCCCGTTGACGGCGATGTTGTCCCGTCCCCTCCACCTTTGTTATCCACTGTGACTACGACGCTGCCTGCGTCTGTCTAACGAGTACTCGTAGACGTTCAGTGTCCTTGCACAGCCGTGGTGCGATGTGCTAGGCCTATTGATGCAACGCTGAGCAACGAACAAGGCACTACGAGTATTCGGACCAAGTCATGCATCCCGGCCGTCTCCGCCATCCCCGGCTCCGCCACTCGTCCGACGCCCGCCTTGTACATTGTCCGAATTGGACGTGCATGGGCAGATGCTCCTCCTCGAGGCCACGATAGTACTGTGTGCTGTGTGCTGTACAGGTACCTGTCTGCCACTGCAACGACGAGCAGGTCTTTTGCCACATTGGTGCGCTACTTGGTGCAAGCTATTCATGTTTGTCGTGCAGTGATAACGGTTGATAATGCCACGGAGCTGAACGGTTGATCAGCGTGGTGCGGTGCATGGACGGACTGGCGGCCATCAACAGGTGGTGTGAGTGGTGCTACGGGCTCGATGCGAGGTGGTCGATGTCGAAGCACCCTCTGCATTGCCGTTTGCCGAGCACGAGGCCCCAGTGGGCCATGCCTCCCCAGAGAGTGACTACACGATACTATGGTATTGGCTACGAGCAGCTGTCTTCAGCAGGCTGATGTAGCTTGGTACGCGCCACACCGTGAACAACCGCTGGGCTATCTCATTGTGCATGAGTGTCCCTCGCCCACTGACTACGATGGCGACCAACGCCTCTTGCTAGCCATGCACTCGTCGATGGTGACGGGCGCGTTGCCGCAAAACACCGAGCCACAGGGGCAGGCAGTAAAAGGTGGTCCCCGCCAAGGGCACCCAGATGCGCACCAAGATGGCGGCTAGCCAGCGGAAGTGTAAGTGGATTTAGTGGCAGACAGAGCGCGTGATTCGCGTGATGCTCGATGCTGTAAGTTTTGCGGGTTACTATTTTTACTCGGTGCCTGGATTGGAGATTTATTTTGTTCTTTTGCTTTTATTTTTTGTGCTAGTACTGTATTAACCTGGCCGGGTCATGCAGTATAATGCGCTGCGACGACCGGCCGTGCCTGCCAGACTTGGAGCCGTAATTGAGCGAGCAATGTGTGTACGGAGTACTCGTAGCAGTATCGGCGCATACCAATGCCCGTACGGAGCACTGTCTACTCGTAGTTCACTGTCCACCCTTTGGTTGCAAGCATCGATGCAGCGCTAATAGAGGAGGGCCCGATCCAGTTAGCAGCTGTGCCCACACAAGCCAGCGCTGGGAGTACGAGTACGGAGTACGAGCATGATAACCTCGCTAACTATTTGTGGCGTGGTACGGACTACAGTGTCCATGTACGGAGTATGTCTGCACTACGACTAAAAGCCCGCTAGGTAAGGTGCATCATAGCAGTGTTCAGCAGGCGATTAGCCGGCCCGTGTCTGTGTCTCTGGCCAGGGTCTCCACCGAGCAGCTGGCCACGGCACTCCGGGAGCAGCAGATGCACCACTGCATGGAAGCGCAAAGCTCCGTTCCTACCCACCTGCCTACCTAGTTAGGGTGACAAGTGACATAGCTACAGCTAGTGCCCACTAAGGTACTAGGTGGCACCTGAACAGGCTTACCGCAAGGCGCTACAGAAAACGTCGGTCGCCACCATCGCTCGATCCCGCTGCGACAGACGGCGCTAGGCAATCCTGCATGGACCCGGACTACGAGTATGTATGGTGACGGAGACGGAACATGCCTTTTGTTTTTTTTTGTTGTATTTTTTAATGCACCGGCTGAGTGGTGCGGTCTCTCATGCGAGCGCTACAGGTATAGAGAATCACGGGTTACTACTCGTACCTACTATTTGGTGTCTGTACCATGTCCCAGCAGAATTGCGACAGAATGTAGTACAGAGTATACTTGCCTCGTGAAAACAAGTGCTCCACGATGATAGTAGGGCGGACGGCTCGTAGGCACGCAGCCAGGCTGTCTGTCCCCGTCCGCCACAGGGCAAATAGGCAAGGTAGATGGGTAGGCTAGCCAACTCCGTCCCCGTACCCTCCTACGACGGGGGGGTGGGCGGCGTGCTCTCTCTCTTTTTTTTTTTTCGGTCTGATAGATCAGCCATCATCAGCCATCAGCCGTGGCGAGCGAGCGCAAGCCACATTGTCACCATACTTGCACCATGGTATTGCGACTACGAGTTTGTTCTGTGGTGCTCTCAGCTTCTGGGCTGTTCCCTAGGTAATGCCTACTCGTTAAGTGAGGACGATTTTGGGCAGCTCCGGAGCCGGCAGGCGGGGCAGGGTGAGGTGAGCAGCAGCAGCAAGAAGGTAAGTTCAGCAGGCCCGTGGCAAGCCTCGTTTTTTGGTCTGCTCTGGGTGCGGTAAATCTCGATGAGTCTGGGATGTGCGTAGGTATTCCTCTACGTACTCTGGCTGCGTTGGTTGTGCTCGCCAGGCGTCTGTCTGCTCATGATTACCTACTCGTAGGCACGTATGGGCCATGTACAATGGGTGATCCGGATGGTGGTGACGACGGGTGGTGAGAGCTGCACACCACTTTGCACGCTTTCCTCGCCAGCGCGGCGCGACGCTTGTCCCGACCTGTCGTGGTAGTGAAGCAAAGTGACCTGACCAGACCTGGCCTGACCACTGACCACAGACCACAGACTGCGGTGCGTGGCCCTGGCCGTGTACTCGTAGGTGTGCCCCGTCCTGGGCCGCCAAGGACCGACCTGTCCTGACCTGCATGATCGTCGCCAGCATCCGCCCCTTGCGGCTCTTTAAACTTTGCGCCTAGTTCACGCCGTGCTGCCCGTCCTCCTCCCCTCCGAATGGCCACCGAGGGGCGGCGCCCCAAATGGCCCAATGGCTCCCCCCCAACCAAGCCCCAATCTGGGCCCCTCTTTCTAGACCGTGCCTGCTCGTACTACTCTGCCCACTTTCCCTCGCAGACCACAGCATGCCCCTACTGCCACCCCTCCCATTGTCCCACTGTACGGTACCCCCCCCCTTGCTCTGCTCTTCTCTGCTCTGCTATCTGTCTGCGTAGGGTATCCCGGCTGCCACCCCACCCGTCCTTACACACCCCTGGCACTCACCCGACTGCGGGCACTCAATCGCAGGTGCTCCGTAGCTGTACTATTCCTATGCCGTACATTGGCCCATCTTTCTCTTCTCACAGTCTCTCGCTGCTTTCCCTCACTCCTCTTGGCTTTTCTGTTTCTTGTCGTAGTATTCAGCGATGCTTGGGCACACGCCTCTCCCACTGCCCAAGCTGCTTTTCAGCTAGTGCCCTTTTTTTTTTGACAGATATAACCTGATCCCTGGTCCCTGTCTGCTTTGGTCTCATAGTACCACACCTCTTAGTGACCTTGAACCCTACCCCATCTTGTTCATCTTTAAACTCTCGCTCCTCCCGGAAGTTTATCCAACCTCTTCCCTTCTCTCCTTCTTTACTCTCTCACTCTCTCACCATCTCTCCAACTATTCACCGCGTCCCCAGCTCTCTATTTGGGGCCGGCTCTTCGTATTCTATTTCGAAGAACGCCTAGTTGCGCTTCTCGCATCCCCTTGCCCGCGCCTCATCTCCATTTACACGCTCGACCAACAT
Source organism: Lecanicillium sp. MT-2017a (assembly GCA_003056585.1). Classification (NCBI taxonomy): domain Eukaryota; kingdom Fungi; phylum Ascomycota; class Sordariomycetes; order Hypocreales; family Cordycipitaceae; genus Lecanicillium; species Lecanicillium sp. MT-2017a. The sequence continues at coordinate 72,763 of PXYN01000149.1, read as the reverse complement.
CACTTTGGCCAAACCTTCTTCGTCTGCGCATCTCGCCTCCTGGTCCGACCGCCGCCCGGGCCGCAGGACGCCAATTCCAAGCCACTCGGAGCTTCGACACTTAAGACAAAGCTTACCTCTCGACGAGTGACTTAGTGCCGCCGCTTTTCCACCGCCAGACATCACCACGCCTCTGTCCGCGTGTCATAGCTACTACTCATTTGCCTCCCCAGCCGCTTCAGTGGCTGGCATCGTCATCGCCCTGGCGTATTACAGTACGGCGCCGCCCATTATTCTTCGGCCGGCTTGTCGCCCTCGTGTCTGATCAGTACTTGGTACCTGGGTGCCTGGAAAAGTCCTCAACAAACCCGAGAGTCGCGGAACCTCTTCGGCCCTGCAAGTCTCTCCTACTTCTTCTCTTCTTCTTCTCGCAACTCGCCCTCTCCATCCTTCTTTCCTTCCTCACACACACATCCGCGCCAAAGACATAGCGGCACCTCAAGCTCGCAAGACTAGACGTTTGCCTGCTACTCCCTCGCACTCTTCTTCTCTTATACCTTTTTTTGACTTGGCTTTCTGCCGTTGTCAAGTGAGCGTCATCCATTTTCTTCAATAAGCATAAGCTCCAGCTCTCTTTTGCTTCTTGTTCCTCCTGGTGCGCCAAATCCGCCAAATTCTAACCCTCGCTCCCATCTCCCCCCGAGAGCAGAGCTTCGCTTTCCCTCTTTCCCCAATCTAAACTTTCGTTGGCCGCTTGTCTAAATCACTAGCCATGGAAAGCCATACCTCGCCGCTCGAACCGACCTTTCGAGGTCATGTCTCGACCACCCTCGATGCACTCATTCTCTTCGAGGCCTGTCTTACTGGCATCCTCAGCCACGTCCCTCGCCGTCCTCATGACCGCGAGCGCCAGGACCTCATCAAGAGCGGCCACGTCTTCATCTATGAGGAGCATGCTTCGGGTATCAAGCGCTGGACCGACGGCGTCTCCTGGAGCCCCAGTCGCATCCTCGGCAACTTTCTCATCTACCGAGAACTTGAAAAGCCCTTTCCTCCTGGCGAGAAGAAGCGGGCCTTGAAAAAGGCCAAGAAGTCTCCCCAGGGCATCTCCAAGGCAGAACCTGCCGTCCGTCCCAACCTCAGCTATGCCGCTGCCTCCCTGGACTCGTCCTCGTCCTCGGCGAACAGGGACCACGAGCGCTCCTTGATTGGTTCTCTTGTCGACTCGTACCCCTTCAAGCCCGACGGCTTGGTCAAGAAGACCATCAGCATCACATTCAACGGCGTGCCACACCATCTCGTCAGCTACTACAATGTAGACGACGTCACAAACGGCCGCCTGCCGCTTCCTCCGCAGGACATGCGACTCGCGGATATTGTGCCGCGCCCTGAGCTGTTCTTGTCGCAAAACTTTCGCACCCCCGTCGACGAGGTGGAATATGCCACCTTGTCAGACGAGCGCGATGCCCTGGTGGCATCCTACAACAGCGGCCAGATGCCCCCCCATGGCAGCTCCGGGCCGGTTCTGCAGCGCGCCTTTAGGTATGGCAACCTTCAGCATGCCATGGACACGCAGTATGGCCAGCAGCGCGATGGTCTTCACGCCACCGACCAGCACTACCACCAGCACCACCAGGGACAGCAGCCCTCGCCAACCATGTATGCGTACAACCAGCATCCCGCCCACGGATACGCGGTTCATCCTGGTAGCTTTACTGCCCCGGGCATGCAGTCGCACCCATATATGGCGACGATGCAAACCGGGAACTACTCGCTGAACCCGACACGCACGGCCAGCGTGTCTACCTCGGGCGCCAGCATGGGCCAAGACTATCCTCGCCAGCTGCCCACGCACACGCCTCCCCGTCGCCATTCGCACTTTGACGCTGCAGCGGCGGCGGCCGCCGCCGCTGACATGTCGCACATGTCGTTTAGTTCTACTCCTGAGGCTCGGCCCATGGCTGCTGGAAATCCCTATCTCAACCCTCAGCAGTCGTATTTCATGGCCCAGCAGCATCAGCAGCAGCGACAGAGCCTGTCAGGGCAGACTACTTCCCTGTTCCCTTCGATGAATGGCCGCATGAAGGTCGAGTCGGACGGCTTGGCTGGAGACGATGCGCTCACTCAATCGATTGGCCTGGAGGATCCCGGCGTCTGGCAATTTGACAGCCTGGACGGCAATGACGACCAGCAGTACATGAATGGATCATGGGGTACACCCGGACCTAATTCAGTGCAGCGTGGGTAGGTCCCAGATGCCGGGCTGTTAACGGCGATGGAGATTGCCGAGGCGTTTTTTAATTCTACGTCGTAGCTGGTTTCCATACCGGCCGGATTACATCACACCCTCACCTCCGCTGCACATTGCATATTTCATCGCCGGGTGCGCTGTATTGACACCATAGGATACACATGAGGCCTGATGAATGGAACCGGGCCTGCATCTTGTCGTGTATTTCTCTTTCCTCGACTGTTTTTTCTTCTTGGTTTGTTTTCTACGCTTGACGTTTTTTCTCTTGGTTACTTTTTTTCACTGTATTTTCTTTCTTGTATAACTTTCATTTTTTTGTTCTTTGGAGCCACCGTTGTCTTTACAACCAGGCCATTACTTCAAACTTGTTCGATGCTTTTTTTCTTCTCGGGTGTCTGGTGTTTGTGGACATGTCGGCTTACAGGGTCACTTTTTGGCTGAAAAGGTTTTGGTGTTCATACAAAGGTAGCCGCAAGGCTAATAGTTAAAACGGGAAGCATTGATTGGACCTTGGCCAAGGCCATTACCAGGGAACAGGGAACAAGGGCAAGGCGGGTTACAGGAACACGGAGCACGGAACACGGAATAGGCGTCAAGTATTACTTTTTTTTTTGGGAGAGATACCATTACAGACAGTTTTCTTTAATACAAGAAATAAAACAGAGCGATTGTCCATACTGCATTGCAAATTGAGAGTAATGTCATATTGCCTCGACGCTGGTTTGGATTATCATGCCTCCAATTGCGCAGCGACAATATTATGCCGATACCGTGTGTCCTGCTGGTCCTGATAGCTATTCTCAGTTTATCACTGTAGAGTATTACAATGGACGCAACGCCATTGGAAGAGGCGCAACCGCGAAGCGCTGAAACGCAGGTCCGCCAGGATCAGCCCCGCAGACGCCGAGCCACCCACCCGCATGGCCGTGTCGCGCGCCAGTGGTTTTTTATTGGAGCCCACCCATTTTCCATCCAACCTCAGCTCACCCTCGTCCGCAGAAAGACTGACGAAGCAGACGACAACGACGACGAAGAAGAAGAAGAGGAGGACGAGAGTAGCAGACGAGCCAACGGGACGGCATCGAAGCCCACGTCAGCGAAACCCTGCCCGTACCTGCCTGCCTGTTCACCTGCAGGCAATCGCGGACTGCTCCAGGCTCCAGAGTGAACGACAAAACGGTGTAGCCATTGCGACTGAAATTGGGCGAATAATGCTGCCGCTAGGGGTGCAGTCTCGTGTGCCGGCTGCGGTCGGCGCAGGCGCGAGGTTCCTGGCGTCGAAATCTATACCTACGAGGGGAATCTCGCTGCTGCAGAGGCCCTTGGCTGCCAAGAGACAATGTCGACCTCTCGGGGCCGTATGGAGGACATGTCAGCAGAAGAGGGTCATGGCGTGAGTTGTTTTCTTTCTATTATTTTCATGGACTACTAATTGACATTTTCATGGATAGCTCGAAACCCCCGACGTCAAACGACTCGACAGAAGCAAAGTCCAGCTCAGATACTACACCCCCGTCAATGGCGCCGACCAAGCCAGCTGCGGGCGCTCTCCACGAAGACATTTACAACCTCCCCAACTTCCTGACGTTTACGCGGCTCGTCGCGTCGCCAGTCATTGGCTACTTTATACTGCACGACGCCAATGTGTACGCCGTCAGCCTGTTGGCGTACGCGGGCGTCACAGACCTGCTCGACGGGTGGATCGCGAGGAAATGGGATCGCAAGACCGTTGTGGGCACCGTGATCGATCCCATGGCGGACAAGGTGCTCATGACGGTTCTGACGGTTTGTTTGGCTGCCAAGGGCGCGCTGCCGAGTATGTTTTTTTCATTTCTCGTTTCCTTCAAATTGAACAGTTAAGTCCTTGCTAACAGCAAATACTGCAGTCTGGGTCGCCGGCATCATCCTCGGCAGAGACGTAGGCCTCGCCATTGCCGCCATCTACTACCGCTGGATATCACTGCCCCCGCCAAAGACGTTTGCCAGGTACTGGGACTTTTCACTGCCGTCGGCCGAGGTACACCCGACGACGATTAGCAAGTATAACACGCTGTTCCAACTGGCGCTTGTGGGCGTGACGACGGCTGCGCCGGTGATTCCGGCGGATTTGACGCAAGCGTTGACGATTATGCAGTACGTTTTTGGGCGGGAACTTGCTCGAGGAATACAAGGAACGTGCGCTAACGTTTTGTCGTCAAAAACAGATATGTTGTTGCGGCTACCACGGTTTGGAGTGGTGCCAGCTACGTTTATACCAAGGATGCCGTCAAGATTCTGAATGCGCCCAAGGGCAAGGCCAAGAAAAGTAAGGAGTAGACAGAGTGGAGTGGAGATTCTGCGGATGGCGGGTTATTTATTGCATGTGGGAAATAGGCGTGTCGGGATCTGAAATTTATCTCTTTTCTTTTTATGCCATGTGTGTTTTTGCATGTACATGATATCATGGCCATTGTTATATACTGCCGATTTCTGGGATGTTCATGCATACTCATTCCCTCTTTCCAATTTGCGCCGCCCAATGTTGAACTATGTTTGGTAGGATAAAAATACACTTGTGATATACACACTATCATGCGCCAGCTCCAGCTTCAGCAAGCGGCGCATCAACAGGTCTATCCACAGAGCCTGTTGCGCCTTGCCTTCTCACAAACGCCAGCAGCCGCAGACTGCCCGCCGGCGTAACCCCTTCGACGCGACGCGCCTGAGCCAGCGTCTCCGGCTTCGTCATCTTGAGTACCTCGCGCTCCGACAGTGCGAGGCCCGGCACGGCGTCGTAGTCCAGACCCGGTGGGATACGCATCTTCTCGTCGTTGGCGAAACGGCTGCGCTCCGTCGCCTGCATACGGATGTACGGCGCGTACGTAGCCTCAAGCACCACGCGGTCGCGGATGCGCGCCGGGTACGACATGATCTCAGGCGCCACGGCCGCCAGGCGCGTAATGTCTGTCCGCGCGCTCGTGTTGGATAGTCGCAGCATGTCGATGCCGCTCCGTCGTCGGGCATTGCGCTTCGTCTGGAACCCGTGCGCGTTCCACTCGTGCGAGGACAGGGATACGCTGCCGAGTAGCGCCGCCAGCTCTTCGATTTGTGCCTTTTCGTCCGAGAAGGCGCTCCATCGACGGTCAGATATCACGCCCCAGTCGCGCCCTTTGGCGGTTAGACGCAGATCGGCGTTGTCGGCGCGCGCGGCCATGCGGAACTCGCTCCGGGATGTGAACATGCGGTACGGCTCCGTCACGCCCTTGGTGATGAGGTCATCGACCATGATGCCGATGTAGCCGTCTGAGCGGGACAGGGATACGCCGGGCAGGCCCGTGGCGGCTCTTCCGGCGTTGATGCCCGCTAGGATGCCTTGGCCGGCGGCTTCTTCGTAGCCGGTTGTGCCGTTGATTTGCCCAGCGAGGTAGAGCCCGCTGATGGCCTTTGTTTCTAGCGTCGACTTGAGACCCCGCGGGTCAATGTAGTCGTATTCCACGCCGTAGCCGGGCTGGAGCATCTTTACCAGCTCCAGGCCGTTGATGGTGCGCAGCGCTTGTTCCTGAGCTTCAGGTGGGATGGTCATGGACAGCCCGTTGGGGTACATGACAGGGTTGTCGAAACCTTCGGGCTCCAGCCACACAATATGTCGCTCTTTGTCAGCGAAGCGGATCACTTTGGATTCGAGCGATGGGCAATATCGCGGGCCCTTTATCGTCTCGCGGATGTGGATTGTGTTGTCAAGGTTGTCGCGCACTACCTGGTGGGTTGCGTCGTTTGTGTATGCAATGCCGCATGTCAGTTGCTCCTGAACGGCCACGCTATCATTGAGGAAGCTGAATGGGTTTGGCGGGTCATCTCCAAATTGCTTTTCCAGAATCCCAAAGTTTATTGTCGACTTGTCGAGGCGCGGCGGCGTGCCAGTCTTGAGGCGGCCAAGGCTAAAGCCGGCGTCTCGTAGTGACTTGCTCAGTCCAAACGTTGCGGCCTCCCCGAGTCGTCCAGCGGGATATGTCTGAAGCCCTATATGTATTTCGCCGCCCAGAAATGTCCCCGTCGTTATAATCACTTGTCCCGTAGGTACGACGGTACCAGAGTCGAGCCGGACGCCCGAGATTTTCGGTTGGATCCCATCGGCAACCCCGTTCGTTTCTTCCGTCGAGAGAACTATGTCCGATACACTGTCTAACATTATTGAGAGGTTCGGGTACGTTTGCAGCTCTTCTCGCATATGTTTTTGGTATAGACTGCGGTCGATTTGTGCTCGAGGTCCCTGCGCAGCGCGTGGAGGTTAGTCTAGAATAATACATAAGAGATACCTAAAGCAACCAGATTTAGAATAACATACCCATACTGCTGGGCCCTTTGCGCGGTTCAACAGGTGAAATTGGATGCCGGCCTTGTCGATTACCCTTCCAGCCAGGCCGTCCAGAGCATCAATCTCGCGAAGAATCGTCCCCTTGCCAATGCCGCCAAAGCTGGGGTTGCAGGAGCATGTGCCGAGGTTGTCGAGTTTCGGAGTGATTAGCGCTGTCTTTGCGCCTGCTCTCGCCGCTGCGGCGCATGCTTCGGCTCCGGCATGGCCGCCGCCAATAACGACGACATCGAAGGGGCTAAGTGTGGCGACGTCAGTAATGGTTTCACGAGGACTGCACGCGACGCGACAACATACCCTGAGCCTTCGGCGACGGTGGCTAGTTGCCGCCGAGACGCGAATATTGCGCCCGGGTGCCTTATTGGCGCTTTTTGCCGTAAAAGAGAGCGCATGGCATGATTGATGTTGGAGGTTGGTTGGTCTGGACCTCTGTGAAACTTTTTGGTGGGCTTTCGGTAGTCGTGATTGGCTACCGCTTTCGTGTTAGACTCAACGGCAAGTGACGTCGTTGAACTTGACCTCCAGTTTGTACATCACACTACCTTGTCAAGAAAAATACCACTGGGCATCACGATTTTACAATTATTTCGTCTTTTTTTGACATAGAATCCATTTCCGTCCATAGTGGTTCTTTATCGGCATTGCCTAGCAGCCGTCATGCCCGACGAGCTCCGTCATCTCTATGGCGGACACAAGTAAGCCGACTTCCGTCGCACACCCCAAGTCTAGCTTCAATTGCACTCTACTAACTGGTCGTGATTAAATCCACTATAGACCATGGGACTCTGATGATTGGGTGACAACAGATGACCGCGTTCGCGGTGGTAGCAGCCAGTCACACCTTACCGTCACCAATCCGGAAACAGGCTGCTTCCACGGAAGCCTCGACACATCGACCCTTGGCGGTGCAGGCTTCGCGTCACAACACAGCGCGGGCATATTGACCTTAGACCTGTCCTCTTATGACGGTATCGTCATCGCCGTATCTAGCTCCACTGATGGCAAGCGGTATGCGCTGACTTTGAAGGACTGTATTCCTGGCCACAGAGACGATGGCAGGAGGCAGAGCGGCATCAGCTGGCAGGCAGAATTCAAGCCGCACGGCACAGGAGAGGTGTTTCTGGCCTGGGGGGATTTCAAGGCTACCTACCGTGGAAAAGACAAGCCCGATGCGCCGCCGTTGGATTTGGCGAATATCAAGCGTATTGGGCTGATGATGAGAAGGTATGGCGATTGATGGCGCTACTTTGTGCTGCCTTGTATATGCTGACAATCAGATTTCAGTTTCTTTGACAAGCAATATGGTGAATTTTCGTTGGAGATGGACTTCATTGCAGCGCGGAAGAAGCTGCCAGAGGGTAGAAGTGCATCTGCGATAGGAAAGGACGGCCACAGCGAATGTGATGTGGACCTCAAAGCTGGATCGTTACCTGCTCGCGAAGAACCGCGCCAGATGCCATGGTGGAGGACTTTATTCTGTGGGATGTTATCGGTGAAATAAAAACCACTGCAAATGCAATGAAGGGTCACTGTAGGCCCGTGGCGTCACTTCATCGACACATGCGTTAATATGTAAGCTGCAGACTCGCTTCATTACAACGCCAGCGCGGGCCGCCTGCTATTCTATATACTAGACTAGATAAACAAGTATCGAGAATTTCGATAAACCTCATTATCTCCTCCGTGTTTCCGGCCATGAGCTGACAGCGTCATCCACCTCTTCGAGGAACGTGTTTGCATTGTGAATCGACGTGCCGCCCAGCGCGACCCGGACACCAGGCGTCGTTGCGTTGATGCCAGCAATCATTTTGGCCTCTTCGTACGTTGCACCTCCAACAATAAAGACTATAATGTCCTGGGGCTTATCTCTTGTCGCTCCACCTCCCTCTACAAACGGATACTGCTGCTCCCTCAAGCGGCCCTTGACTAGGTTTTGCAGTGTGCTCTCCAATAGGGTGCTGTGTTGTGTGTAGACGTTCTCGACGCCCTTCAGGCCCTTGAAGCGGTTTGAAGCACCGGCGAAAATGCCTCCAGATTCGAAAATGTCCGAAATGCCGCCTTGGCCTTGCGAGGTGTGGAGAGACGTGTGGTAGGCCAGCACTTTGTCCACAAGCTCTGCTTGGCGCGGCGGAACGTTGCCAGCAGCCGTAAGGAGGTCTTTTAGCATCGCGAGAGAGTTGGATGGCTGCTTGTAATAACGCAGAGCGTACAAGGTGACAAGTCCAACCTTGCTGTCAGCTGTCACTTGAGGATTTTGTATCAAGGCTTGGATGGCCTTTTAAAAGCGTTAGTATTCGCACTGCGAGGGTGCGGCAGGAAGCTAAACTTACCCTCAAATCTGTATTGTGATTCTCATTGCAGGCTAGACTTTGTTCCAGCTCACTGACTTCGAGCAGGTTTTCCGCAGCTACTCGTCGGCTGAGTTCCGAAACAAGCGTGACGTGCTTGCTCACGTTGCCGGAAAGCTTCCTGAACTCTGGGTATTCCTCAATGAATCGCTTCATGTCGGATATGGATTCTATATTGGCATTGTTTTTTGTTTTTGACTGGTACTGCTCGACGTATTCTTTGATGGTGCCGCCTAGGTCTCCGAAGTTCAAGAACATATTCTTCTTGAAGAATGGGTCTTGGTCTTGTGACAGAACAATCTCTTTCAGCTCTTCGCGGATGTCGGGGACATCTTCGAGGCTGACTCGGCCATTCTGGATGCCGAGCAGGTGGTGCACCATGGCTTGGTAGGTCCATTGCGTGAGGAGCGGGGTGACGGGGTCTTCTCTCCGGTCTAGGACGAGCAGGATGGGGGGCGTATCGACCTTGCGAAAATCAAAGAGCTGCTCTTCTTGTGTCATAAGGTAGCGCACTTCAGACGCCAGCTTCTTGGCCACGGCGCTGCTCTTGGCGTATCGGATGAGAGGCTTCTTCTTCAGCGACAGCAGGACGGCTATTAAGCCCTCGGCACAGCGCTGTAGTGAGTCTGGGTTCCAGGTATCTGGTGCCCCAGCGAAAATGCGCCATCGGGGGAGCGTAATCTCAAAGCTAAACAGATCCGGGTTTACCACGGTGTAGTCGGCAAAGTGCTCCTGTACGACCTTGACGATTTCGTGGTCGTCAGCCTCGGCCAGCCGCTCCAGGGACGACTTCTTGGCGACGTTGGTAAAGTAGAGCTGGTACTCGCCGTATTTGGGCTCGCGCAGCTCGTCGATGAGCAGCTGTATGGTCTCCGGGGAGGGGCGCACCAAGCAGAGACAGCGCAGGTGGCGCATCTTTTCGCGGGCGGCATTGTCCAGGCGGTCGATGAGGTAGACTTCATGGTTGAGCAGCGTCGACTGCGTGATGGCTGTAGAAACTATGGGGACTGTGTCTCTATCGAGCAGCAATATCTTCATCTTGGATGAGGATGTTTCGCCTGCGGGCATCACTATCTTGGAGATGTAACCCGAGACGGCCTGCGCGACGTCCATGATGGCGGGTGGATGGTGGCGTTGCGTACTTTATGTGGCACGGCTTTGCCTCATTCCAGTCCTGGGCCTATGCGTATGATTGAGTAGGAATAGGTGTGATGTAGGATTTATGTAGCATGGAGCACAATATGGGCAAAGTGAGCGTGTTAGATGCTAAGTGAGGTTCAAGAGCGTCCACGCAGGAGCTAGCACCACCTAAGCTGTCATGATACGTCACCGCGCCACCGCGATACATGAATTGTACCTGCTCCATGCATAAGGTAGGTAAGGGAACTCAACCAAGCAATGGTGGCGTATCGGCCGAGGAAGACTTAATTCTTTACGCAATATATACTGCAACTTTCACCATTGCAAATTAATTGTTTTTGTGTTAAAAATTGAACATTAAAATATCTCCTTCCGTCCAATTCACGTTGTAAAAGCTCTCTCATATCCGAGCACGAAACGAAGTGTACCTCTGGTGGGTCTCGAAAACGTCTCCCTGACTGTAAACTTACCAGACCCGCGGATACATCGACACGACGTGCTCGACTCACGACGCGAATATCACAGCACAGCACTTATACGTGACCGTTATGCGCTGAGAATGGCAGCGGACACTTGTCCAGTGAGAGCTGAGCCAACGTAAGCCCACAGCCATCCATAAAAACCACCAGCTGCCCGGACAATGCTAATATACTACTCAAAAGGCTCTCCTTCACCCAAGGATTCATAATAGGCCAGCTCTCGGTGGTTCTGATCTTGGCCGCGTTTATCAAGTTCTTCATCTTTGGCGACCCCCCATCTGCCGATGTCACGGCCTCGCTGCGCGCCACGGAGCGCAGGTCCCGCACGCTGGCGCACAAGCAGTCCCTTCTCACGCTGAGATCGCAAGGCCACCGACGCGGCCAGAGCCTGGGCCGCAAAAAGTCCATGGTCCTCAGGAACCCGCCGGCGCTCACCATCGGGTCTATCCTCAGCAAGACGTACTACAATGTCGACAGCCACCAGCCCGAGAGCCTGGACTGGTTCAACGTGCTGGTGGCGCAGACGATTGCCCAGTTCCGGAGCGACGCGCAGCACGACGACGCCATCCTCAACTCGCTCAGCAAGGCCCTCAACGGCACCTCGCGGCCCGATTTTGTTGACGAGATTCGCGTCACCGAGCTGAGTCTCGGCGAGGACTTCCCCATATTCAGCAACTGCCGCGTCATCCCCGTCGACGAAGACGGTGTCAGCCTCGGCCCCGGCGTCAAGTTTGACCCTGCCACTGCCGCTCGCGACGGCACCCGCCTGCAAGCCCGCATGGATGTCGACCTGAGTGACATGCTCACCCTCGCCGTTGAGACCAAGCTGCTGCTCAACTACCCCAAGAAGCTGTCGGCGGTGATGCCCGTGGCGCTGGCCGTCTCGGTGGTACGCTTCAGTGGCACCCTCTCCATTTCCTTCATTCCCAGCAATCCCTCGCAGTCAACGCCCACCATGATGACGTTTAATTTTCTCGACGACTACCGCCTCGACTTTTCTGTCCGCAGCTTGCTCGGCAGCCGGTCGCGTCTGCAGGACGTCCCCAAGATTGCCCAGCTTGTCGAGGCGCGGCTGCATCGCTGGTTCGACGAGCGCGCCGTAGAGCCGCGCTTCCAGGAGATTGCTCTGCCGAGCCTGTGGCCGCGCAAGAAGAATACGCGCGGGCCTGATGACTCGATGACCGAGAGCACTGGCTCCATGGGACGCGCGAAGGGCAAGGAGGCCGAGCGGGATCTGCGTGAGGACATTTGGCGCAAGGATGCTGCCGCTGCCTCGGCGGATTTTGACCCTAGGGACACACCGTCGTCTATGAGGAGGAGGAGATCATGGCGAGACGATGATGATTACGTTATGCCTGGCTCGCTGCCGGGTATGCAGGTTGATATGCGGGCATAAAATAGGAGTACAGCGGATTTATTACGGCTCATATTGAGGCTACGTGTTGCGAATACAATAGAGCTGGCTCGGGGGATCCTTGGTTTGGGTTTCTTGGGGTTTTGTATTATATATAATTGAGTCATGCTGAGCAGCACAAGGCATTATACGCATGATTTTATACCTTTAGGTTTTACTGAACGAGCGCAGACGGCGACTCAGTCAAAGTGTATAGATTTCTCCACCACAGCAAAAGACCTCCCACGAGCAATGCGTAATACGAAATTGTCCACTTCGCCAACGTAGGCTTGCTGGCCCCGAGCGGCAGCCAGTATGGGTGCGTGTAGCCCCAGAGGCGCGGCAGGCCGAGCGAGTTGCACAAGGCATGAACGAGGATTACGGCCACCAACGAGCCGGTTCTGAGGAACAAAAAGGTCGCGTAGGCGCCAAACACGGACGTGTACGCGAGTTGGATAATGGTACGCGCCACGGCTGCGACAAGCGGGACGTCAGGGCGACTGAGACGAAACTCGTAAAAGTGATGAATGTGAGCACCGCCAAAGACAAGCGGAGACAGAAAGATGATGCGCTTGGGACTCGACTCGGCCAGTACAAGAAGCGGCACGACGGCCGAGCGAAAGAGGCACTCTTCGGTGACGGGGCCCTATGGGAGGACAAGAGTTAGATGAATGTGTGCAAAAGATGGCGCTCAGTGGTGTACAATAAATGCCTGGGCAACCCATATCACGGTGTGGTGGATAACGTACGGCTACAATGTTTCGCCAAGAGGGCCAGCTGTTGCAGACTTCTCGTAGGCCATCGCCTAAAAATCGCCAGTCTCCATCAATGACGAGACTTTCGTATATTGGTCCGGCAAAGAGGGCTGCGGTAAGCACTAGAGACTTTGTCGCCTCGGCAAGGCCTACGGGCCAATAGCCCATCAACTGAAGCGGCCTTGCATGGCGAGAGAGAGAGGAGAGCAGCAGGAGGGTGGTGAGTGAGCAGGCGGTAGTTGAGAGAGTGACGGCACGTATCCTGGCGCGGATATTGTCTGGGTCGTCTCTTGACCTGGTGGGAGTTGGTCTTGTCGCGGGGGATGCGTAGAGCGGGAGGACGTAGACGGCAGAATAGGCGACCTGAGATGAATGGAGTTGAGTAGGAGTATTGGGCCCAACAAGGATGTTGCGATGCTATGCTCCAAAGGGCCGTATGTATTGCGTCTGGAACTTTGCAGCGTCGTGGGGTGAGACTTACTAGCAACCCAAAGGCTTGGATCTGGCCCAGGGCCGGTTGGGATGTGTCAACGGGAGCCATTGGAGGTTGTTGCACCTGGCCGATGGGCTAGGCTTGAAGTGGGATAGGATTACTCGGGTGACGTCTCCGCCCCCTTTGCTATCCCAAGTGCGCACGCGCTTGTGTGTGTCTGTGACAGGCTTTTGCAATAATGGCTCGCGGCTCGTTGACAAGGACGCATGCTTTCCTCTCACGGTGTTTGATATACTTACGGTAACGAGCTCTCGGAAAGGTCCATACTGGGTAGCAAACGGGAGAGCGAGCATTTGTTGTGCCTGGCGGGACAGGACAGGAGCGGTTGGTCCGTGGTGGGGCCGGAACGTTTGGAAAGTAACGGGCGGCCGTGGAGCATGAAGGCCGTCATGACTACGTACTCGTAGATACTAACGGCAACTTATGAGGACTGCATACTACTACCTAGTATGAGCAGATATGGTTCATGTCACGGTTATCATTATTTGCCATCAACTGTCGTCATGTACTATGAGTAGGTAGATAAGGTATCCTAGTACCTTGCTGCACGGAAATGCGGCCAGCCGCGTGGAAGCGCGCGGCAGCTGATACGAGGGCATGCAGTAGTACCTGGGGTTGGTAGGGGAAGGCCAAGAACACTAGAAAGCTAAAGCTATGCTTCGGCAAGCAGCAGAAACATGAAGGAGCCGATGACTACCTAGGAAGAGGAAAGGGGACAAAAGGAAACGAAAACAAGGCGTGGCTCGTCGACGACATGATGGGTTGGATTGGTATTTCTCTGGAACGGCTAGCGCTTTATCTACCATAGTGCTATGTACCCGTACGGAGTACCAGCACGGAAGGGAAAAAAAAATAAAATAAAATAAAAAAGGAGGGCAAATGCAGTTGAATGCCCTTTGGTCACTACGTATGCATTCAATTAAACTCTGGCGCCTTGATTGGTGTGTGTCTTGCCAACTCAGCAGGGACTCTGCCCCAGTACGCGTAACCGACGCGACCGCGGGCCGCGTTGGCGCGTCGCATCTAAAATTAGACCCCATTCAATCCCCGAATGAATGAATGGCTCAGCTTTTCACAACGCCACATGAGAAGCGGCAAGTAAAAGACAGCTGGAGCAACAGGACTGAACCTACCTGGGCCTGCACTACTGTACGAGTACTCGTAATCCCGCGAAAGGGCGGCAAGCACAGCAGCCGATAGAAAGTCGTTTTCCCGTTCATTGGCCAGTCGGAGGGGATCGCAGATCGCATAGCCCAGAGTACTGGTACAGTAGGTACCGACCCAGTCCAGGCGCTGGCGGGGAGCGGGAGGTGGTAATTTCACCGTCATGCAAGGCTCCATTTGTGTCTGCATGTTTCAACCGGGGGAGCGGGCTCTGTGATTGCGAGTTGCGAGTTAGGGGGTTCTACTCGCTTCCTTTTCTTGTCTGTTTTCTTTTTTCTTTTTTTTTTTTCTTTTTTTTTTGGAAGAACCGGAGGAGGAACCGGAAGAAGATGAGCCGCCCAGACGGCGTCGCAGGTCAATTCTTCGAATACTGTTTCGAGGGACTGATTGTCTTCAAAGCGCGGAATACTTGTATGCGTATTGTTGTTGTTATTATTATTATTATGTGAACCTGCCCAAACTGTACGTAGATGCTCGTATTAACCTGCCTCAGCCTTCAGGCGGTGAGCTCGTAACATCTCGATGCGCGCAGGATACTCCGTACCTTGGTTACTTTACCAAAACGCCTACCATGGCCAATTTGATTCCATGTGTGACCACGGCTCTTGGCTGCGTCCAGTACTCCGTACAGTCTGGCTGTCATAGAGTGGGCTGTGCTGCTCGGTTCACACGTAGGCACCTCATTTTATACCATCCAAGCAGTTCATGCTATGACTGCTTGCATGAACCAGTCTGTCTTTTCACGTGCAGACCAAAAGAAGGAACACACTAAACCGTGTCATAAAGTCAGCCCAATGTTGCAGTATAAAAAGTATAACACAAAAAAAAAAAACAAATAACCTAGTGCAAGTAGCAACCGTTAGCATGTAATATAGTAGGTAGGTACGAATAGTCTGGAAGCGTGGTCCTCAAAATTCCGTATGTGGCACAACTGCCGCCCCAGCAAGTGTTTGCCAGGTACCTACCTAATTACGGAGTACAGTCGTGTCGGTGGCGATGCTCGCTTCCTCTCCTCCTCCACACACCTCCATCTGAAGCCGGCATCCGCCTATCCGCATCCACCGCGTCCGTTCATCGTCCCTCTACTCCGTACTGGTAGTACATTACTGTACGAAACTGGCCATCTTGGTCTATCCTATCTTGCCCTATGCTTACGGCCCTGTCCCATCCCATCCCTGCCCCGGTTCCGCAGCCCGCAGCATAGAGGCCCCGACAAAGCAAGATGCTTGGCGTAAAACATGTTCGGAGGACGCGTTACGAGTAATTACACTCCTACTCCGTACGTAGCAGAGGTTCGGGCGAGCTATCCACTCATTCGACTCAGGTTGAGATGACCCTCTGCAGGTCGCGTCCCGTCCCGGCCTAGGGTCCCCAGCAAACGCTTGGCTTCACCGCATCATCGCCTTACTTGTACTATGGTACTACTCGTAGGACACACGAGTAACAAGCGGTGCGAGTATCAGGCATACAACAGCAGTGCAATACCTCGTACTGTGCTTACAAAGTGTCCAGGCAACGTCTTAGCATACCCGGCCCACGAGCATGCATGTTTCAGTCCTCTTCGAGACGAAGTGGAAGAAAGAAGCCTGCAGGCCGAAACAGAATGCTCCGTCGTCCACGCTACGACTATGGACTGCCTGGTCGTAAGGTGCCAGCGCGGGACGTACTCTACCGCACGATGACAGAAATGCAGCTAAATACGGGACCGACCCAATGATATGGTCAATTGTGTCTAGCGCTTCTCCTCGTAACGCCATCCGGGCGCTACTCGTATACAGCCCCAACGGCGGCCTAGGCCCTGGCCAACCCCGAAAAGCCACCCACCGCCCAAGCAGGCAGGACCTGCAGGAACAAGTGGCTCTCCGTGCATCATCTTATTAAACTTGCGCCGCTAGCTGCAGCAGGCGTTCAATGACATGTGGTTCTCGCCCGTGTGCCCCGGCCACTCATCGACCATAGTCCCCAATGTCCTGGCACTCTCTCGCCCTGGAGATACCTGAAAGCCAGGCTGCAAGTCCGCAGAAGTCCCAGAGACAATTCTGGCCCGTACTGGGTCATGGCCCGACGTACTATGTAGTAGGTCCACGGGCGATGACCTTGCCCAGACGAGCACTCGGTGCGGTCAAGTCTTCCACGATTGGGCTGCCGTCAAACTCCCAGGCCCTGCATGTCCCAGTCTGTGCCTCTTGCCGCCGCCTCTTGCACATCCTGGCCCCCGCCAGAGACCGAGACCGTCCGTCCATGTTGCCCCAGCCTGCCATGCTGCCCATCCGCACTCACACACAGAAACGAGCCTCGCATACATCGGCATGCTCCCACCAACTTCTCTCTCCATCTTCTCTGCTCTCTATTCTTCTCCTTCTCTCTTTGACTTCTTGTATTCGCTTTGTCCACTCTCGTCACTCACTTTTCAGCCACTTTAGAAGCCGTATTTCTTATCGTTCTGGTTACCCTCTGTTGTTTTAACACATCGCTGTCCCCCATACTTTGATTCACTAATTCCGCCATGCCACACCACCGACACTCAAACTAATGTACTGAACCAGTGGCTACACCACCGTTTAGATACCGAGGACTCATCGTGAGAAATCTGGTTCCATCAAAGGCGCAGCAGTCTCCTCAGCTTACACCTACTACGGCTATATCTTGAGGGATCTTACCAAGCCGCTCGGGGCTGTGACTTCGCAAAACGGCAATTGCGGATATCGCTACCCCCTGTATAAAGTCTTATTTTCAATCAGCAGTCCGGTCTGAACTCTACAAATCGCCTCACTTTCGGGCAATGGGCGGCACAAGTTCACCGGCATCCGCATAGGTGCGCTGGCCATGTCCACTCCCGAACGACCGTCTCCGCCGGAGCGGTCCGCCTCCGAGGCCAACAGGCTTCAGATCCGGGTTGTGCCTTACAGTCCGCCCCGTATAAGTTCAGACTTTTCCGTCACGCCTCACTCTGCCGCTCACTCGACGGCCCATTCTGCAGCTCACTCGGAGAGAGACTCTTCTAGCCCAACTCCAGGTCCATCCTCTCGGAATGTGGAAGTGTACCGAAGTCACACTGCCTCCCCAGGGCCCTTTGCCGGACCATCAAGCCCCATTACACCACTGGCACCTGTTCGCCTCGCCGGAAGCCCCCAGAGCGATAAGCAGCCGCCTGACAGTGCGTCTCGCAGGCCTTCGACCGCGTCATCGGTCCGCCGGCCAAAGCATGTCATCAATGTGCACGCCGACAAGACCTTCTCTCTCCAGCCGCAACCTGTCCTCGACTCATCTAGCTCCTTTTACTCCAGCTCGCTTCTCACCTCCACCATCTCATCCTATGGCCGTGGATCGTCGTCGTCGGCTGCCTTCGGCTCGCAAAGACAAAGCTCTATCCTTGCAGCACAGCACGAAGACTCTGCTCCAACATCACCAGAGTCTTATGTAAGGCCTTCGACGCCGCACACCAAGAATCTTCTCAGCTCTGCCTCACCATGGAATTATGAGTTTGTCGGCGGTGTGCGCAAGGTTCTTCGTGAAACACCAGACTCAAGACTCCATGTCGACTTGTCACCCAGCGCATCACCGTCCCCGTCTCCGGTCTATTCACTTCCAAGGGAAGACAGCGAGCAACAAGAGCAGCTGCAGCAAGAAATGTCGGCTTCAAAAGAAATTGCAGCTAAGGCATCGTTCCGGGCATCAACGGCAGGCACGGGCAGCTCTGACTTTAGCAACTTCAAGGTCCTCGAGCCCAGTTCGCCGAACATCGTGCTTCGCGGCCACACGCCAATGGATTTCGGTAATTCCACACCAGCCAGCAAGGCCAACTACCGCATTCTTGGTGACTCGGCCTCAGAGGACTACTCTCTCGACGACCAATCCCGCCCCAAGACTGATGAGAGCGAGCCTAACTATGTCCGACATGCCCCTGCAGTATCGCCATCAGTCCCCTCTGGAACGCCTCAATCTCGTCTCAGGTCCGAGTTTTCGAGAGAGAGCATGATTGTGCCCCCCCTCAACCCTATCCGTAAACCGATGCTCGAACGGCCAACCTCGTCTACAGCGCACAAAGCCATGACGCCGCCCCGCTTCATTGCCACCTGGTCTGCCATGGTAAGACAGGATGCTGCTCGTGCTCTATTTGGTTCTCGCATCAATCCACCCGGCCAACGTGGCCAGCGCCTGACATCCAGAGACCGGGAGAGGTCAACATATGCAACCACCCCGAGAACGGGCCAGTTCCAGATGCAATCGCCCTTGTCAACGGTTTTCTCGGAGAGCGAGGCGAGCGAGCGTCGCCAATCTCGAAGTCTATCGCCGTTCAGCCCTGGTGCTGCTGACGAACCTAGCTCCTATGTCTTGGATAGTACTCCTGGACCTTCGGCAGCGCCCAATTCACGACAACTGACACCAAGTGACGAATCAGTGGATTGGCCCCAGACGGTTTACGGGAAGGCCAAGGAGAGGGAAGGAGGTTTCCCAAGCTTAAAGATGGTTGGAGACCAAGATGAGCATGGAGACGGGCTGGCGGACCTAACGGATCTTCGTGACTTGGTGCACCATCGTCCCTCGCGAAGAGGAGGTTTTCCGACCGTTCTTACAAGTTACCCATCCGATCGAAACTTGCGATCGTCGGCAAGTGCTAGAGCCTACGCCCTGAACATCGCTTCCATCCCTGCATGGGCAAGGTATGCAGCATCGAAGGTGGTACTTCCGATTTGGACAGCTTTTAGCTAACATGGAGAGTAGGGTCTATTACGGCAGCGGCGAGCATCGTCACCTGCTACATCAAGCTTCTCGGGACTCCATGCGCTCGGATTACACGGACAGCCAAGGGGGCAACTCCATCCTTGGACACACGCCAAGCTTTGAGCGCCTTCCCTTCTCCGCATCACGCCGGCGACAGCGCGAGGTGCGACCAGAGTCCGAAGGCGGCCCCAGTGTTCCTGCTAAGCGTTCCTACACTGACCTGGGGGGGGCTTGGACGCTGAAGAAGCAAACGTCCAGCCTTTGGTCACCGCATCTTCGACGAGACAGGCGGGCCAGCAAGTATCACATATGGGAGCCACCGGCCGGTTTCCTTTCCTTCGAGGGAAATATGGCCACGAAGAGAAATGTACAAATCGTTCTCTTCGTCTCCGGGTTCATCATTCCAGTCGGTCAGTGATAACCACTTCCACGTTTATATTTATCTTGGATATTAACCGTGTGCTTGCATACAGCTTGGATTGTTGCTGCTTTCCTACCGATTCCTCCTCATCATGATCTCACGGAAAAGGACTTCCCCAGCACCAGCCACATTGATATGGCTGAGGAGTGTCCAAGTGCCACGGACCTCGTCAAAGAAAACAGCATCCATAGCCGTGCCAACTGGTGGAGGGACCTTAACCGTGTCATGGCCGTTGTTGGGCTCCTAGTTATAGGTGCATTTGCTGTGCTGGTTGCACTTGGCGTGCGGCAGCAATGGAGCGCTTAAGACCAGCCAAGCTACACCAGGCTCATAACCTGAACTATACGACACTATTTTTTTTCGACCACTCTCGACACATTCTTACGCGTACAAAACAGAGCAGACGAAAAGCACTGAGGCTCCCGCAGAGACCTCAAATGCACTTTCACGATACTCATTGTCCTCGTCTTGGAAACACACTCATTCTTTATTCTCCAAAAGGTTTCTTTTCTTCCCTCTTTGGACTCAATGAACATCTATCTGTACAAAAACAAAACCGAAAAGTACCAATGCCTTTATACCGATCAGATTGGGTTTACGCTGCTCTCTTTATTCTTTCTTTACCTCTTTCAAATTGTACTATATAATGCGATCCGACGGGATAAACGACGACTTGCGACATGACTAAAGATGCGAAGGAGATTAATATGCCTCGTCTTGGTTCCTCAAAGGCGCATCTGCAGGACTGTGGGTGGTCATGTTTGGTTTCAGATGTCTGGCTATTCACGAAGGACGATATTCAATGCTTCAACGATATAATTACTGCGCTTTTTCATTTTACTTTCATTTTACTTTACTATTTACTATGACTAGATTTCACGAATTTATGCATATTCTGATTCCATCTAATTGGTTTTCTCTCCGTTGCACTTCTAAAGTTTCTGTCTACTTGTTTTAATATTACACCATTGCCGGGATCAACCCAATTAATTCCTCCAACATCCTTTCCCGGAAGTCTTTACGTCTATGCTTGATTGACTGTTGGTACCGCAGAATAGCAAGTGGAATGTCTCTGCTCAGTCCTTCTTTGGGCGGGATTCCAACTCGCCGCGAAGCTCCTCCATCACCTCTGTGATATCCTGCTCGGGGTCCTTCGAGATTCCGAGAATCGGTTCCTTGCCCGTCAGGCTATCTGTGCTAGGAGAGCGGATGAGCTTGGCGTGTGCCTTGCCCTGTCGCTTCTCGAGCTGCTTCTTCAGCATGGCTTTACCGGGAGAGGCAAAGAAGACGAGTGAGGCGACGGTCCAAACTAAGGCGTAAAAGTATACGCGGGACCAGGCCAGTAGCGAGCCGCCGAATGACAGTACGAGGAAAGGCATCGTGGCAAAGGAAAATGTAACCTGTGTGACGATGTAGGTTGCAATGTCGTAATACCTCTTCTTGGGCGTTGGCTTTCCAGTGTTGGCATCGAGGAAAAATGGTCGGACGTGTCTACGGAAATCTACACGACGTGTAAGTATATATAAATCACTGTTGGGAGTGAGGGGAAGGTGGGCAGCTTACTCTTCGCTGAGGTTTGGATGAGGCTGGCTAGTATAAAGGTGAGATAGTACCCAGGGTAAAATCCGTGCCAGAGAGCGCTGGTTGCAAAAGTGATCAAGCTGGCGCGGAAACCCGGCTTCTTGCCTCGGGGCGTAACGCGGAGATAGACGTAGTTGCGAAGCCAGTGGTTGGTATTCATGTTCCACCCGGCGAGGTACGCGCGAGGGTTCTGGGCAGTTTCAACGCAGATGGGGTCGACGTTTTGCAGCCGGTTCCACGAGACCTTGCCTGTAACTGGGTCGACTCCGTTGTATCCGAGGCCAGCCAGGATGCAGGCACCTTCCGTCAGAGCCCATACTCCGTAATACTTGAAACGAGCTACAACCCCGACCATGTACATGATAAATACGCGACGGATGATGCCATGCGTCAGGTACGATTCGTCAACGAGTTGCTCATGGCTAAAGTTACCAGAGAGTGTCACAAAGAGGCCGATCCAGCCGAGGCCGGTGACGGCCTTGATCATAGCAGGGGTGCCGCTGCGAGGAATCTTGCGCTTCTTGCGAACAGGGGGCTTCTTGGAGGGGTCGACGCCTGCAGGGACTTCGAACATGGATGTGTCAATCCAGCGCTGGTAGTCGACGTAGTCAAAGGCGGGACCGGCCATCAGGGATGGGAAGAAGAGAACATATGCGGAGAAGTCCAGGATACTGGGGAGGTCCCTCAGGGCACGCTCTTTTTGGAAGTCGGAGAGGTGCTCATCCGGCAACTGGCCATCGGCAATGTTCCAGCAAAAGGCACTTAGCTTCATGAGCAGCACCATCTGGGCACCGGTAATGTCGACGGTTGAAGGGCTGTTGGCTATTTGGCGGTGGATGTGGCTGAT
This sequence comes from Lecanicillium sp. MT-2017a, assembly GCA_003056585.1. Taxonomy (NCBI): domain Eukaryota; kingdom Fungi; phylum Ascomycota; class Sordariomycetes; order Hypocreales; family Cordycipitaceae; genus Lecanicillium; species Lecanicillium sp. MT-2017a. The sequence continues at coordinate 50,836 of PXYN01000149.1, read as the reverse complement.
AGACATGTGGGCCATGACGAACACGAAGCCGACCCAGGGCATGTAGGGGCTGGTCTTGAGGTACTTGGCGATGCAGTAGGTACCGCCGGCGCTTATGAGGAGAGTACGGACGCCATCCCATAGGTCAAAGAGTCCGACGAGGTAGAATACAGAGGTGCTTACATTTGTTAGCTGTGATGCTTGCCGTGTTAGGAGGCAGCGTTGCGCCAGCGACATACCTGACGATGAACAAGTTTTTGCGCCATGGCTTTGAATCGGGGACTCGCTTCAGCAGCCCTGCGAGTGGGTATGATAGTATGAACGAGAATATGAGCTTCACTGGCATTGTGCACAGAGCCGTTAGTGACGGTGTCAGGTGTGATGCAGATGGCTGTGCGCAGTACTAACATTCATCGGGGGATGCGGCAAGCAGCCTGGAGAGGTAGATGAAGGCTATTGATTCACGGTCAATGTGTATCCCTTTGACATGGTATGGTATGGGGCCCAGGAGCAGTAATGCCTCGCGTGCGGGTGGTGTGTTTAGTGGACGTACGTTTGTCTATAAACTGCAACATAGCGTCGACGTCGCGGTTCCAGAAGAGAGCTCCTTTACCGCGAGTGCATGGGCGTGAGGGTCGTGAGTTCGTTGGCGAGGCAGTTGACAGGCTAGAGCATTCCGTGGACAGGCCTTCTGCCTGGTAAAGAGGGAGCTTCCCGGTGTTGAAGGCGACACCACGTGGGTAAAGCGGCGGAAGTCGATGGTACGGTGAACAAATGACGTTGAGCAAGCTCAACGAAATTCCAGCCCTGCAATGAGTTGCCCCGTGCCGATGGGGGGAGCTATGATGTGGCGGCGTGAGGTAGGCGGGGCGGGCGCCGGGCAGTCGCCGCTCTAGGTAGTGCTGTGGCTGGAGACGTGGGCGGCTTGTCACGGAGGCGTGTTACATGCCTGTGGCACTGATATTCGTGTACATATTCACCACGAATAACCAAGCCGAAGAAGAAGGAAGAGAAAAGAATAGGGTGTCCGTATCGCGTGTGCCGAAGAAGAGGCGCACTGGTCAGTCGTACGGCGTGGCAGTAACTATCGTCATGGGGCATGACACGGCTTCAGATTTCTATGTGTGTAGGGTAGCAGGAGGCTGTGGTTTTGTATGGTTTGACCCGGAGGTTGTAGTAGTGAGCAAGGTGTGGCTCCGGGTGTGTGGTTGTATGAACACGTTTTATTGCTGTGTTATATCATTAAACCATACTTGAATTGTTGCTGACGTTTTCCTGCTACGAATTGGAGGTGATTTAAGTCATCACAAGGCTCTCATGCCGTACATACGCGTGCCGCCCTCGTCCCTCGTGATGGACCAAGCACCTCACCGCCGATGCGACAGCCGGCTAACTCGCCACATGCTCCTCGAAAAGGGCAACATAAGACGACTGCAGTCAAATAAGTTTCAACGCATGGGAAATACCGGTAGGAACACTACACATAAACGAGGCCACTGGGATGCGCCAACTTACACGACTGCAGGCTGCCGCCACCAGCCATAGATCAGGTATCATTGAATAAGCCTGCTCTATAAAAACAGTAGTACTGTATTGATATTGCGTCGCCATATAATATAAAGTACATCGCAAAACAGACAGAATATGTCACAATTATAGAGTATAGCTAGCTTACCTTAGAGACCAGAGCAACGCATGCTCTTGATGACAACTTTGACCAAAGACGACCCGAGAAAGAGCGCTGGAAATGCGCCCGGTGTAGATTCTGCAGACACCAAGGAAGGAAAAGACCATATCACAGTGTCCAACTACAGAGACCTGGTAGACCTCAAAGCTAGCCGTAGCCGTAGCCAGGTCGCGGTTAGCTCTGAATATGTAAGGCACCATACCGTCACAGATAGAAAACTCAAAGTAGTAAAGAGCATTCTTAAAAGAGGCAACTTTATGAAACTGATTATACTGGATGGCTAAAAACGATTCATTGGATGACGAAATTTCAGCACCCTCCGTCTACAACAACAAGCGAAAACGAAAAGGACTCCTCACTCAAGGCCCAAGACCTTAGGGCGCCCAATAATACCAGAAATCAACTGGATGTTGAAGGGAAGGCCCCGAGGGGAGGTCCCATATGTACGCAATCAAGAGCTTCCTTCCATGACAGCATCCCGCCCCTCCTCGCCCTCCCTTTCGCCTGTACCGGCCACGGCAAAGTTGAGATGCTTCCAGTCCTCCAGTTCCTCGGTAACGGAGCGCATTCGGTCTCGAATGCTCTCTATGGCGTAGCTCCCCAGGAGCAGGCGCAGAGGCGGGAAAGAACAGTGTGCCAGTTGCCAGACCAACTCTGCACACTTTACGGCACTTGTTGGCTGCTGGTCGCCGAGCCACTGCACCATCCTCTTCGCATGGAGAGCGGGAGATGTGGTGTCGGCATACCACTCGCTCGGCTGCTTGATTAAGAAATGACCCCAGGTCGGAAGCGGGTTGTTCTCCGAGCCAGAGAACGGCTCGTCGCGACGAACCAGGCCTGGTTCTATCAGTGTCGCCTTTATATTGAATGAGTCTGTTTCGTAAAGCATGGCCTCGATGAAGCCCTCGACTGCGTACTTGGTGGCGCAATAGGGCCCGAGGCTGGGCACTCCAAGCGCCCCTGATGTTGAGCTGAAGACGAGATAGCGGCCGCTGCTCTGGCGTCGAAAGTAGGGCAGGGTCGCGTGTATAATGTGAAGGGTGCCCATAAAGTTTGTCTCAAACTGGTTGCGGAGGTCGTGTTCGTCCTGGTCTTCACAGGAGCCAATTACACCGTAGCCGGAGCAGTTGGCGACGACGTCTATACGGCCGAAGCGGTCCAAGGTTTGCTTGACGGCGGCGCACACAGACTCCCGCGAGCGCACGTCGCAGACGGTACCAAGGCAGTTTTCGTGAATGTGGGACATTTCCTCCTGAGACGACTCGAATACCCGGCCAACAGAGGCTACCAAGTCGCCTTTAGAGAGGGCGGACTTGACGAGAGACCGGCCCATATGGCCAGTGCCTCCAAAGATCTATTCGCGACGGTCAGCGATTGGCCGTTTTTATTATCAGGCGACATAGCCCCGCCTGTTTATCCACGCGCCTGATGACGGGGGAACTCACAATCCAGACAAGCTGCTTACTGGTGTTGGTGCCGATGGGAGGGTCGCAACTGGCGGGGAGTTGCAGCCGAGGTTTGCCGTCCTCGGATGCTTCTGTAGTAGCCATGACGCTGGTTGGATGGCCACGTAGAGTTGGGTTCAGTCTTCTGTGGAGTGCTGGGTGTTGTGCAGGTAGGCACTCAGTATCGCAAGCAAGGTAGAATGTCTGCCGCGGTTATGTCTCCATGACCAACTGGGCGGCTATCTTGGGTGCGATTTCGTTGGCAGCCGCACAACATTGACTCCGGTAGCACCTACACTCCAATGTATGTTCAAGACCAGGCTTAAGCTTGTGCTGCGACTGCTCGTGCACTTGTAGGAGGTCAAGTCTGCATTTTGCGGGGGTACAGCCAAGTCAGGGCCTGGGGCGCGGGAGTGAAGCGAGTCAAGAGTGTTCTGGAGAAGTGGCTCGGTAGTTGGCTGGCGGTTGTGACGGATCCCATTTGCCGTTCCCACCAAATGCACCACCATCCCCATCAGCACGCGGCGCTAGCGCGCTGTTTGTAAGGCCTGAGATTGGAAATCGACACTGGGACTGCTGGTTTTGCGCATTCTGGAACTATGCGAGAAAATTTCGATGCAGATTGATACCAAATACCTACGTAGTAAATGGCAATGAGGTTGATACCTACCTACCTAGCAGGGCACACTACTCGTACCTCTATCACACGTACCTAATGAGCTCCTTGATCCGGGCTCCGGATATCGCATCTACAAGTGTCATGGTAGACTATACGGGAATAAAGGGAATTGATTGAGTCATGTACATCGTTTATTTTGCATTCACTACGTCGACCGGCAGTACGGGCAGTATCAAGTATATGCGTGCAGCGCCTTAGTTTTCCAAAAACTCCTCCACATACTCCTTGCGAAACCTGTTATCGTCGAGCTCGGGGCAGCGATTCAGCGGGGTCCATTTCGGTTCGTCCTTGAACAGCCTCATGGCGTGTACGTACTGCGTTGCCGTTAGCTCTTGGCCCGGACTGGCCCTATCTGATGGCACTTACATTGGACTCGTCCGTCGTGAAACGGTGGTAGATGCCGGCCGGGAGGATAATGAGGTCGTCCTTAGCAAGGTGGATGCGCACCCAGGCATCCTCCTGGCTCCTGACATCAAAGTAGCCCTGGCCACCGCGGATGTAGCGAATCTCTTCGTCCTCATGCAGGTGCTCGTGGAAAAAGGTCTTGACCTTTTCTTCGTAGACGGCGCCCATCTTCTCCGGCGAGACAAAGATTTCGTCGCGGTTCTTGTAGCCGCGATCCTGCGCCAGCTGGTCCACGCCCGCAATATCGGAGATGTGGTAGTACAGGACGCCCAGCTTGGCCAGGTCCTCTTCCGCGACAGTCTTGCCCGAGTCGTGCGCCAGGCGCTGGTCGCCCTGTGATGTGACGTTGTCTGTCAGTGACTTGTTGCTTTCGTCTAGCTTGCTTGCTTGCTTGCGTGTGCAGCTGGCCCAGCGGTGCCGAGGCTTAGCCTACTTACCGGTAAATTATCGTAAACATAAGCCTTCATCGTGGTGTATATATAATCTATATGTTGGAGTTGAAATGCGACAGCTGTGAGGAGGGGTTAACCACCTTTTTTTTCTGGTGCCACCCGGCATCCGATCCGGCTGCTCCTCCTGCTGACGACATTCGCACACCACCACACATGCCCACATGGCGGCTCCACCACTTGTAATTCGCGGATTCTAGATGGCCAGCTCATGTGCCACTCAATGTCGTCATGTTCCCAACCTTCGACGGAAACTTGTGCGCAAGGTATCGACTCCACGACTGACAATGACGAATATCTCACGTTGGCGATGACACGTAGGATGCAATTGAGGCGCAAGGTGCAACGGAAATCTTGCAGAACGTACTCCCAACTGCCATTGGAAGCCAGTGCCGTCGCCACGAACACCATGACCAAATAATGATTTTGATTCAAAGTCCTGTATATGATGTGCTCCATTTGAGAAAAAAAAAAAGAATGTTCTGTAACCCGAGCTGTTGTGCGCCTTGATGCTAAATCTAACCGTAACCCAAAAACACAAAACAAATCCATAACTGGCCTTAACCCAGAGCCGGGACTGGGGCCTCGCGTGCGCCTGCCTGCAGCACCTCATTCACATCCTCCCGCGACTCTCTCTGCGGACGGCGCTCAAACAGCCGCCTCCACCAGCCCGGCGGATCGAGGGGCCTCGAGCCGTTGTGCATCGGCGGGTACACGTCGGTGAAGAAGTACCACACGTGTCCAATGACGACGCCCATGATCTCGTCCTTGGGGATGGAGCCGTGCATGAACAGGCTAAAGGCCATCAGAACCCACGGCAGGTAGGGTGCCGAAAAGACCATGAGCCCGAGGAAGCTGAGCTGCGTGTCCGGGTTCCGCCTGGACCAGATGTATACTAGTGTCGACGAGAGCGGGTGACCGAGGAACGGCAGCGACACGAGCGGCGACAGGGCAATCAGGCTGACCATGGCATACAGCAGTAGCCACGAGAAGTGCGCGGCCGACCGGCCCGATGATTCTTCGAGGAGTCGGGCGTATCGTTGGAGGAAGTAGATGTTGAAGAGGAGGTCGAGATTCAAGGGGCCAAAGTAGAGAAACGTCGTCAAGAGCCGCCAGTACTATAGAGACAAGAAGAGCAAGGCAACGTGTTAGTTGGACAGCTCGAGAGGGAGCAATCAGGGAACGCAGACGATGACCAGGCAAAAGAGCGCCGGCTGCTGGGTATCTTGGAGAGATCGTACCTGGGAGCGCTTAAACACGGCGCCAAAGCTGTAGAAGAGCTGGTATGGCGAGACGACTCGGCATTGCACCAGGCCGCTGGCGAGCAGAGTGGCGGCTGTCCACCATCGCGTGCAGACGGGCATTTCCCAAAACCACTCCTCTAGAGGAAATCGGCCGCCGCCACCGTCTATGGCTTGATCCATGTTGGCATGTATGGACCGGACCGGTGACCGGCTTGGGGGCGAAGCGAGATTGCCGGCGGCGTAGGTGTATACGATTGTGGATGCCGCGGGGGATCGTGAACGGTGAAGCTGGAGGAGAGGACAGCTCGGCTGGTAAGGCAGATGTGTCTCGTGCGTCCGGTGCAGAGTTAGTACAGTGTTCTCGTTGCGGAAGTAAGTGTGGCTCGGCTGGCTGCAAAGGTTCACCTTCACAGGGATTGGATTGGATTGGATTGGGTGCCACGGGAGCGAGCCACGACGTCACAGGCGACACGTTACAGGAACAGCAGGCACCGCGAGCCAAGTGCCGCACTTGCCCCCAACAAAGTACCCCGAAGTGGTCGGTACTTACAATCAGGTTACAAGCTGGGCCGTACCACAGGTTGCCCCGACCCCTCAAAGCCACCGCTCGCTGCGCCACACCAGGCGCACTGCAGCACAGTGCCAGTTGGAACGGACACATATGCCGAAGGCGGTGCCCGCCATTCTGGCAGAGTTGCAACTTCGGAGGTACCTTAACTGTACGCACATGCTGGAGGCACACCACACTCCGTTGCGCTCCAACACAGCATCTCAGATTTGAAATGGACAACAGAGGCCGAAAACCCCCACCAAAAAGGCGAAATTAGCAAGTTAGCTCTCAAAATGCAACAATGATCCAATCAAGGGGCCGGGCAACACAGCACTTTGTAAACGTGTACATACTCGTACATACGCGAGGTACAATGACCTATTCGTACTAGGTGCCCGGGGGCGCTGAGCAGTAGTACTTTACCTTAGCTAACTGCCCCGCCAAGAGGGACGCACTACAGGTACCGTACTCCCATAGTAAGTTAGGAAGGAGTCTGACAACCACGACGTCACCCTGCTCCAGCTGCTCGTAGTCAATCCCACTCTCACATTGTGTCACCTTTTTCTCGTCTCAACCACCGCACCGTGTAATATTAATATCTATACCTATCTCTCGGGGCCAATTGCAATCTTCTATTATTTCTTATACAGAATCTTCAATAACCGCTCTATTACGGATTCGGCTACCTACCATGTCACGTCTTCGTCCTGTAACGCGCCTCTTTGTCCTCGGCATCGGCGCGACGGCGTGCGCTGGGGCAAGCGTTTTCCGACGCACGCCTATTCGATTTGACGCCCCAGCTCAATCCTCGGTAGTGGGAGTCCGCCAGAGAGAGTCTCCCGTCGAACGCATGTCGCCTGCGATGATAGAGCAGGTGTCTAGTGGAAGTGTGGCAGGTATGTTTGCTAACAGAAGACATGCAACCAACTCTCTCTGCTCTTAAAGTCGCAAATCTCTAGCTGGAACCCCCTCCTCCCGCGGACAGCGTACTGACCAAACGTTTGCTTTTGATATCTAGGCTTTGGCACTGGTCTTGTTGTTGCACTATTCTCAAAGTCTCTTGCGCTAATCGCCGGGCTGGTTGGAGCCTCCTGTCATGTACGTGCCACTGCATTTCCTCATCTACGTGATCACCCTCGTACAGTTTCCTAGTTACACTACTAACATGAATGGCGCACCATTAGCTGGCATCTCGCGCCGGGTTGGACTTGTTTACTGTGTTGGGCCTTAACAAGACGTTCTTAACCCAGTCACGGTTCTACAGGATATGGGCTGGCAAGCCGTGGTTTGCGACATCATTCTTTGTAACTTTTATTTTGGCAGCTTTTGTTCACCTATAGACATAGTACTACTCTACACCAACAGTTCCGTGTTGCGCTTCAGCCAATCCAGCGCCACGGCATCGCCCTCCAAGAGACCCTTGGTCTTCTCAATCGCGAGGCGGTTCTGCTCATTCACCCAGTCCTTTTCGCCTTGCGTGAGGAGGGAGCTGTCAATCAGCTTATTGCAGTACGGTACCATTGTGACATTCTCGAACCCGAGAAACTTCTTGTCGCCCGTGTTGTAAGTCGGCTGCACCTCCTTGACAATAAAGATGTTTTCAATGCGGATGCCAAACGAGCCGTCCTCGTAATAGCCCGGCTCGTTGGACAGCACCTGGCCCGGCGCAAGAGGGTTCTCAGCATGCGAGATACGGGCGCCAATTCCCATGGGCCCCTCGTGCACATTCAAGAACGACCCAACACCGTGGCTGGTGCTGTGAGCATAGTCCAGTCCCACCTCCTAGCAACTAGTTAGCTTTCTTGCACCTATTTGACCGTACCCGAGCAACGTAGAGATAGACGGCGGCCGGCGTTGACTTACCCAGAGAGCCCGTCTCGCAATGCAATCAATGTAGTAGCCATTGGTCCCGGCGGGGAATATCGTTTGGTCAAGGTTAATCAGACCCTTGAGAACGCGAGTATACATCTCGCGCTCCTTGGCCGATGGCGTGCCGAAGTGCACCGTTCTGGTCGTGTCAGTCGTGCCGTCCCGGTACTGGGCGCCTGAATCGCACAGGTACACGGCGTTCGGGTCAATTATCGAGCATTTGCCTGGCTTGGCTGCGTAGTGGATAATGGCGGCACTTGTTTTCACGTCAGCAATCAAAATGCTTATCAAAGTGGTATGCGCCAGCGAGCCGGAGTTCTTCTTACTTTGGTCCAGTGCTGGAAATCGCCTCAAACGAATCGCTGACGAAGAGATCTTGCTCCTGACGGAATGCAGACAGTTGCTGGGCCGCCTGCACCTCGTCAAGAGAAGCCTTTTTCGTCACAATCTGGTCCTCCAGCCACGCAAAGTACTTAATGAGCGCCGCTCCGTCACGGACGTGGCAGTCCCTCATACCCTTGAGCTCCACCTCATTCTTGATGGCCTTTGCGACCGCAATCGGGCTCTTGACCTCTTCGACCTTGGTTTCACCTCCGAGCGCTCTCTGCAGCGCCCATGAGCCGCTGCTCGTCATGAGAAACTTGCCGTCATGCGCTCCGCCACCCTGCTTGCTCAGCTGCTCCACCTCGCCAAAGAAGCTGTCATACGGTTTGATCTGTACGTTGTTGCTCTGAAGATGCTCAGTCACCTTGGCGTCAAGCTTTGCGGAGTCCACGTAGAGGAAGACTTCCTTGGGTGTCACAACGGCGTAGGAGTAGAACACCGGGTTGTACTCTACATCGTCTCCACGTAAGTTAAACAGCCATGCAACCTCGTCGAGCATAGTGACATAGAACCCAGGACATTTCTTCTTCGCCATCTCCTCACGAAGCTCGGCCAGCTTGGCCTGCACAGACTTGCCCGCGTACTTCTCCGGCTGTATCGTCACTTGCTTCACCGGTGGCATTGGGCGCCCTTCCCATACTTTATCCACGAGGTTTTCATCCAGTGCCATCAGCGGAGGGCCACCAGCTGTCTCAATGGTTTCACTGAGCTTCTTAGCGACACCACCAGTCACAAGAGCAGGGTCAATTGCGGCAGCTTTGCCTTCCTTTGCCCTCTCCGCGACCCATTCCTGCCAAGTGGGAATGCCAGGGACATTCTGCTTCAGCAGAGTCCAGTTGTTGTCTAGCTCCTTTGAAGCTTGATTGAAGTACCGGCCATCCGTGGACAGGGTCGCCTCCTTCTCTGAGATGATTGCCCACCCAGCAGAGCCAGTGAAGCCCGAGATGTACTCGCGGCGGCTAAAGTTGTCAGAGACGTACTCCGAGGAGTGGCTGTCTTCTGAAGGCACCACTATGCAATACATCTCATTAGTATTGATGCTTTCCCGACACCACGATCAAACCACCTTACCATAAATGCCGACATTGCTTGCCTTCATCAAGCTCCTCAGCTTGGTGAGACGCTCAGTGGTATCGGCCTTATCCATCCTGATACTGGTCGAGAAAAAACGAATACAAGATTGTCGTCCTGCTAACAGGCTTTTAGAGAATGACTTGTGAGAATTGTGAGCCCTCCAAGAAACTGTCACAGTACGAGGCAAGCTCATCAAGCCTCACTGTAAACTGCCGTGGTATAGGTGGCTGCTTTTGTACCACGGTGACATGAGCTGTGGAGTTCTCAGCGGAAAGCTACGGCTCTTTGTCTGTTAGAAGGCTGGTAGTCTACCAGACACAGTGGACCACAAATCATGGATGTTGACATGCCTCTTTGGGCTATCTACAAATTGCACAGTATATATTACGTTACGTATTTTTGGTTCCGACAGTGGAAGCATGTACATTCTCATAACAAACGATATACATTCCCGCCCAGCATTGCCCGAGTAGAAGTACGGTCGAGCTGCCTAACTTCACTTTACATATTTAATATACTACAATCTACAGTAAGTGCTACGGTATTAAATGATTATATTCTAGAGCTGTAAGGCTATCCTTTTTTTGTCTGCCTATTTACTTTTTTTTCGGATGGGTTGCTAATAATATATATATGTTTATTTTAGTATATACATATACTGTGTTGCTTTAAGAACAAAATCAAAAAGGCAAAGTTGTTATAAAAGATAGATATTTATTTACCTACCAATATAAAAAACTTTAGCTGATATCATATTTAATATTTTTCATATTCCTTAATATAACCTTAAGAAAATTAATAGTCGCTAAAGAGTATATAGTATATAGAAAATATTTATTTTTCTTGCTAGTAGAGGAAGGAAGTAAAGTCTGGTAAAAAAAATAATTAGACTGGATTTAATTAAGCAATATTGCCTACGCTTTAATTAAAATAAAGTGTTTAAATTTTTTTAAGGCTAAGTAATAAAAAAAAATACTGCAGAAATTATTATGTAGTAATTTTAAGAGGAAAGATTCTTCCTACGTACATTTATTAGTATATATTACTTGTCTAAATTTTTATTTTCTACCCTTTTTCTTCATAGAATAACCCACTTAACACTATCCTCTAATACTTAATTAAAACTAAACCTGTCAAGGTATATTAAAGATATCCATATATCTAGCATATAGTTTTTAAATTGGTTATATTTACTAAAAGTTCGAACTACCTAAATGTTTTTTCTGTCTTGTCTGCAGCGACCGAGCTTGCCGGCGGGCCCCGTTATCTGCATACGCGTACCAATCGATTGGTTCACCCAAACTTTTAATCACTGTGCTGTATGAGGAAGCGATAGCGAAGATTTGTTGACCAACTCAATTCGCCATGCGTCCAATAATATCGAGTCGAGCTGCGCAGCCAAGGGTCATATTCTCTGGGATACAGCCTACAGGTATTCCACACCTTGGCAACTATGTTGGTGCTCTGCGGCAATGGGTGCAGCGTCAACACGATGAGCCCGCGGAGACACGGCTAATATACTCTGTTGTTGACTTGCATGCTATCACAACTCCTCAACCCCCCGAATCGTTAAGAAGACGCAAAAGAGAAGCCATTGCTGCGCTTTTGGCCATTGGTATCGACCCTGACCGCAGTACTCTATTTTACCAGTCTTCCGTAAGCAGCCCAATGGAATTCCACGAACAGCAGAGAGATTGGTCAAGAGTAGAGCTGCCCGCTCACAGATATCACGATTACAGGTTCCAGCACATTCTGAGCTGATGTGGATACTGGCCTGCACCGCATCAGTAGGATACTTGTCGCGAATGACTCAATGGAAGGTTAGTAACCCTAGAGTGCTGTGTAAAACTAGATCGATTGCTTCTATCTTATTGCTTACAAAAATCAGTCAAAGCTTAGCCTATCATCGTCATCCAAGATAGGAGACAAATCTGTCGGCTCTAACTTAAAACTCGGCTTATTCTCTTATCCTGTTCTTCAAGCTGCAGATATACTAGTTCACAGGTATGGGAAACAAAGCTGGGGCTGCTTCTTGTCACTCATGTGCCTGTGTAGAGCAACTCATGTTCCAGTCGGACGAGATCAGCACCAGCATCTTGAATTTGCCCGAGAATGTGTCACCAACTTCAATAACGCCTACGGTCCTCATCTAGTGCAGCCGGAGACAATATCCTGTATATTCATTTCCAGGCCCCCGGTTGTTTGTTCGTGAGCTAACGAGATATTGTCAGCACCCGTACGACGGGTAATGTCTTTGGCAGATCCAAAGTCAAAAATGTCGAAATCACACAAGCTAGAACGCTCTCGCATTCTTCTAACGGACACGCCTGAGGAGATTCGCAAAAAAATCTCTTCTGCGCTCACAGATTCGATCAGCGGCTTATCGTACGAACCTGAGACTCGACCGGGAATATCTAACCTGCTCGATATCTTGTCGATATTTGATGCAGACAGGAGAAGTCCGGAGGAGTTGGTCGCCGACCTAAGTGAATACTCCCCGCAACAGCTGAAATCGGCCGTTTCAGATGCTATCATCGATGGATTAGATGGTATTGGTGAGCGTTACCAACAACTTCTACAGGATGAGAAAAAACTAGATGATATTGAAAACAAGGGAGCTCGCAAAGCGCGAGAGAGTGCGGAGGAGACAATGAGTCTTGTTAGAGCTGCTGTTGGACTATAGACTACGCTAACGGGCAAGCGCCTGTGCCACATGTGTGGTGTTCGTGCGGTAGGGGCGGCCCTTTATCAGAAACAACGTTCGCATCATGATGCATATGCAAAATTGGAGCCGCGGGCAGCAAGCCAAAAGTCTCGAACGACTTGGTTAGTCCCACGCAGACCACGAAGACTATAACGGAATTAGCATTGGATCGCCACTCTGTATTATCATAATTAGAAATCATACCTCACAAGTTTCTTTACAAACATCGACTTGTCATGTTCTGTGACCTTACTACTTGGGAACGACGGATGGCTGAAAGCCTCTTCTAGCCACTGCTTTGCCCTTGCATGGCGGCTAACGAGCTTCTTTAGGGGCTCGCTAATCCTGTCCAGCTCGCTGCGAGATGCGGTGCCGCCGACGTTACGGGCAAGGCTCTGGCATAATAACGGGCCAAGTGTCTCCATTGCTCCAGATAGTATATCTGTATCGCCAAGTTCGCTTTCTCGAAGATTCACGAATGTCGCCTGTGCTTTGTTAGCAGGTCCTCCGGGAGCATTTGTAGCCATCGGACATACCCAAAATTCAGCGGCAGCGGCCTTCGGCAGCGGCTCATTGCCGTCCAAAACCTGAAGTGTGAATAAGAAGAAATACTCAGCAGCTTCGGCCGGTTGCATTCGTAGTAAGGAAAGTGGTGTCTTCGACAGGAGGCGGGTGACAAATTCTATGCCGTTCTGAGCAACTTCTGGGTCGATGTCGTTGTCATTGCGAGGCAGGAAGTGCGTTGCCTCGGCCATTGACTGCCTGGGCTGTGGTGAAAGCTGCTGCAGTAGCCCAATGACCCATGCGAGAATACTGGTAACTATATTCTGGTGGTGTTCGAGCTTGCCTAGGGAGCTTATGAAGGAGCACGCTGACCCTATCAGAAGGCCAACTCTTGGGGTGTGATGCGAATGGCTGCTGAGATACTGCGCAACTTCGGTTGGTGGTAAAACAAACGGGCCAGGCTCGGTTTCGGAGAAGCCTGTCCGCAAGACATTGCAGATTAGTTCGGTGACCTCGGCGCTTTCCCTGAACAGTCTTTGTGCTTCTATAATGATACCAACGGTCTTTCTTTGAAGGGCCTCCAGTTCCGGCAAATTAGACTCAGTTGTGCTGTTTGATGCTTCTAAGTCCACGGTTTCGGACGGCATCTGTGTTCCTTTTCCGACGCTTACAAGACAGCGTAGGGCTTTTAGTGCCGCATGAAGGCCTGCATCTTCGTCCTGGGGCGTGTCAGGGCAAGCTATGCCATGATTGGCAGCCATCCCAACAAGAGCTTTCGCGTTGTCCAATTCATCTTCCACGAATTGTATGATTACCGCATAAACTGCGTATTTGTGGCTTGTATGCATTATAGCCTGCGCAACTGATGCTAGTGCTCCGATCGTTCGCTCGCTCGCGATGCAGTCGAGTTGTCTACCCGTCAAAACGCGCTGGTACTCGGAAATGAAGGCATCTATATCCTTGCACAGATATGTCCGACATGATGAGCAGAGGCGGAGAATGGACTTTGAGGCTGTAGCAGACATAGACTGGTCACTCAAGGCGGAAAAGAGAAGTTCAAGTGCCGAAGGCAAAAGCCTGGTGTTTCTCTCGAAGTACTCCGTGTACTGCTCGATGAGTGAGAGACATGTTTGTCGTGCTCGGAGAGGAATTTCTGGTCCACCATTCTGGAGCGTAGGAAATAAAGAAGATTGAAAAACTGTCACCAGAACCTCGTCGCATCGGTCGTCCTCTGAGCAGCAATCAGCCAGCCCACCAACGCAGTAAGCTGCTGCTTCCAAACGCATCCATGATGATGACTGAATCCCCGAAAGGCACAACTCTGCAAAGGTCGCCAACAATCTCGGCCCAATAATCCAGTAGACGGCCTGCAGGAGGTCAACGACGTCCTTTCTCGCATAGCTGAACCCAGTTCTATCATCAGAGTCCCAGCTTGCAAATTCAGATGCGGGAGGATATATTATTCTTTGCCAGGCATTTGAGCAGACTGTTATGAGCAGCTCGCTCGCCTTGGCGGCGGCCGCAGATTCGGAGTCACCTCCCTCGGCCAGGCAATCCGGTAGTGCCTCGGCAAATGTAGCCCAAAACTCGACGATTGGAACAAATATCTTGTCTTCAGCGACAAGATATCCGTCAGCTAACAGTAGTTCGCACAAATACGACAGAAGCGACGCACTCTGGCCTTGATGGCAGGTTCGCACAAGCGATGATAGTTTTGTGTCCGCAAACGACAACACTAACTGCACGAACTGTACCGACTCAAAGGCAAAATCCCCTTCGACTATTCTATTGTAGAATGCCGTGGACCACGGGCTTGTGAGGGCACGGCCAAGTACTTGATATTGTTCCTCTGTGAAGATGCTCGGGAAGTTGGACAGTGTGTCTGTCAGCAATTCTACGGCAGCATCGTATGATGACTCAATGGTCAACGAGTCTATGACACGTGAGATGAGAGGTCTCATGGAGTCTATCACAGCGTGGTCTTTGCTTGATATCCTTTGGGAAAATGTAACCCACGACTGCAATATGTTAGTCCGCCTCGCCAAATAGTGATTGTGTCTTGTGAGCAGGGAGGAATACCTGAAGGCACCTAATTGAGTCCTCCACGGCTGCTGGTGCTGTTATGCTGCCGCTGAGTCCTTTGGACACCAGCGGCACAGTAACTGAAGCATTTTTTACCATGGCTTCGTATATTCCAGTGCTGTCGTGACAATTAGTCATGTTGAGGTTCTAATCGTGAGACTCGGGCACTCACTTTGCGGGTGAGTTCAAATCAAGCCTCGTGGCATCATCAGCAACATGCTTTGCTACCCACAGGGCAGCTTGTATTTTCTGGGGACTGAGTACTTCCAGAGCAGACACACAGTCTTCGTTTTCTGCTAGCGCCTCTCTGGGCACGGGTCTGTTAGAAGCAAGGCATATGACGAGGTGGCCCAGGAACCGGTGCCATAGCGTGGTGTATTTTAGCAGGAACGTGGACAGGGCTGAGACAAGTTTTCTCGTGACAAGACGGCTGCCGTCTTGGTTCACTGAGCTGATATACCAGCCGATTAGATGTTCCAGGAGGTCAGTGGCCTCCTCGACGGGCAACGGTAGACTAGATGGTGTCAGGACTGCTTTCTTTTTCAATTCCGCGAGGGACTGGAGATGACGTACCTGTCCGTGTTGAGTTTCACGATTATCGTGAGGGCTCCGAAGAAGCGCACTTTCTCATCTTGGCGGTTAAGCAGGTGACGCGCTAGAGTCCACGCTGCTGGCTGGTTTTGGATGTGGGACAGTGTTGCCTGTGTTTTGGCGATAGTTTCCGGTGTGCTTGGCTCGTATAGTGATATGATTAACTTATTCTGCGGTTCAGCGTCTCGTCGCCTGGTATGTTACGTTGTGAAACTTACCGCTTCTACCTGTTGGACATCGGAAGGCAGCGCGTATTGGGCAGCCACAGCAGAAGAGGACATTATGCGATAGTGCGTTACCCTCACTGCGATGTATTATGCCACTTACAGTATACAAGGCCCAAATTCCCAAGTAGCCACACGAGGAATAAAGGCGCACAGCGTCGATGAGGTACCTGGCAACAGATGCGCAGAAAGGAAAACAAAGAACGCGGTGCAGGGTAAATGAACGAGTGGTAGTCACAAAAGACACTCCGCCCCACAAAGGGCGGGCTTGCAAGCGTTTGATATATACCTAGGACGAGTACATGAAAGGTAGAAGAATTGCCACACGCAACACAGAAACCAGTTAATGTGAGGCATTTTCATACGAAATGCACATTACAGCAGAGTGGAAAACACCGGGTTAAGCGGCGCTTGCTCGGTCGGATGGCATTGTCTCTATGCTCTGTGCCGATTTGCTCTTCCACTCTTGCAGTGTGCCAAAGTTTTGACCACGAACTGCACACAAAATTTTGGACGGCACACATAGGTTGAAGCAGGCAGGATTTTGTTACAAAATTCGGTCATGATATAGTACACTAGGCTGCGAGAACCACTGCTCAAGGCTACGACGCCTCGTCTTGACGGCGCCTCAGAACCAGCGTCTCATCGCTCCGGCGGCTGTCCAGTAAGCCGACAACTTTGTCAGGCGCGCCAATTGGTCTAGTCTGACCCAGATGATCCCAAGTAGAATGCAGTTCCGAGTCCATATCCTCCACCACATCGGACCCCTTGCTGAGCCCAGCAGGTCCGAACTCCCAAAAGTTTGCCTTCATGCCGACGCCGTAATATTGGTGCTTACGCAGGTACGCGAGCCAAAGCTGAACCGTCTCGGGATGGCCATCTTGAATTTGAATCATGCGGCGCAGTGTAATACGCTCAAAGTTCTCTTGTGACTTCTTGAAAATAAAGTGGTCTCGTGGTACGGTCCAACGCTCGGTGATTCGAGGGAGAGGGATCGGGCCAAATGCTGGAAGGCCAAGGTAATATGCAGCCCGCAGGGCAAAGTCGGAAAAGAATTCAAGCGGCTGAATGCTATATGATCGCAATTGGAGGTCGCACGACGGGATGCCGTATTGCGCGGTTCTCTTCAACGGCTTCAGGTGAACTGCCTGGGCCGAGCGAGGATACCGCAACTCTTCTGATTTCTTCCCACTCGTAGCGGAAGACGTATCGGTAGTCGAATCACCTATGCCACCAGTCGCCCTCACGGCACTGATACTGTCAATAAAACCGAAAGAAGAGCAGCGATCGCGCAGCGGACCAAGAGCTTAGCATACCTCGACGAAAAAGTTCTGACGATTGCGGGTGGCGCTGCCACGTGCTGTTGAATAGTTAGCATACCTCCTTATCCTAGGAAAATTGAATTTAAACCGACGCATACTGGTGACTGGCCTAGCCGAATACAGAGGTGTCGGCGCATCTTTCCAGTTGAGAGGATGATGTTCCTCAAACCTTTTTTTTCGGGAGACGACTGGAAATGGGGCGGATTGGGCTGTCGCGTTACGCTAAGGAGGTTGCCAGGGTCCACCCGCCGTAGCCCGTAAAGCCGTATTGAGCATACAGAAGTCTGCCCGGTAAGTGACAGCGATGGTTCGTAAATGCACCAGGGATCGAAAAAAAAAGGAAAAAAAAAAAAAGAGATCACAGGAGATCTATCATCTGAGGAGTGCCTGAAGCATCGATTTTATTATACTAAAAAACTATTTATACCGCGCCTCTGAAATCATCTTCCAGCGCGTGTTTACAACAGGCCTGCATCGGCTTGGGCCCGCCGGGCACGGCTTGCAGCAGCACGTTGTGATTGTTAAATTGCTCGACGTATTTCAGCCAAGTAATAGCTCTGCTCTGATCACATACTCAACGCCATAGCGCCGAAGGATAGCATTGTGAGCTAGTTGGAAAGCCCTTTGTACGGTGCTCGTTGCGATAAACGGCCGGCAAAGACACTCTCGCCGTGGCGACAACCGCACCAGCCAAGGGCCTTCATGAATGGGATGACCAAAGTATTGATCCTTTATAATTTTACCAAATGCCACTGTGAAGTGGTAATGGACCGAGCACTTCAGCTTTGGCCCCTTCGGCGTTGCGCAACAACCTTCTGATAGAACGCCTTCTTACCAGAAGACTTCTTCTTCTGAATACTGGCGTACTTGGACTGGAACTTGTCACCAGAATGGTCTCTCATGACTTCGCCTAGTATTGTCTGCCGTCTATCCTTGCGAGATAGTCGCGCACTGAAAAAGTCAGTGGGACCTTCCACAATCTTGCCAACGTGGGAGTAGTTAGGCGCCTCAGTTCGAAGAGCTTTCTTTTGGTGCTTGGGGTCCAGCAGGCCTCGCATGCGCAGGACTTGCCAATCTCTTTTGAATTCGGGGGTGATCACGGTCTTCGGAAGATCGAACCAGTTAGAGCCGGCGGAATCCTGTGTGGGTTGACTTTTGTCAGTAAAAGTATGCTTCGGGCCAGCGGGCCAGGCAGGAAAAAGTAAGGGGCTTGAGTGTATGCTGGGTCAAGTCTTGAATACAATGCGAAATTGTATTCCAAGCGATTCAGAGTAACTATGATAAAAGAAAATCATGGGGTCACAGGCTGCTGTCCAAAACGGACGATGCCTTGTGTCAAAGTACCTTGAGGGGTTCCTTCTCATCACTAGGTGCAAAGGCTGAAATATAACTTGAGAGACTAAAAATCTGGCTTACCTTTGCCTGTGACCTCGTGCTTTGTTGCTTTAATACCGGGCGTACCCCATTAACATCCTTTGGGACGGGTGCCGTTGGGCGAGGCACGAGTTGGCCAGCTTCTGTTTCGGCATCTGATGCAGGTACAGTAACAGAACCTTTCTCTAGCCGCTGTTCCGCTTGTTGAAGGAGCTCATCTATCTGACGGGCGTCCATTCCGACGGCGCCAGTGCATGAAATTAGGTACGTTGCCTATGTCGGTCGAATGACTGCTCGCGTTGGAGGTGAAATGGTGGGAAGGAAACTCGTGGATGGTTGGGAAAAAAGTTTCTGGTGCCCAGTCTAGGTGGTGAGCAGACCCCTGCAAATTCAGTGGCGCCGCGCAGGGACTCCCACCTAAGGTCCGCCGCTCCAAAGAAGTCGTTGTGGTACGGCGTGCACCCTCGGTGCCCAATTTCAGCACCAGCAGGAGAGAAAGTGGGCCAGCGGAAAAATGGTTTCGGCTACGAGCGGGAATGTACATAGTGCGGTTTTGACACTGTAACTATTTTATCGCAGAAAAACTTCACTGATGGACCCTCAATACCCCACATTTGCACACTGTATACATCCCAGCCTTGCGTGGGCTGGCATGCCGCGATACTGTTGGTCAGAACGCGGGCGGACAACCAGCCAAACACATCGTAGGAAGCATCCAACGCCGGGTTACTATCGCGCTTTACGATACGCCAGGACTGTGCAGCCGTCAGTAGTGCTTCTACTCGTTCAATTCGCAACTCAGAAGCCGCTCCAAGCTTTCCAATTAGACATCAAATTAATAGCGCAGCTTCCCCGCCACGCGCTTCGCAACAGCTCAACCATGGAATCACAGAACCAATCGGGTCAGCCGCAACAGCAGCAGCAGCAGCAGCAGCAGCAGCAGCAGGGTCGCCCAGCTCCAGTATACGATACCAGCCAAGGTGGCCATTATGGTAATTACGCAAGCCTGTTTATCGTATACGCCTTCAGAAAGCTAACATTTTATCCTGCAGGCGCATGCGCAGCAGTATGTATTCTCACTGTCGGATCAGTATCCGCCATCTGACCCATTCGCAGCTAGCATCACAGGGCTTCGCGCCTGCTGAACTATACACTGGCCCATGGGCAAATGTAAGTGTAGTATATGAAAAATGTGATAACCCCCTGCTAACATATTGCGCCAGGTACACCAAGGCCTTACCGGACAATACAAGGATATCTTGACAACGTACTGGCAGCAGACCATCACGCACTTGGAGAGCGACACTCATGATTACAAAATACACCAGTTGCCTTTGGCACGTATTAAGAAAGTCATGAAGGCCGACCCAGAAGTTAAGATGATCTCAGCTGAAGCCCCTATTCTATTTGCAAAAGGATGCGACATTTTCATTACTGAACTGACGATGCGCGCGTGGATTCATGCAGAGGAGAACAAGAGGCGGACGCTCCAACGCTCCGACATTGCTTCCGCGCTGGCAAAATCAGACATGTTTGACTTCTTGATTGACATTGTTCCCAGAGAGGAAGCAGCGGCTCACGCCAAGAGAGCTGCCGCGCAGCCCAATGCGGCTGCGGCAGTTCCTGGAGCACCAGGTCAAGCACGCATGCCTGCTCAGCACGCTAACATGGGTCAGCCTAACTCGCACCCGATGGCCCCCGCTGATTACATGGGCGGACATTCTATCGGCCATGAACAGGATTACCGTCAGAATCCGAACATATACCCTGGCCAAGTACCTGCAGCTCCCTCCGCGGCCTACGGCCAAGCTCAAGCGCCGGCTGGCATGTATGGCGAGATGGAGAATATGTACCCATACTCTACTATGCCAGCACAGCAGGTACGGAACCAAGAATTGCCTTAGCAGGACAATGCTAACGTTTTTCGCAGGCTCAGATGACTACTGAAGAGTTTGAGTAAAGACAAGGCTCATCTTAGTTCGAAACTACATTTTTTATCGTCTCAACAGTACTGAGGGTTGCTTGCAAATTGCTTTTTGCTATTCTTTCTATTTTGTGTGTAGGTTAAGCTAAGGCTAGTGAATCTTATCAATTGCCGGTGCACGATATAGCCTCACTCGATTATGAGGTAGATTTCCTCTTTCACCTGCAATTACCGTGATCATTTCATCATTCCAAACCGCGACGAAAGATTGGAAAGCGGCGCACTCCTACTGGGTAGTTGGTTGGTGCTGCTTGTAAGCCTGTGAAAAGTCAGCATGATCGCGGGTACTTGAGGTGGTAGATTAAGCGTACTTTTCAAGCAGAACCGGGCCATTTAGAGCGTCGACGCGGCCATACTTCTTGTTGCGAACTGAAATGTCGAAGAATTCTTCATGATTGTCTGACTGCATCAAGTTCACGGTTTGCTGCAGCTCATCGAGATTCTCCTTCAGCATCTCTCCATTTTCAAGGCTATTCACAAACTCGGTCAGGTACTGCACATCCTGTGCTAGTGCAGACACCGCGCCGGCACTGATATGCTTGACATCGGTGGATAGTGGGAGAGCCTGGACATTCTTAGTAGCAGTTCGGCACTGAAGACGCCGTTATGCACGTCACTTACCAATATCTTGTTCGCTGCATGACTCAGAGCATCGAAGTAAATCAATTCCTTGATTTCTCGTGGCAGTCCCAGGAGCGTAGAGTTCATTATATTTGAGAGGTAACGCGTCAATGTCTGCATATAGCCGCTTGGTTCTGGGGCGATACTTGTGGTGAACCTGTGAGATACTAATTAGAGCCTGCGAGTCTGCATTCGCTAAAGAATATGAAAAACGGCCATTGAGATCTTACCAGTCATATTCTGCCGTGTCTACAAGATCATCAATCTTGGAGTTGACAAGTTCAAATATGCGTTTTTCGGCAGTCTTTTTGTTGTTTCGGAACTCCTCGGTTGCATTCAATCTCAGGGGGCCGCCAGCAGAAGTAGATGATCTTGCCCGTATGAGGAGCTGCTCAAGTTCTTGGCAAGCAATCTCGAAATGTTCCAAGTTTATTAGGATCTGGACGATTTGGCCGAGATATTGTGAGCTGAGTCGTTCCACAAGCGACTTGCACACTTTCTCAGTTAGAAGTTCGTCGAGCGACTGGAAATCGGTTAGACGAGAGTAGAGAAAAAATAGCAGTGATACGTACACTTCGGAGTGACTCATCGATAACATCTGAATGCTGAAAATGATCATCCGAGAAGAAGTAGAATTGGTTGAGAAAATTTCTAATGTCAATGCAACAGAGAGGATACATCTGTGAGAATGGTAGTACGCATGGGAATCTAATGAAGGTTAGCAGTGATCAGACACACTATACACTGCTACGACGTACGTGAGATTCTCTGCAGGCTGCTCCGGCGTGTACCAGCTAACGTTGATGACTTTCTGATATTCATCGAGTGAATTAATTGCCATAGGCATGTAATCGTCTGTGGATACAATCTGTGGACTGCCAGTTAGCGGCGGTGTTGATAGGGGTCGGGAAATAACATGCCTCTTGGAAGTCTTCGCTGAACCTACGCTTGAGTAGCTCGGCATATTTATCGAATAGTGCAAGAAGGAATGTATCGAGACTGGTCACCGAGTATCCATAGCCCTAAATATCATTAGTTATGTTCGTTGTTGCAAGAGTCTCCAAATGCTGGAACTCATCCTTCTTCTTACCTCCATCGTCTGTATAAAAAGTGCAATAACACCTTTAATTTTCAACAGTACTTCAGCATTTGTCACATCGCCTAATGCTCTCGATGTAATATTAATTGCGGCGCTGCACATGGACTCCCAGAGCTCTTCTACCTAGTCCAGTCGGCGATGATTAGCTTGCTAGCTTCTAAAGGTGCCAGCAGTACTTACTTCGATTGCTGATCGCAGGTGTGGAACCCGTCGCATAGTTGCCTTCTCAATAATTGCAAATCCTGTAATGCCTTCCAAGAGGCTGCTAAGTGAGGACTCATCATCCGTCAAAAGGTCTACCGAGCTTGGAATCAGAAGTTCCTTTTGCTGCCGCCTCGTCGCGGCATACTCAGAACGGAACCTATCTGTCTGATTCAGAGCCTCATGTATATGAACAGCCTCAAAAAGCGGCGTAAACGCGATTTGTAATTCTTCATTGTCCAATACGTCGAGTTCTTCGCTTTCGTCGCACACCAGTTCTATGGACGAGTTGAGCTTGAAGTTGGTTAGGAACTGGTCCTCTTCTACCCTCTTCTTCTGGCGCAGTCTCCGCTGATCGGTATAATACCATGCCAACTCCCCCAAGAACTGCGATGCTTCACGAATTCTAAAGAGCCAGGTATTTAGGTCGACCATAACAGCCTCCGAGATGGCTTTCCGGGATGCAGGGATGGATTTTTGTATGGCATCTGCTAAGCGATGCTGAGTCGCATAGCGGTTCTGCAGTATAGGTACAAGATGTTCATTCTGAAGATCTTCTAGCGACTTCAAGGCGGCGTAATACTTCTTGCGACGAACCAGGTCATGTGCCTGATTAACGGCTTGGAGCACCTTGAGTGACTCTTTCAGAGCATCAGAGGCGTCCGATATATTTTGCCGCACAGCTTTCGTATTGACGAGCGCCCCCTTTTGCTCTGCAAGCTTTTCGGTACTCGATTGTATGGACTGGTTAAGTTGGAGGATCTCGGCAATAAGCGCGACAGTGTCTTCGCGGACGCTTTGAAGTCGATTTACTGAGCTCAGAAATTCCTCGTGTTTCGTCAGTCCGATTCGTTCGATGTCGGCATCTCGATCATTTGCGTAGCGCTCGAGGCAATTTAGTAGCACAGGTGTCTTGCGCGAGTTAGAGGCATCCTTTAGAATGGGTATGAGGTGGTCCAGAAAGTCCCCATCAGTCGACGATAGTATAATCTGGACCCGAAGTGTCAGCGCAGCCTTCGCGATCCGGGCTGTAGGTGATCTTACCTGCGGAACTGTGGACGCATAATCATCTATGGTTTCTGTTCGTCGTGGCATTATGCCACTGCCAGCTGCGTTGAGACGGGAAGCTGTTCAGGTCTTTTGCTATGTTGTTGTGAGCGTTGAGAGAGGCTCCTGATGGCGTGGCCCAGTCGCGCCGCCTATTGCGCGGGAGAGGTTCGAGTTGGTTGGGGCCCACACCTACAGCCACACGGTACCCGGCCCCTAGCAGAAACATCTACTCCGTACCTACAACGCAGGCGCACACAGGATGCCCCTACGTTCCTACTTAGTACCTACCTACCTTAGTAGGCACCTAGGTAGCAAGGCATGCAGTCATTCATACCTACGTACGATACCACCACTAGCAGGGACAGCTCAGTTCTGAGGTACCTAAAAAAAAGCGATAAACGTTGATTGCACTATATTCCCAGTTTTTATTCTGTTTCTGCTTCCCTGAATTAGACTTTAAAACTGCCAAGCGGAAGAGTAGGTCGTGAGTGTTTCGAGTAATATCCTATGGGTCAATCTACAATACAAACACATAATTCACTGCTATCTACGCCGCTTGTTCTTGGCTTAGCTCTATTGTTGTACTTTAAATGAATTACCTGCGTACTGCGTAAATCTAAAACTCTCCTACGAAGGCGTTGATACAAGTAGGTGGCCGTTAGTAGGCTGTTTGCCGTCTATGTACAGCTGGCATTCACCCGTCTTTTACCTACCTACCTACCTTAGGTAGGTAGGTACCTAGGTATGAATGTCATTTACCTAGGTACGGTACCTACCTACTTTATTCTTGCTACCTACCCAGTACCACCTTACCGTACCAAGTACCGACCTCAGGTACTTAGGTATAATGTTTCCAAGTTATCTACTACCTTACGTACCTTAGTAGGTACTATTACCTACCTACCTACCTATGGAACCTAAGGTAGATACTGCTTTACTACTAGGTAATAAGGTACCTACCTGTACCTTCTTGTAGAGGCAGTTGCAGTCGTAAAACTGGAAGGTACTACCGCCATGTTGGTCTCGACCGCCCACACTTGCCAGGTGTAACGGCCCGGCCATTTCTCGCTAAACTGTTCGCACAAAAACCAACCTTCTCTAAATTCCTCTTGTAACATCTCACAACTAATATCATGCCAGAGTTCGAGCGGCAAGAAACGGTCCGCCAAGAATTCACCATGACACGGGCAGCGGATTTGCCTCTATCGCCCCATTCTTCCGCTGCAGATGACGACTCTCGCAAAGGTTCACCAGACACACGCTTGACTGCTCCTTCTCCAGAAGAAACATCGAAATCGACCTTAGTAGTTAAAACGCAGGTTGCACAGTCCAGGTCCAAGAACTATCTTTCAACAAAGCCGGTTCATCAAGGCGACAGCCAAGATGTGAATAAAGACCCCTTTATCACACCTGCACAGTGTTCTTCAAGCACATTGTCTCCCACAGCTTCCTCGTTTAACCCATTTACCAGTTCTTCAAGTGACAGTAGCACTAGGGATAATGGAACTGTTGCAATGGCGCTCAGTACTGATCTCGGAATATCACGGCATGTGAAGATTACCTCCCATGCCCCCGTCCTGCCGTCACAAGTGAATGACTGGCTTGAGGTCAGACCAATCCGATCGCTCTAATTCTTTTTTAACATTTGTACAGGAACTTGGAACGAATGGCTGGTGTAATTATGGCGGTCGGAATATAGTCCCTACCGAACATCAAGTAGACATTTATTTTGAAGATATTCGAGACGCATGCGCCCTATTTCAAGAAACGAATGGAACGAAGAAGGCGTGGGCTACAACTTATGTCGACCCTAACCTCGAAAATAGAGTGAGATCAGCGTGGCAAATTGCCGATGGACATCTGTAACTAACTCTTTTAATAGGAGCAATTGTCTGAGAACAATTTCGGAAGTACTGTAGCTGGACAAGTCGCCGTGTTTGCCGCCGCGTCGGCAGGCATTGTTAATACCACCAGAGCTGCTGCTGACGTTATCGGGAATCTGGAAGTGTATGGCCGCTTGTTTGCATTCATCAAGAAATCAACCTGTCCGGATGGTTCGTTCAAGGCTATTGCTGAATTCTGTGCCACATCGTCGGCCAAGGTTGCTGCGTCTAATGGATTTAAACCCAAAGCTATAAGTGTGAGACTACCGTTTGTATATGTTCCTGGCACTTTACTAACGTATCACCTTAGGGAATGCAAGTGACAATTACAGGACAAAGAACAGAGCTATTACCCCACAGCACCTTCATCTTGGCGACACAAGAAACATCGACAGGAACAAGAGCCACCCCAGCATACCTGAATTGGGGCTACGGGATTGCCAACCCAAATTTGCCACCCATGACTTTGCCAGAGACGTGCACCAGCTCTCCATTCGCAATGTACCCTCTTCTGTTTCCTTCAACTTTTTCACCAACTGTACCTTATCTTGTCGACTCCTTCATGGGAGCTGGTCTTGGCCGGGGGCTCACTTCACCCACCACCCCAGAGTCTCCGATCTACCATGGGACTTCTACCGCGTATCACAAACCCCCTTCACCGGCATTGACAATTAAGAACGGATTTAGTCCTTCGAGATCGATTTCATCGTTTGGGAGACCAGACCATCGTCGACAACACGCTACACGTATCAACAGATCGTCCCTCCAGTCATTATCTAGCCACCATAACCATGTCGATGTGAATCGGATCCGAGAAGGCATAGACGTTCGAACAACGGTGTGTATATATGTGTTTAATACATTATTGTCCTAACATTGATAGATAATGCTCCGAAACATACCAAACAAGGTAGACCAGGCCATGCTTAAGCGTATTGTTGACGAGTCAAGCTGGGGAAAGTACGATTTCATGTATCTTCGTATTGACTTCGCGAATGATTGCAAGTAAGAGAAGAACACATACCTATAAACTTCGACCGCGAAACTGACAAAAGTCGAAGTGTAGGCTACGCATTCATTAATTTTGTTGACGTAAGTTGGCCTTCATCCATTATTTAAGCTGCGAGCCTAACCAGTTTGTCTAGCCCTTGGACATCATTGATGTAAGTCTTGCAAAACTTCCCGTAGGTATACTCTTACTGAACCAAGAAATAAAGTTTGTTGATGCTCGTGGCAACCAGCGATGGTATGATTTCTTACCACTTCTCCAAAGTGACCTGGATTAACTGTACAGTAGGAACTGTTTTAAGAGCGACAAAGTAGCAGAAATCTCGTACGCAAGTGGGTGATTTATAAATCCTCTGATAATAAAGCAATACGCTAAAGGTGTACAGCAATTCAAGGAAAAGACTGTTTGGTCCAGAAATTTAGAAACAGCTCAGTAATGCTAGAGGCGGCACATTACAGACCGAAGGTTGGTTATCGCCAAACACTTCCCGGCCCTTCGAACAAATTATAGTGATACAAAATTGGCTAACAATACAAGCTGTATTTCACCTCGAATGGGCCAATGCCTGAGTGCGCCGGCCAGGAAGAGCCTTTCCCTGACCCTGATAACCAGTCCAAAATGAAGCGAAGCTGTGAGAACGCTGAACACGTAGGCAAGTGAAAAGCGGGCAGCACCACGCTGGCACTGCAAGCTAACTAATACCTATCAAGGCCTTTTCACTCCGAATGCCGGGCAGCACTTTCGTGATGAGCAGAGGCGGAGACGTTCTCAGTACGACCGCGGAACACGGCTCGCTGCGCTTGAAGAATACGATCTTGAGACGGCCGTTCAGCAGTTCTCTATTGTAGTGGACCAAAACTCACCTTTCAATAACTTCTCCCAAATCTGAACGGCGACGGCGAGGATAAATAACCCGACAAAAGCATACAACACCAGATGCCACCGCTCGATCGGAATCTCTTGACGCTGTAAGGGATACCGTCGCTATTTTATGCTCATGTGCAATACTGAACTTCGTGGACATGTACCGAAACACTACAATGGCTGCATATAACCCCGGCCCAACTTGCTGTAACTCGTGCCGCAAATTAACATAGTAACAAGAGAAACTTCATTAATTCCTGTAAATTACGCTTCTATTGAACTGAATTACAATCGAAAAGGGATATTTTATATATGTGACAGCTGGGTAGTCACGCTGTCCCTGGTGAGGCAGGGTTTTCTGGTAGCGCAGGAAGAGGTTTGCGGCCCTGGACATGCTGAGACTCTATCTGGCTATTCGTCTGGATTGCAGTAGCATGTCCAGCCGATTGCCATTCGGATGATGTGTCATTCGGTTCGTTATTTGGCGTTAGTGGTGGTGAAGGGCGCTGATAGCCGTAGTCATCGAAGCTTGCTCGTGGACTTGTTTCCATAAGACGGCCAGGCGAGTCGTCTATCTTATCGCTCGGAGAATTTTGGCCCACCGCAGATTCACGCAGACGCCTTGTAGGCGAGCTTCCAGGATACATATCCCTTCTCTGCATTGATGCGAGAATCTCTGCAAAAGCAGCCGATGTACTCATGCTTTGATCTGGAGTAGACGCTAGGTAAGGGATGGGGCCGCCTCTTGCGAAAATGACGAGGCAAAGGCATGAGCAGAGGAGTACAGCCTGCAAAATCGCCATTCTCTTTTGGAACACGACTTCATCAGCTAGGACGTTAAGTCGTGAGCTGAGCGCGAGAATATCACGCTGCGACTGATCTTTCTGGCTCTCGAGGGCCAGCACCGTCGACTGCCAGATCTGATCGTACTGGTCTCGGAAGGTGCGCAGTTCAGCGAGCACAGTGTCGTTTAGGCTAGTCAGGACGGACGAAATTTTCAACAACTGCTTCTGTTCTGATTTTTGAAACGCCTCCTGTATGTGTTTTGACTGCTCCTCGACGTATTTCAAAGACAGAGTCAAGTTAGATTCAACCTGCTGTAGCCGCTTCGTCATGGAGTTGAAAAAGCCTTCTTGCATTGTGGGTGCTGCACCTGCCGAAGCACTGTTTGGCCCTGCGCTTCGAACTTTGCTACTGGCGGAACCAGTGACGGACGTTTTGTTCGTAGCCGGCGCAGCTTGAGACAGCTGCTCAATAGTTGCAGCCTTTGCATTGCCTGTGGCCGAAGTTGTGGTGTTGTTGGCGCGTTCCTCCCGTGACCCATCGGACTCATTTACCGAATTTGATATTGGAACCACGGTCACCTGCGTCTCGAACGCTTCAGAATAGGGTGTTGCCGATAATGTCACCTCTTTCGACTCAGCTAAGGCGCATGGCTTTTCCGACAAGGCGGAATCTTCTTGGCTGGCCGTGTTGTTGGGCAGCGATGTAATCAGTTCTTTATCGGTCGGACATGTGATGCCAAAGATATGAAATGGATGCGTCGCGGAGCGAGCCGAAGTAACATTCAAGTGCTGGCCGACGTTGCTTTCCCTGGTAGCCCCCTCAACGTGATCGCTGGATACTGTTGAATCAGACGATTCATCATGGCCTTCTATTTCACCGATTGCGTCATCATCAGCAGTCTCGCTGTCTTTCCACTTATCAAGCATTCTGGACCCATGTACTCGAATCAACGACACCGGGCAGTAATACTCATTGCCATAATGAGTAAGGAATTCGACTCTGACATATTTTGCCCAGATCTGAGGATTATCAACCAGGAAAGCTTGAATATCGCGCGAGTTCCTTGCCTCAAATATTCCAACCTCTTTCCATTTCTCCATCTTGACGGGGTATCGATCGCTGACGCTGACTCTAAAGTGGCGTACCATGCTGGAGAAGAACTCGAAGTTGGCGAGAACAATAGTGTCAACCCAGATATCGTCAGTGAGTTCAACTATAACATATTTGTTCTTAGTTGCGCATTCCAATAGCATGTAAGAGTCTTTGTTTTCGACCAGAATTGCCTTGGAGTTTTTCGCGCCGGTACTGGTTTTTAGGATAGTAGCCCCCGCGTCAAACGAAGCGAATGAGAATCTCTCCTTGCAAGTCTTGCCAGCATCTTTGCTTCGATGTACTGCTGGCTTACCAACCTCGTAGTGGGTAGCCTCATCGTCTCGGTCATTATCCTTCCCGCCGTGAGATGCGGCGTTTGTGTCTTCCTGATTCGAGTACCCGCCGAAATTCAAAGATATTTCGCCTTCCTCTCCAAAACTATCAAGTCCGGGTTCTACCTGATATTTATAATGATCATCTTGCTGCGCGCCGTCTGTCGCCTTTCGCTGGCGAAGCTCTTGCGGGTCTTGTCCCGAATTTCGCAGCATCAGTTCCTTCCAGTCTTCAAATGACATGAAAGGCGTGGCACTAGCCTCATCTTCGTCCGTAGCAATATTCTCGATATTATCCTGTATAGTTGAGGGAGCTGTCTGCTCACTTGCGGGTTCAGAGGTTCTCGACGCATCATCGCCGGCTTCAGACAACGCTGTCCCGTCTGTTGCAACATCGTTGTCTGCAGCATCTGCGCTTGCCCAGCTGCTGGTGAGGCATGACTGGGGAAGAGTATGCGTAATGTAATTTATTGTTCGCGCTTCGCATTGGCTCGGCGTGTCGCTAGGCGTCGTGATAGGGCCTATGTTCTTCACGTTCGGATGCGCTGTCGGCGGCGGCGTCGTCGTCGTGGGCTGAAACGTTTGCTCGGTCGCCAGGCAGGCAGTCGCCACAATAATGCATGTCGCGAGACTGCGCCTTATGTCGGGCATAGTAAACATGTTGCTGGGCGCTGCCGGTCCATAGGAGCCGCGAGGCGCTGTTTATGGTACCAGTCGCAGAGAGCTTTGTGAAGTTCGAAGGCAGGGCATGGATGGAGCTGTAAGCTGTCCTGGACTGGACTGAAGGAGCGAGAAGCTCAGCAGGATCCAGTGGTAGCCCCACCCCCGCAGCTTCCAACCTCCCCCGTTCGGTTTTTACAATGTCAAATCACGGCGTTGCTGATGATTAAAGCAATTAATTTATACAGAGTAAAAGCTAGTGTTTCTTAAAGTATCAAATCCTTCTTCAACAACAAGAATGCTGCCGCTTTATTACCCGAAATCATCAACGACATAAAGCTATTGACAGCAACCAGTGTGTCAATATCCTTGTTCTGGCCTTCGCATCG
The DNA here is from genome assembly GCA_003056585.1 of Lecanicillium sp. MT-2017a. Lineage (NCBI taxonomy): Eukaryota > Fungi > Ascomycota > Sordariomycetes > Hypocreales > Cordycipitaceae > Lecanicillium > Lecanicillium sp. MT-2017a. Next base: position 20,300 of record PXYN01000149.1, on the reverse strand, counting down.
ATTAGCGTCCAAGGAATCAGCATAAAACCTTTCGCTGAGGCCACTTAGGCCCAGTAGCTGGAACAGTCGCCCGACATTGTAGTATCGTTCCGCTAGTGGCCGAGCGTCGGAACTATGATTCATCTCCAGATATTGCGTAATAAAAGCTTGTCCCTGCAACAGAAGATATTGCCTATTCGTGGACTGACGTTTCAAACTGTAGTGGACATATGCAAGACCCAGGCTCAGATTGACCATCGGGTTATCTGGGTCTAAGGACCTAGCTCTTAAAAAGTAGCCTAAACATCTATTAGAATGATCAATTACAACTGTATTGGCCTGGGTTTCGTACTTATCGCATATGTATAGCTCGTGGATGTGAAGAGGATGTGACCATATAGCATCAAAAGGCACACATCCATATTCAGTCTAGACGCAATGCTACTATCGTCGCCAAGTTTTTCGAAGTCTGTCATGTACATTGCCTCGTGGTTTGTGTCGATAGCTTTGATCTGTCGCAAAATGAACTTTTGCGCAGGTCCGGAGGTATACCAAGATGCCGGCGACTGGCACAACTTTGATAGCAGGGCAAACATTCGATATGAATCCGTCGTGGCTCCTTCTCTCATAAGATGACGAGCTATGCCAACGCACTTCTCTTCGTCGCTGGTATATATTGCACAAGCTGGGTTCAGTTAGCGACGAGCCGCACCAAGCAAGTTTGATCAAATCCTACCACTCCAAGCAACATATATCGTAAACTGATGATTCGACGTTTGAAACACTGTAGAATCCTTTGCTGCTTCACACACTTGATATGATTCCTCCCTTCGGTGAGCTATGGCTAACCCAATAGCATAGTCAAGGAATATGTTGAGCCAGTCATCGAACGAGATACCCTGATGCATCTCAAACGTCGACGCTTGGCCATCTTTATTGCTAGGGTCCATTTGTGGCGCGAGTGCTATATTCACTTTGTCAGCTTGACAAGAAAGCAAAAAGCTGCAGAACTCAAAACTTACTTCGGGATAAGCGCTCGTACATCAATGATAGCTCATTGGCAGGCTGCTGATTCTGGACAGATGACCCTGAGCCCAGAAAACGCAGGTACTTATCCCACGTATAAAACCGCTTCAGTGAGCGAAACTCGTCTACTAAATCTCTCGAAGCTTCCATCCACTCATGGATGAGTTCTTCGCTACCGTCATCAATCTGCCGCTTCAGATTTCGAACCACCTCATACTGCTGAGAAAGCTTGATGGCCCTTGCTTGTTCATCTTGTCGGCGCTTGTCAGGGCCAGCGAGCCTCTTGGGGCGATACCGTCGAGGTATCATGTGTTTCTTCGAGGCCAAGCCAGTTTCTGTCACCATATTTGCCGGCCTTGCTCTCACTCCTTTGCCATCCTGGGCATTGCGCTGAGCCTGTGTTTGTGTTCTTGCGCTATCGACAGTGAGACCGTGAGCATCGCGCAGGGCCATTGCTTCTGCTGCCAAAATAAGAGCCTCCTCATCTTCCTTTGCATTTTCATACATGTTCGCCAGCTCAATGCGAGCATCGATGGAGTCTTGGTCTGCATCAATGGCAGCAAGAAAGGACTCTTCGGCTCTCGATTGCTCACCAACCGCCAAGTAGCAGCGACCAAGCTGCAGGAAAATGGCTGGATCAGGACCGTCAGTTGTATCTCTAAATATCTCAAAGAACTTGACGGCAGCAGAAGGTAGATCGCTTCTTGCGATTTCGTCTGCAAGGTCATAGGCAACAGAAGGGAAGTCGATTATGAAGTCCTTCGTATGTTGGTCATCGGGTTCTAGATAGCTCAAATGCTTCTGTTTCATAGTTAGCCATCCAGAGTATAAATCTGAACTAATTATAATCGGACATACCTTGGCTTCATCAAAATGTGACAGCCGGAGTCTCAGAATTGCCAGTCGAGCACGCAAATCTATTGGAAGAGAATGCGATTGATTATGCAATTCTTTCCTTGTAAAAGACGGTACATGAGCTCTTCGGTCATTCTCAGTATCCCATTCGCGATCGTCCTCAAGTTCATTCCAATACTCTTCCCGGCCTCGTCCGGCCATCCATCTAGCGAGCGATTTCAATTCGTGTATTGCTCTGTCGCACTCGTCTGCTGAACTCAACAGATCGACATAGATTCCAATATCATACCAAAGCTCAGATAGGTCGCCAGTGTTTGAATTCACGGTGGTGCTGTCAAAGAATCGGCGGTAGGCAGTTATTGCAGAAGATACTGATGTGCCGCTGTACTTATTATCAACACATGTTTCTGCTAATTTTCGCACAATATCGAGGTCCGTTGGATGAACTTTTAAAATCAAGTTGTACTCTTGTATTGCTTGAGCGTAGTACCCAAGCGTGTGGCAAACTGCTGCTTTGCCGAGTCGAGCTTCCAAGTTGGTAGAGTCGGCGCGGAGTGCAGCCGAATAGCATAGACGAGCAGTCTTAAGGTTGGACGATTCATCATCTTCAGGTATTTCCAAAGCGAATGACGCGCACGACATCCAACCAGAGACATCCTTAGGCCGAAGGTGAGCTGCGTAGACTTTGGCTGATAGGGCTCGTTTGAGCTCCCCTTGCTCTTCGAAGATTGATGCAAGCGCAGTCCACGCTTGGTGAGTTTCAGCATTGATTCTGATCACTTCGGACACTAGATCTAATGCTGTAGCATAGTCGCCAGCCAGGAACGCCTGGTTTACTCTCGATAGTCTAGCCGTGATATCGCCGCGTGGCTTAGCTGCTTTCCTTGGCCCACGCGGCCCGCGAGCCCTTCCGCCGCCACGAATGGGTCGAGACTGGCCGGAAGTTCCACGGTGAGTTTCCAGGAATTCGCGGACAGATTCATCAAACTTTGCAATGTCGCCTTGCAGCTCCTCGAGATCGGAATCCGCATCGGAGCCTTCGCCGTGGTCCATGATGACAGGGGGCTGGCAGCCTCTCTGCTCAGGATATACACCTCCTTAAACTATCCGAGTCTGATGAGCCAACTGTCATGAGCTCACTTGATCCATCCGTGGAGCCTTCGGGGCTGCTGAAGTGGCCGAACAGCGACGCGTGTCCCGGGCACTGCTACTGTGGATTCGGTGCAAGTATCGTGCAAAATATACAATATCTTGTTTCAGGCGTGCTCTTTTGAGAGAATTTGCAGTGTGAGATGCCAAGAGTAGAGGTAGTTTCTAGCAGAGGGGCGTGAAGTCACCTGTCGGAGGCGGTGGTAGGGCAATGTGTGGTGTGGCGAGGTGGTTGTCCATCCGGTTAAGAAAGCATTCTAGACTTCCGTTTTTAGCCTGCTGGTTGCCACCCCGCCCACGAAAGGTACCCTATCAAATGCACTGGACACGGCTTTATTGCTACACACTACTGGTACGTACATGCCCATGGCGCAACGCTCTAGGACATTTGTAAGTAATGTAAACTTCATTAATTACTATGCAACAGATTTCGCTTCTTGTATGTGACGCATTCTCGATATCCGCTTATATGCAGAGCTTACGGCAACGCGTCTGGCCAGGCGTGGATGGTTAACTTGTCCAATGGAAGCTACATTACGGGCTTAGATACAAATGATAACTAGCAGTAAACAGTTGCGAAACAATTTGGCGCAAGACTAAGTGGACTCAAATGTGCCCGCCCCGTGCCTGCGGAACGAGTTCAGCTGATTCGACCCTCGGCTTTCGCCTCTAAATTCCACTGTTAGCATTAGAGGTCTTCATGCATCGAGTACAGATGTCTTACCTTTCACTTGTTCAAATACCTTGAGCATCTTCCTGCGTGCTCCCAGAGCGTTCACTCCACGGTCTTCAAGCGCCTTGTCATCTAGTTCCACGAGGTCCGTCCACTTCATATCCTTCAAGTTGTCTGTGTATTTGTGTAGCCGCAGGCTACGAAGCCAGCTCGGGATGTCCTGGAGCAGAGTTGGGTCCGTTGGGTCCTCCGGCGGCTTCGAACTGCCACGGCGTCCCCTTGGCGACCGTCCACGTACCATGTCAGAGTGGTCAGACAAGTATCCTTCGTGGCCAGTAATGCCAAGCTGTCCTAGGTTCACAGCCGGTATGGTATTATTCATGATTACCGAAGATCCATCATAAGCACTTAAGAAGCCATTATGCTGAGGTGATGCAAAATGAGCAGCCTGGCCCATTGCATGCTGCATTGGGACGCCGGGAGAGTTAGGGCGTGATCGACCGCCAAGACCTAATCCTTGCTGAGCTTGAAGAGCTATAACTTGGTCTCTGTTTAGAACCTGACCATGTTCGTTGACCATCACCACGTTTGCAGCCGGAATGTTCAGCGCATGCGCATTGTGAGGCGGAGACGACAGTTGGTGTTGAGCAGCGCCAGGAGCATCATTGGATCGTGCCCGACGATATTTGCGGGCGTCATCCAGTGCGAATCGGTTGTTAACGGTGGAGAGAGCTGCTAATTTCATGGCTGTTGCATTGGCAACCATATCGGCTTGCGAACCTGGTTGTTGCTGTTGCTGCTGCTGCTGCTGCTGCTGCTGCTGCTGATTTGTACTAAAAGTCGATGTCATCGGTGTATTGACCATCGACGCCCAGTTACCACTGCTTCCGTTGTTGTATGGAGACAGCATAGGCAGGTCAGAAACGGGCTTGTCAGGGGCAGTCAAAGTAGTATTCTGAATACCCGAATTGCCACCCATCTGGGGCAACGGAGAGCGCAGTCCGCCAGGAGCTGCCGCCTGTGCGAACTGTCCCATGGGTGCCTGTGAGACGGACCCCTTTTGGTCCGAACCCCACGGGGAGATGGAAGCAGCGGTGGCACCATCACGGGCGTCCTGGTGGCCAGCTAATCCGGGAGCGACGACAGAGGACCGTGGGTCGACTGCCAGGCTGTTACGGTTTGAAGCTGGAGGGTTTCCCGTTTGCTGTGTAAATTTGGCCTTCTCCGTTGCAATCGCTGCGGCGGCGTCCGGGAACATGGCATTGATCGTCGATGGATCAAGACCAGACTGACGTTTTGCCTGGGCGGTAGCGGAGGCGCGGCTAAACGAATTTCGTGATGAGTCGACGCTCAGTTTGTTCATAGCATCACTAAGGCGATTGGACATTGGGTCTGTGGCGGGAGGTTAGTAGGGGACCAAGTTGTGGTGCAATACACTGCAGCTCACCCTTATCAAATGTTGCCGGAGATAGGACACCAGACATGGGATGGTTCTTGCCCATCTGTTGAAGCACTTGGATGAAGAAGCGGATTTGGACTTGCGTGGTTTGCTGTAGCAGGGCATAGAGAGCAGCGGTACGCTCGGCTTCACTCAGGACCCGGAACCACTGCTCGATCGCGCTAAGCTCGTCCTTGAAGTCTTGGTCCAGCGTTGCCGCGGCCATCTCTTCAAGGGTGGTCTCATACTGGTCAATATCCGCGATCCACTGCTGCGCGATTTTGTCTTGAGAATCAGCGTCGAAACCTGCCTGGCCATGTGCTTGCTGCGGCTGGCCATAGAAGTCCGACGACGGCCTAATGCGGCTCGTTGACGACGGGCCGCTTATAGCACCCATGTCAGCAGAAGCCCGAAGCGAACTGCCAGAGCCGACAGCTCTGGACGATGGAGGCCTCAGGGACGAAGCCGAGTTAGCCTCAGGCGTGCTGTTGCGGTTGCCAATGATGTGGTGGTTGCCCGACATGTTGAGCATTATTTAGTCGAGTACTGTGGTCGAACAGCGAGAAAAGGAGCGTCCGGCGACTCGAGTAGGTCGTACCGGAGATCGGTTGAATATTACACAGAAATAACTGTCTGCTTACTCCTGCAGCTACCTGCTGACCTCAAAGGAGTTTGATGCGAAGATGGAAAGCAGACTATCGCATGGTATGGAAAGAAAAATACTGCTGCGGGCAGATGGTCAGGAGCTGCCGAAACGATCGAGTCGCGGGCTAGTCTGTGGGTGACTTACCAGTCAAAATGCTACCGCTGGAAACGAAAGTACGGTGTCTGCTTCCAGGCAAACATCAACTAAGGTCAACGGACAAAACCGTTAGTGATGGACCAAAGCCACTGAGGAGTCTTGATCCAAGTAAGAGAGAGGTGGAGTACCGTCAGGGACGGTGTGGTCTGGGACACGCTTTTGTTCCAGCCTTAGGTAATGGCACTTAGGTACCCGCCACTTTGTGCCGCAAACCAAGCCACAGACAGCATCCGGGCACGGCGCGTATCAGCTTGACGTAGCATTTAGCATGCCTCTGGTATAAGAGTACGATGAGAAGGAAATCAGCAGCCGTATGAGCTCTTTTGCCTTTTGATGTATACTGAAGATCCCAGGAGTTTACAATGTAGATCACTTGTGAAGCAACGAGGGGACCTTCCCACCACCTTGGTCCGCCAAATCAAGACCAAATTCAGGTAGGTAATCTAAATGACCCGTCGGTAACTGGCGCAATGTATTGGTTCAAATATATATACGGTAGGGCGGCGTGAAAGACAGCTGAGGTTTAATTATTAACACGTGGGTGTCTGAATAATGGGAAATGAACTGGCCACGCCAATAAACAGATTAACCAGGTGGTTACAGGATTCTCTTGCGTATGGATGTGATATGATGATTACGAAAGGTGTGCAATACGCTGGTTAGCTGTCGTTTAAGCGTTCGGCGTCAGTCTGTCGCGGTCTGGAATGCGTTCAGTTGAATGGGCGCCGCGCCAACATTGCCTAATCGAATAGGACCCGAGGCCGACAGAATGTGGTGTCACTGCATCGCGGCCGAACGGATAGCACAGGAAGCCGTTGCATGTGCGACGAAACTCCGCCGTGGGTGGCTTCCATGGCTAAATTCCCTTACGCTCGGCGCCCTGCAAAACGCCCTGGAAAATTGCGCGCGCGACACCTCCAGAATTCGATGCCTGCTGTTCATCGCTCGTAAAAACGCATTTCGTCACGGGTTGTCCGAAGATTGGTCTGTGAAGAATAGAATTGTAATGGGCCCAAAAATAAGATTTCATTCAGTTTTTATCAGCGTTATGAAGCCAATAAGGCCGGCCCTTGTCCGTTTTTTTCTTCTCCAGCCATCACATCACGCATCATGTCTTTCGGTTTTCGATCGATTTACACAGTGCTGCGCTTGCCCTCCTTAGCCTCCTTCTGTAAAATTGGTTAGCATTCCGCCATTGGCTCGCGATACATCCGCTGGGATTTTGCGCACCAGAGCCTTCATGTTGCCGTGCAGGGCGTGTCTGTGGTTTCGGCGGAACTTGGGGTCGGTACCCTTCAGAGACGGGTAGCGCGAGGTCTTAGGCTTCTTGATGCTGCAAAATTGTTAGAGAAATCGGTCGGATGCGGATCGTAGTCGGCTGCTGCTCGTACCCATTGCGGTGCGCCTTGCGCGACTGGTTGTGCTGAGAGCTGTTCTTTGACTCTGGTGCATCACAAGTCAGTACATATTACGGTCGAATTTTCATACTGGTCGTGTACTCACTCGCCATGGCTGATGCTGTGTTGTATGCTGTCGAACGGGGCAAACTTCTCGATACAAAGGCGAAACTGCTTGAAAATGTGTGTGATTTCGAAAACCCTAGCGAGAGAGTGGGGCTCGTGCTGACATAATACTGCCAGTTAGCCGATTATACGGGTGGGCTGGTGGCAGAGAGGCCCCATAATAATTTTGGCGAGCGGGCCGTTGTTACGGTTACGGGTACGGGTGACAAGCCAGGCCATGCGCGGCCCCTTTGCGCGCAATTCATAAGGTATACTCGTATGTACGAGTGGACTTGGCAGAAACAGGAACCGTCATTCTATCCAGAACAGTGTCATCATATATTCAAGTATTCGCCTCGCAGCCGAAATCAAGCCAAATACAATACATAAAATAGAAACGAGTCCCTGCAATGTCTATAAACCGGCCCGGAGCGTTGTATTACCATTCCTAGTCTACCGTGCAGTCAACAGGCTTTTAGCGGCTGCAGCTTCGCCTGCTTTGCTGGCAGCTGCCGCAGCAACATTCTTTGCCTGTAACTTGGCCGATCTGAGGGTTGACAAGTATCGGAAGAACAGGACAAACATGAGCTCGACCCTGCGCGAGAAATCTCGTTAGCATTGCAAGGGATGGGCCGGGTTGGCCCAGCCAGTGTTCATCATTTGTACGTACCTTTCCTTGGTCATCATAAGGATACCTTGAACGAGGAACCCTTTGATAATCTGTGGTCCAATTCCTTTGAATAATCTCATGAGACCCTCGTTTTCGACAATGAATTTCATGACTTCGACGAAGCTGGTAAAGGGCTTTCCCTTTCTAGACGGAGGGGGCTTGGATTGCAAGCCGACCTTGGCCACAATGAGCGGCTGGGTTGCAATGGTCGCCAGAGCCTTTGACATGGCCCCCAGAACTTGTGCCGAGTTTGTCAGCATCTCAATTCAAACCCTAATCATAAATTCAAGCTGTGCGGCTGGATGGCCTTGCACTTTCCGGCGCAAACTTACGGAATGCCTCCCACGGCTTCAAGCTGGACTTGCCCGGGAAGAAGATCTCTTTTAGGCGCTCGTAGGCACCATATGTAATTGCCGGGTTGACAACAAGGACCAGGCTGGCCTTGAGACCGCGCCAGAGGCCGCTCACTCCATCGGGGCCTTCGATGACCTCCTTTGCGGTGGCCAACAGGCCCTTTCTGTCGGCTTTGCTAGAAGTTTGCTGGCGCGTTGTGACAACGGCAACGGGGATTGTAAAGAGCTGAGCCAGGGCGCCGGCAATTGCGCCGAGGGAAAGCTCAATAGCAGTAGAATTCGAACTCGTCTTGCTGTACTTGGCGTACACTGATCGAACGACTGTGTACCAGTAGAAGTAGGCAAAGTTGGTGGAAGCGACGCCGAGCAGCGAGCCATTCATGCCGGCGTATAGCCCGGCGAGGCCCTCCTCCTTTACAATGGTTGTGATAGCGTCCCAAGTCGAGGCGTAGTGCGGATTTTCCTTGTCGTAGACTTCATTGGCTTTTCGGGGGACTTGCACTTGGAGCTTCGTCTTGACGCTACAGGATGGCACCAGCATTAGCCGCAAAGTCGGTCGGTCGCGGACGGGCAAGGCGATGAGAAACAGAACAGGGACCAAAAGAAAAGAAGGAAAGACTTACATATCCAGAGGGTAGACAAGAGCATTGGCGAGCACAGCGCCCGTAGCGCCTGCAACTGCGCCGCCCCAAGGCGATATCGCCGGTTTTGATTGTCCAGCCATTCTGCGCGTCCGTCGCTAGATTCAAGCTGCGGTTTAGGCCGGCACTGGCGGTGACGACGGCGGCGTTGAGTAAGTGCAACGGAACAAAGGTCTGGGGAGAGTCTGTCAGCGGAGAATTTGCTACCACGCAATCCGAATTCGCCGTCGCGTTAGAGGCTGGGTATGGTATGTATGCCGGGGAGAAGTGAAGCGGAAAATGCAACCCGACAGTCTACAACCGAGAGGAGCCGGTAAGCCAGGTATGATGGCATCGGAGCACTATCGCTGGGCGGGCCTTGAACCTCGGTCCTAAGGCCGGGTGGGCCGGCTTCGGTAGGCAAAAGTTGGTCTCTGGCACGAGGCGATAGGCGTCTGCGCCGCCGGAGCAAAGGACTGCGGGTGCTTCGCGCACGCAGCACACACCTCGGCTGGCTCCACTGCGGTTCCAACACGGGGCCGCCGCGCTTGTGTGGTGTGCTCCGAGTACCAAGCAATTAGGCAGGTACTCCGTACATGGTTTTATTATCGCTCATGCACAACGGGCTCGAGTTGTATCGGGCAGATCCCTCTTTCATTATCATAGTAGTATGTACTATGTACATACATATAACGGCAGGAATAGTACTCGTACAGGTGCATTTGTGCGACGCTGGCCAATAGCCGTCTCCGCCATGAAAACGAGCTTCGACAATACGCCATTGGCCCGACCCGAATACCTTGTTGGATGATGGCTTGTATTTGTCCCTTGCCTCCTCGCCTTGATCTGATTTGATTTGGGTTGCTTTGCTTTTGCTTTACTTTGCCATGGCCGCGTAATTTGGACTCGAGAGATGATTTTGATGTCCAATACATCGCTGCTCGCCCCTACCGACATCTTCTGTCCTCGTCGGTAGCATCTGCCCGGTGGCCACGCTGATATGCTAAAAGGTGAAACATATTCTCCAACACTGCAGCAAATATCCACTTTCAAAACCGGGGTCTGCTGGCCTGGCTGCAATCGCCGTCCTTGAGCCTTTTTTCCGGGACCAACCTACGCCAGAGGCTCGGCTAGGTAGGCTAGGCGCAAGAGACAGGATGACGCACGAATGTATGTCTACGAGCACGGCGTACCAACCAACATGGACGTGCAACCCATTCTTCCTGGCCCTGCTTGACGCAACGAATGACCATATGACTGGCCCAATTGTGCATACAACTGCGAGTACTCGTACAGTGAGTATTAGGACTCGGTTTTAATATCGTCATTACCTACCCAGTACCCTGTATCTATAGACTAGCCCATTAGCTCCCTGCTTGGCTGTGTCCCCGCCTAACCGTAATATGCTTCTATCGGGACACAGCGTCCGCTACCTACCCTTCCAGTAGCCAATCGCCGCCCCGTACCTAGTCAGATTTAGGCCTTTATCTGGGGCAGCCGTCCGTGATTACCACGCACCGATGCGGATCACCAACGCAGCTTGCAGTGTGCGTGTTGGACGCCCATTGATCATCTTGGTGAGGTATGGAGACGAAAGCGCAGGTATGTAACTAATCGGGCATTATCATCTCATCGCCAGCCACCGGGCACTTGCGAAACGCATGCCGCTGTTAGTGACCAAAGTGACCAAGCCGCTCACCTTTACCCCGACCAGGCCGCCGAATCTCTCGTGGCAGCATCCACGGGCAAGGATGCCCTCGGTCATGCCATTCAAGCGGCTGAGCTGTACATGCGCGCAGCCAGCAGTGCTGTAAACAAGTCCGATGCGGCACGCTTTCGCCGCAAATGCCAGGAACTCATTGCGTACGCGGAGAAGCTCAAGGTCCAGTTGGCAAACCCCGGCCGCCTTGATCGCCCCGACATCCTCGCCCAAACGTCCCGCCTGCACGGCAATGAGTTCCCTCCGTGGGAGAGTGACCCAGCCGATACCGAGTTCCAGCTTCAGCCGGGCCAGCAGCAATATGTGTAAGCCTGCAACCGCCTTTGCCACCCAAGAGACGTAAGAAGGACCCCTTTTTTTTTGCTCACCATCACTCACAGCGACGATTCACCCTTCTCACTGTCTCCAACGCAAAGAGAAAACTTTGCCGCATGGAGCAGGCCACAGGACATGTTTGATCTTGGCGAGAGCCAGGGACCAGAACCCTTGATGCGCCCTCTGCAAGACTGCAACCTCGTGCAGGATGTGACGACCGATTGCTCCGTCGTCGCCAGTCTCTCCGCCGCAATCGGCATGTTGACCGGGAAGCATGCGGTAAGCAGTGATCCATATCCAAGCATTTAATAACGCGATGCCTTTCCTGACCTTACTTATCAGGTCCTTTCTTCCATTATTTTTCCGTTTGATCACGATAACGGCCATCCCAAACTCTCCCCATCGGGCAAATACATATTTCGCATGAACTTCAACGGCTGTCTGCGAAAGGTAGTCATAGATGACCGTCTCCCTGCCTCGAGCACTGACCGTACGCTCTTCGTTGTTGACCGGCGTAACCCTCGTCTGATATGGCCTGCCCTCCTTGAAAAGGCATATCTCAAAGTTCGAGGTGGTTACGATTTTCCAGGAAGTAATTCCGGGACGGATTTATGGGTGCTCACTGGCTGGATCCCTGAGCAGCTTTTTCTACAAAGGTATGTCAGTCCCCTGACCGTGTGCCTCCCTGCACAACCTTTGCGTACTGACCAGCCGATTGCAGAGAGGATTTTGACTTAAATGAGACCTGGGAAAGAATCAAAACGCTTCATGAATCCCATGATGTTGTAGTGACGCTCGGCACTGGCCGTATTTCTGCTGAAGAAGAGAAGGTCATGGGTCTCGTCGGCGAGCACGACTACGCCGTCCTCGACATGGACGCCTCGGAAGGCATCCGTAAGCTTCTCATTAAGAATCCGTGGTGCAATGGCCCAGTATGGACGGGGGCAGGGTGGTCAACGCCGCAGAAGTCACCCAGCATCGGTACAAACTACTCGGGGGAATCAGCGGACGATAACCTAGCACTCCCATCATCCGGGACCCTGTGGGTTGCCCTGGAGGATGTAGCCCAGCACTTCGAATCCATGTATGTCAACTGGAACCCTCAGCTATTCGCCCACAGACAAGATAGACACTTCACCTGGGATACGCCACCAAGCAGCTTCGCCACGTCCCTCGTGCGAAACAAGCAGTTTTCGCTGGCGGTGGCGAAAGGCGGCACTGTCTGGGTCCTCGTGAGCCGGCACTTTGTGGACGCAGAGCTCGAAATTATGCGGAACCGGCGAGGCTCCATGGCCGCCGTCGCGCGCCAGCTCGGGTACATGAGTATCCTCATCTTCGAAAACAACGGCAAGCGAGCGCAAATAAGCGGCGACGAAATCTACCGCGGCCCGTACGTGGACTCCCCGCAGACACTTGCCCGACTGGAAACCGAACCTGGAAAGGAATACACCATTGTGCTCGACCAGCAGGAGCTGCCCCTGCAAAGCTATACATTCACCCTCACCTTGTTCAGCGAGATGCCCGTCGAACTAAGGCAAGCCCAGGAAGAGATGTCGCACTTTAGAGAGCTTGACGGTGCATGGAATAGGCGCACTGCAGGTGGCAACTCGTCACTGTCAACCTACTTCATCAACCCGCAGTACAAGCTCACCACCACCCACAACGGACCGGTGTCTATCCTGCTCACAACGGATAACAAAGACGTCCACGTGCATGTCGACCTAGTCTGGGCCTCGGGCAAACGCGCAGCATCCATCCGCGTCAAAGACCTGGCCGCGACATCAGGCGAGTACCGGCAGGGCTGCGCAGTGGCACACATTCCCAATCTCGACCCTGGCGTGTACACGCTCGTCTGCTCAACATTTGAGGCCAACCAGACAGCCTCCTTTGCTCTCCGCGTGTCTTCAACCTCCTCCGTGACCATGGAGCCCATACCCGCCGACGCAGCTGGCCGCTTGCGAAAATCCTTGCCGTCGCTCCGCCTGTCGGAACGGGAGGAGCGCCAACGAGCACCGCTAAGAGTCTCCTGGCTGACCCGTGGCAGCGTGTGTGTTCGCAGCAGTAGCAACGGCAGCAACGGCAGTAACAATACTGCGCCTTTTTCTTCCAGAGGCGGACTAGAAGTCATACCAGGCCGCCATTCCTCGTCACTCATGATCCGCGTCTCTGTCGTATACGGCTGGGGGCCGCAGCAGGTAACCATTGCGGAGTCGGGAGACGGTGAGTTCCAAGAGCCGACTGCAGCGATTCGCACGCCCGAATTTGATATAGAGCCAGAGAGGGCAGGTATGGCAGGCATGTGGGTAGTTATTGAGACCATTGGGACCCCCCATGACTGTACCGCCATCGAAACGGACATATTCAGTGATTCGCCAGTTCAAGTTGGCGGTTGGGAGGCGTGGTGAATGGCAAGCCCCGTGCATCGTGGAGCAATCGGTACATAAAGCATAACAATAAATAAACTGGAAAATAATATATACAAACACCGCCAAATCCAAATAGCCCGAGCAGGTGAGCAGGTGATTAAAGCCATAGACGCAGGAAGAAACAGCACATATCAATTAAATATACAAGTCATCAATTAGAAGAGTCCCATGCAGCCATCCGAGCTGGGCCACCTTGATATCATCATCATTTTTCCGCCACCTCCATCATAACATCATGACAGCCAAAAAAACAATCGCATCCGGGTTTCGCTGAAGTCCATAAACCGGAACAAATAAGCCAGTATACACCAAATATGCGCCAAAGTAGATACATTCAAAGTACCCGAGAAAACACTGGTATAGGAAGCGACGATGAAAACGTCCCCTTTGAGTAATAGTAAATGTCGCTTAAATCACACAAAATTCATTGGACTGCTTGTTCCCAGACAAGTCCTGAATGCCCAGCTTTCATCTGTCGACTCGTTCGTCATACTGCCGGGTATAGAATATCACCCTGCCAGAGCCATCAAATTGCAGGACCGCGTCGTCTCCTGCCACGGTTCGGGCCGTCCGGCCTCTGAGCTAAAACGTCGCGTAGTAAGGGATCGTCTTTGTCCTTATCGACATGATGTACACGGACATGCCTACTTCATGTTAGAAATCTTGAAATAGAATTCGAGGGAACATGCTGGCCGGCATAGAGGAGCTTGTGAGAAATCTAATTAGGAAAACAACCAACATACCTCTGTAGATTATCGGGGCGGGGGTATTTATGCTCCCTATCAGGGCAAAACGGGCAGACATATCCGGGAGAATCATGCACCAAGCCGTGTCGAATCATCTCATTTTTGCGCTTAAATCCCCTTCCGCCCTCGCTACGAGGACAGCCTTTAACAGGACAGTAATGAGGGCGGGCTGATGAATGAACATTGGCATGAGAGTTGAGGAGATACTGCGTCTGGAATGCGTGGGCGGTACAGCCCTCAAATGTGCATACATAAGTGCCACCTTGCGGATTTGTCATGCCGTCGATACTCATGCGTGATGAAGCAGATAGGGAGTGAGTCGAATTAGACAAGGCTCGATCAGGGCTGCTTGAATCAGAGGGCTGACCATGGTCGTGCCCAGATCTATGGGGCAGCGCCCCTGCAGGAAACTGATAAGGTATCGCGGACGTGATCGATTGGGGAGATGGAAGGTTTCGTTGATAGCCTTCGTTTGGGGATATTGGAGGCGATACATGGACGCTAGAAATCGAGGGGAGGCGCCCTGCTCCTGCCGGGGGCGACCGTGTATATGCTGACGCCTGACTTGCTCGAGGCGATATGTCGCTCTCTACCGGTGTCGGGGGCTCTGTTGGCAGGCGGTTAATGTCGCCAAATGTTGAGCGAATGGATGGCAAGCTCTGACTGGCAGACTCCGATCTGGGAGAGTCCATCTGCAGCGGGGGCAGCTCCCCAACGGATGGCGTCATCAACGGCGGTGGTGACTGAGTCTCCGTCTTTAAGTGTGTGGTCCCAGCAGGGATATCGCGAGCGAGAACCGAAATGCTTGGTAGATGGTCATCCCTCAAGGATAGCCTGCGGGTAGACGCTGCTATATCGTCGTGCAAGATCTCGCGCTTGGGAGGGCTTGGGACTGGGGGTCCAGCGACGGCTTCTAGAGCATCTGCGGCCAGGTTTTGCAAACGCGGATCCGCCATGGCAGGTAACGGACGCCCATGGTGGCTGTTATGAGTGAAGCCCGGTGATGTTGGAGATGGCTTCCCGGTATTTCTGCTTGTGCTACCAAGGTCAGAAACAGGGCTTCGTAAGCCCGTCACGGCAGGCAGCACGCAGTCGGATGTTGGGGATCCAACGCTGGCAATGGTATCTACTGATGGAAGGCGAATTCTGTCCGGGGGCGAGACTCCCATGTCCTCGACACTCGGTGGAAAGGTCCTGGGCACAGTCGCGGCAGGCACGTAGCCGCTGGCTATGTTGTTCTGCTGTCCGGAGAGCTCTCCCCCCTTGGTACCAAACACTTTGGAAAGGCGCGGAAGAGATGCTGCTTGCTCCTCGGTGCGACAAGAAGAAGCCCCAAAGCCAGAGGGAAGCGTTGAATTCGAACTGTGATGCTGTACTGCGGTCATGATGTGTTGTGAAGAATTGCGCAGCTTAGCACTCCATGACCTTTTGCGCAAGTAGAGTTGATTTCCACAACGGAGCGTGAAAGGAGTTGTTCCTCGATACCTCGTCTCAAGGGTAAAGTAACAAAAGTCTAGTTATGGAACTGAATCCAACCAAATCTCGTAGGCGGTTTGGCGGTTAATTTGTGCGCGTTCCAAAACTGGGAAGCAACGAAGGTCGTTTGCAGTTGGCTGGTTGAATAGAGTGAGAGGTGTTGTGTGGTCAAGATTGGGGTAATTGACGATGGAAGCGGTTCTCGAGTAGGGTAGCGTCAGAACAGAGGCAACACGAAGCTCTTCGGCTGTGGAAATGGGCGGAGGGGGCTGGCTCAGGTATCGAGATGCCGTGCAGTACCGTCGTTGTCGACGACAACGAGGCGCGACTGTTGAAGCGTATGGAAGGCACCGGGGAGGAAGAGTGTTTGACTCGCTGGTCCAAGTAGCGCTTTGAATGGCATGCGTACAAAGGCAGCGAAAACAAGCAACAGTAACAGAAGCAATCAGGTGGTCCAAGCTGGCAAGGTCGGTAGTGAGCCGGGAGAGTCGGGGCTCTTTCCTTGCTCGTGAGTGAAGGCCAAAGAGAGCTGGTCGCTTGTTGGCGACAAAGAGACAGGATGGAATGAGCCAATGCAATGTGTAGGTAGGTTCGTATTAGCAGGCCAGCAACATGGTGCTCTATGCTCTGGGGTGGAAATCTGAGCAGTGAGAGACGGAGCCTTGTGCGCTGTGCACAGCCCGTGTAAGCGGTGGACGTCCAGCCAAAACCGAGCGACAGCTACAGGAGCTTGGAGGATGTAGAATCCGGGGACAACGGGGGACAAAAACCCGAACCGCAGTAGCAGCCAGGATAATAATGGAAGGTGAGGGGGGAAAGACGTAAAAGATTGAAGAAAAAAAAATACCGACGGGGTGGGAAGGAAGGAGAGGGCCTTGTGTTGGCAAGGTAGGCACGAGTACGACTCGGTAGGGAAGGTACTCCATACCGTACGCAGACAAGGCAGGCAGGTAAGGGTAGGTAGGTACTCCAAAGAAAGCACCGCAATCGTGGGCAGGAGCAGGAGGAGGTGGAGGTGGAAACCCAGCAAGGAAAGAGCTGCCCCCGCGCGAGCCCGAGCCTGGTACCACGAAATGTGCCATGGAAAGGCGGCTCCCCATCCGACTCGACGGGTCGGGACAAAGATGCACCATGCCTCCAGTCTAGGTATGGGGTACCTACCTACTGTACCCAAGGTACTCGTACCCATGAGTAGCACCATCCATGTGGCTCAATGACCCGAAAGGGAAAGGAACATGTCCTGAAAATGCTTACCTGGAAGTGGCCAACTGGGGTACAGACGACGGGACGCGGGGGCAGACCGCGCGATTACTGCTACTGTACTCCGTACTCCGTACTGTACTACGAGTAAGAGTAAGGTAGGTACGGAGTGTATACTATAAGAGTGTACAGTACGGAGTACTTGACTGCCTGTATCGCACCTATTACCTACCCACATCCCTGGTTGAGGTAAGGTAGGTAAGGTAGGTAGCATGCAAGCCGGCCGGCAATAAACCCCAGCCGTGAAGCAAACTCCGTCCGTCTACGGGCGATTAGAGTGGCACGGCAGGGTGACAAACCGCGCTATAATTATAAAAGGTGGGTGGAGGTAAAAGGCTTGCCATTCTGTACATACATTACTCTGCATGCTCAACTCAAGGTCGCACGCAGTAGGTGCTCATACCACCAAGGTAGGTACGAGTATCCTGTAGGAAGTTGGCAGTCTGTGTACGGAGTACCGCAGGTACTGAAGGTCGGTGCCGGTCCAGCTACGACAAAGAGCCGACTCTACGACTACAAGTCTGCAAGCATGGATGAGGTGGTGTGTGCTTCGTGCTTCCGTGCTTCGGCATATTCTCGTGGCCTGCCTCTGCGACTAGCATCTTGGGGGTACCAGCGCTGTGAACAAGTCGCCCTGTCGCCCTGCCGTCCTGCCCAGCTCTCTCTCTCTCACTCTTACCCTCTTTTTTTCTCTGGGGTGGAGGCTGCCCCAGGTCTCCATACGCCGGCGGCCGGTCCGTCTTCTACGCCTCAATCTACCGCAACGGATCTTCCAGAACGCAGGGCGCGCACCCAGCCAGCCCCAAGTCAACTCGTCCAAAGTCCTTGGCACCTTGGACGTAACCCCCATTTTTAACGAGCCGTTCACGTTAGGGACGTATTCGAGCCGTCGCAAGGAACCTCCAGGCTTCGCCCAAAAGAACACGACGCAGTGACGGCGCCGGCAGTAGCCCGTCCATAGTATCTGGCCCGGTCGCCTTGCACACCCTGCCCGCGGCAACGGCCACGGCCACGGGATAGACCTCATGAAGAGGAGTGGAGAGATGTCGAAGAGGAGGGGGGAGACCAGCGCGACTGGCACTTTCAGGAAAGGGCTGGAGCGGGCTGAGGAAGGCTTGCTGTGCATCCTCGTAACGGGCTAGCTCGTTGCGGCTTCGGATGTCTCTGCTGCATGGTCCTGAGCGGCGGCGGCGGCGGCGGCGGCGGCGACACCGCGTACGGCTCATGGATGATGGATAATGGCTGATGGGCGGTCGCCGCGAGGCCAGATGGCGTGGGGTGAGCATGCATCATCTCACTGGAGGCGAATCCCACCCATCCACCCATCCATCATCACCACCCATGGTTTGCCAGGCTGCATCATTACACACGAGTACTCGTAGTACCGTACATAGCAGGACCCGCGGACGGCTGCGCTTCTAGTCTGTGGGGAAGTCAGCCACTGGACTAGCCCGATCAAACCATCCAGAGGAGGAGGCCCTGGAACCTGGGGCCACTGGCGCTCCGGTACTCCGTTGTGGAGTGGCCATGGTAATTAGTGCCATACTCGTACTATGGTACTCGCGGTACTCCGCACGAGGAGCAGCATCAGGGCCACCCCGGCCAGTGGACCGCCGTTGCGTGCCGCCGCCTCCTCCTAGCCAGTTGCAAAGCTTGATTTTGACCCGGCTGCCGAAGGGAAAACTCTGCCAGTGGGCAAGTGGACAAACACGGCGCAATCAGCATACATTGCGTGTTGGGCCCGAGGAGAGACAGACAGACATGGACAGGTTCCCCGCAACGGGCTCAAGTCTGTGACAAACAAGAGATGTTGTCCAAAACGGCCAGAGACTGTAAGACTGCCGTTATGTAGTGAGACTTGATAGTACTCGCAGAGGAGCATACCTATTAAACACACATGTTTGCTTCTCCCGGCTCGTCGTTGTTTTGCTCGGCAGTGTACCATGGCACCGCGTATCATCCACGTCGTTACTTACACGGCGCAATCAACCTTTGGGGGGGGCTGCACCGGGGAGCCAGAAGAGAAACATCAGCAACAGCCTCTACTATGACCTACCTGCAAAGTGTGCCTACTCGTACATACCCTCATCGTACTAATTTACTCGTCCGCACGAGTAGCACGGAGTAGTCCGCAACATGTTCCATAATGACACCGGCGGCATATGCACTGGCACGTCCCGTGCGGCTCTCTACCTAGCGTTGCAGAACAGATGGCCTTGACTAAAACGTTGGCAAGGGTCCAGATGGGTTGTACTAAATTACATAGTACATGATGCGGGACATTGAGAGGGGAGGGGGCTGGGCTGGGGGCTGTGGGGAGGCTCAAAGTCATTACTCGGACCATCTCGCCTGTTGAGCCTCCTGTACTCCGTACTCCGTACGTGGATGGAGCTTGCAGGGACGCAGATGGAGACGGGCCACCACTCGGTACTCGTAGCCCGTACATGGTAGCTAGTGTTGGCATACCTCGTACATCCATCCGCTCGGTTGGTACGGAGCACGGTAAACGGAGTGCCGGCTGCAAATCACGATGAGCGCTGCATGGGCTATGTATCAGCAAGGTAGTGTCGAATTGCTGGCCAACACTGCCGCCAACAAGGCGTGTTTGCTTGAACCGTCCGTGTCCTATATAGTAGGCAGCGAGCTCTGAACATGGCCAATCAGGACTACTGCGGGCATCTGTACTCCGTACATGGGTAGAGAGGCGGATGTCGGCGGTCCGGGTCGGGTTGGCGAGGTCGGTGTTGCAGCTGCGTGCTTGTAATGAAACACTGGACAGAAGCACCAGGTGACCGGTGAGAGCCCTTTCTACCCGTGTTACGGACATTAGCTACGAGTAGATTCAAGCCATGCTACTCGCCCGTAAACAATCACACCGACTGACCGGCTGGCTGGCCGTCCTGGCCGGCTCCCATCCATGCATCCATCACCATCGGCTGCCGCATCTGCAGCTGGCCCAACCGTCCCCAACAAATTACGGTCGGTGTGTCCCTGCCAGCAGCAGCAATCATCTGAATTCAGCAACGAGCTAGCTGCCTTGGGGGGGGGGGGGGGGGCCGGGCGTTGTAGGGGGGGGCGCACAACGAGTAACATGTATGGTACACGACTGTGTGCTCGCATCTGGCAACGGCCGTATAAGAGCAACCGTATTTCAAAGACAGGGCCGGCCTCTCCGGGGTACGGGTGGGAACTTGGAAAGACAAGCTTTTCAGGGAGGATGCCTTTCGAAGGGGGGCGGTGCCATGCCAGGCATACGCGGGATAGGCGGGGGCGCCGCACAACTGGCACTT
>PXYN01000148.1:0-30874 GCA_003056585.1 Lecanicillium sp. MT-2017a | reverse complement strand
GAGGGGCAGGAGCGCGGCTGAGGGGAGGGAGGAGGAGAGAGTGAGGGGGGTGGGGGGGGGAACGGGTAGGTGGGTGTTTTGGGGGGAGAGAAGTATGTAAGAGAATAGGAAAAAAAAGAAAAAAAAGCAGGCGGGGGCCAATTGAAGGCCCAGCAAAAGAACCAGAGGGATTTCACAAAACACCACACAGCGCTGCATTGTTCGAGAACACGGACCCCGCGCGATAAGAAGGGGGGTAGAAAGGCGCACCCCCCCCAACCCAAAAACCCCCCCCCCCCCCCCCCCCCCCCCCAGGGCTTCTTCTTCCCTTCATCCGGAGAAGCAGGGGTACGCAATCCAGGCAGCCAGTCTCCTGGCAGCGAATACGATGGCCATAGATACATGGCTTGCGGCGAGTAAGCCGCTTGGGTTACTCATAGCCTAGAACAACCCCCCTACGAAAATGTCGGCGTATGAATGTCGACCGCAAAAAAACGTGGCGCACTGGTCTCGTCCCTCTCCCCATCCCCCCCTGCCAGCGGTTGGGCGCTAGTGAGCTTAATTCTCAACTTTAAACAGGCTGATCCAATGAGGCGCAGCCTCCATCTGGCCACCACCCGACGAGATGTGCAACGCCCAGTTTTCTCCCTCCCCCGCATTTGCTCCTTGTGCTTCAAGATGGCGGCGAGGGCCTGTAGGCCAAGGCCAGAATGGCCCGCGCGTCCATGAGACGCACGAATGGAAGTCAGCCATGACGCGGACAAGTGTGCATACCGCCAGCCCCGTTGGCTCCTAGACTGTGTTTTGTCGTGGAAAACAGCTCGGCGTCTTGACCGCTTTGGGACGCTGTGATGATCTGCCGAGAGTACGTGCGGCATTGCGGCGGGCTTCCCTCCCCGCTGGGTTGCGGCTGTCTGCGTCTCACTCCATTGCCCTCAGATCTTGCTTGGTGGAATATGCCCGCCCTTTTGGTGCTGAGTTGGTGTGTTTGGTGTGGGCAGCGCGGTGCTCGATATCCGACGCTTGTGGTTGGGCTAGTATAGATCGGCTGTATTGGCAGACATTGGCAAGCGCCACGGCGCGCGGTCGCATGGAAGGACATCGTTTTGGTGTGGTGTGAGTTACTGGAAGCTGTGGTAAAGGATAATGCTCGTATTACGACGGAATAAAATGTGGACGCCGAGGTTCCGCTTGTCCGCATCTGTTTCCTACGAGATGAGTCCTGTATTCCGACTCTACAGAATTGGCGGCGTACAATTGGCGGGCAGTGGGCAGTGAGGATTACTGACAGCAGCCGCCTGATTCAGCGTCGTGCATTGTGCATCAGTGGGACGCTGACACCTTGACAGCTTGAAAAAGAGCGCGGCATTTTCTCAAAACAGCTGGCATTTATTAATATTTTTCCATGGTGCGTATATTAACCTATTCAAGCTACACTGGAAACAGCGTCGAATCCGTCCCGTCGCTAGTGGTCTTGTGATTCCCTCAGCGTCGTGACGAGCTTGTTTACAATAGTGAAAGCGTTGGCATTACAAACGGACGCGTCCTTTTCCCTGCTCCACACGTCCCTACACGATTGCAGAGCATCAAGCATAATCTCCTGCGGTCGGCTGGAGCCGTCGGGCATCGTCATGCTGTCGTTGCCACGCACAAGGTGCAGGCAGACCGTCATGGCCGCCGTGAAGAATTCGAGACGGTAGAAGCCCGCGAGCCACGAGCTTTGCGCCCATGGGTCTGCCTCGCATAGATTCCGCTGCTGTGATAGGATCGATAGAGCGCTCTCCAGCGACGACAGGTATGAAATGGGATACTTGGTTATCGAGTCGTGCTCCAGCGCAAAGCGTGCGTGTAGCGCCATGAGTGTCTGTCGAAGGAAAATGTCGACCATGCACGTCTCTAGGTCCACGGATCCGATGCTTCCGGTAAAGAAGTGCAGTCCGATGAGGCCGGTTTCAGGCCGTTTAAGTTGCTCGCGTAGAGCCGTGTCCACTTCCACTACTTCTTCATAGGTGACTGAGTCGTCGGCACAAGTGGCTAGCTCAAGGGCCTTGACAAGGAGCATCCCAGACGACGCAAAGGCTTCTTCAAGAAGGCTTGTTTTGTGAAACGATCCTGGAAAGGGACTCTGGTCGCCATTGGAATATCCATCTGTTCCGCCAACGAAGCAGTCCTTCCTCACCAGGCAGCAAATGTCGTTGGACCTTAGTAACAACGGCATCCCGCATGCTAGTGACTGCCGCATCTCCAGGTAGGCCACCAGCGTCCATATGCGTCGTTTCACCTTGTCTTCATAAGCTGTAGGCACATCAGCAACGGGAAGCTTCGTGTGCAAGCCCATGCTCGTAGCCAGCCGTAGTATCATGCCCGTGAGATGCCAACATGTGTCAGCCTCGTGGCAAGACATGGCATATATTTGCTTCGCAATGACCATGAGAACCAGCATTTTGATGACGCACAAGCTAGGTCTGAACAAAAATGGCGTTCGCTTTAGGCACAACTCGGCACCCGTAAGGAGCCTGGTGGGCACAGAGGGGTACGTTTCTTGGCCCTTTGCAGAGGCAATAAAGTTGTACGTCTGGCAGCCAAGGGAAAGAATCAAGAAATGCATGCCGAGCCAGTCATCTTGCACAACGGAGCCAGGCATCCAAAACGCGCGCAGCTCCTTCTCGTAGGCCTCTTCGTCAATGAGGTTGTACGCCTTTTCCACGGTTTGCATAAAATGCGAGATGAAGACTAGCTGGACTGATCTCCGGGGCAGCTGTAAGAGTATGTCTTCTATTGAAATGAAAGGATCCGCATTGTTTCCAAAGGGGTAGTTGATGGATAGCTCCAGGTTGTTAATGGATGGCTCGCAGGTGTTATCCTTGTCAACAGGCTGTATATGGGTAGGAAGCTTAGATCGTATCTGTACCATGTAAAATGAGTGCGTTAGTCTAACGAGTGTAAGTGACCAGTGAAGGTAATATCTGTATTACCTCCTTGACAATACTAGTCCAGTGCGTCCCGTTGCGGAATCGCTTGTCCCATCGGTGATCAATAAAGGATGTCGCAATACCGTGTAAGCTCTTGTAAGGCTTGACAATAGTCGGCGGTCCCTCCTTGACTCCCGCGTCGGTGTAAATACACTCTGACTCTTTCATGTTCTTCATGCAGCGTCCGCACGGCATCCGGCGGTCACAGCGCACCTTGTGCCTCCTGCAGCGCGTGCATGATAGGATGGCCCTGTCGCGTTTCCCTGAGCGCTTTGGGTACCTCCGTTCCGGGATGATGTTGGCGCTGACAAACTGCTCCGAGGTAAAGTCTACCACTGAGGGTGTCGACTCAGAGTCTTGATCAAGAGGTGACGGGGATGCCGATGTTGACGCGTTTAGTTGTCCTTTGGCGTGGCCGTTGCTGTTGCCATTGTTGTGTTGATGACCGTTTGCACCCCGCGCATGGTTGCTCACGGCCGAGGTCCCGTTTTCATTACCGTTGGTCGCTGAATCTCTACTCCCATCAGACGGAATGTCTGGGGCCAGATACTGACAGCTCGCGCGAGCCTTGGTGCATCGCTGGCATTGCGGCTTGGCTCGGTCGCAGCCAACTTTGTATCGGCGGCAGCGCTGACAAGCCTGTATGGGCCGAGATGCGGACAGCGCTCCAGTACCGGCGCTTGCCGCCGTGCCTCCGCTTGTAGTGGCGGCAGACAGGATGCTGCCTGTCGCTGCAGTCATAATTTAACAATGGCTTACTGCCCCGGCCCGGTTTCGGATGACAGCACGGGCGCACAATACCAGAGAAGGGGTTGCAGTTCGCGTTCGTTGGCGAAGCGAGCCTTTTGTCGGGTCGGCCGATGAAATTGAGGGGCTTATGTCCGACTCGTAGCTGGGCGACCAGTGCGAGAACGCAACAAACCACCCTGAGGCACTGCCAACCGCAGCACGCTGGATTACCGTGTAGGGACTGTCCTGACTGTTGGGGAAGAGGATTTAAGCACAGGTTTTAGTAGAAGAAGAGAACTCTTTATTTTTTCCGACGCAGGCGCCTCGTTTTTCCGGAGTCAGTAGGTGTATAGTCGGACGTAGAGCAGGAGCTCGGCGGTTCGGCTTGGCCTTGCACGGTGTATGACACACAGTGACCGTGATGGTCAATACACGCCTGGGCCACAGTGTGTCGCAGTCACGGAGACAGCGATGGCCTTGTGAGAGATGCGAGATGATCTGATAAGATAATTAGCTGTGCAAGGCGACATCCCTGGCACATCTCTGGCAGCCGCTAGCGGGTGTTCCGGACCCCGAATGTGGGTGCGCCCAAACAACTTTAGATGGCTCATATCGGCGGTTATTTGGGTCTGCCAGTTAGCGTTCGACGTTGACGAATCTCGGCCGATGAAAACTGGGGCTAAACTCCGACTCGGTTCAGCCCTTGCAACACAATGGGTGCTGGCAAACGTAATTGCCCATCTTTTGATCGTCATATAATAGAGAAATGAAGGAAATTTATCAAGGTATGCTCCCTAGCGTGCCTTGATGAGTCCAGTCGTCTCCCGGTGTTACGAACGAATCCGAGTGTGTGCTTGTCACTGACGTATATAACCTTCCCTCCATCAAGGTGAGTAGCTGGGAAACCACTCCAAGCAAACTTTAGTCGTACATGAGCTTTCTCCCAGTACTATACAAATATGGGCGGCGAAACTCCAGTCCTTCCACCCAGTGCGGTGTCGAGCCAATCTTCCAAGTCTGGCACCTTGTCCAGCCGTGACGCTGTCGTCGAACGCTACAGAGAAGGCCTTAAGCAGCGAGAGGCAGATCCAGACAGGATCATCTATGACGGAGAGGATTTGAAAGATTTGGATCCTGGTACGAAACAACTTTCGAGTTTGTAGGAAGCTCATCGGCTGATTACTGTCCGCAGACCTCGTCGTCTTGTCCGTCACCGAAAGGGAGAACCCGAGGGTACGAAACCGAGCGAAGCATGCATACTGACATCCATGAAGGGCTAATCGATCCTTCAAAATAGTCTTGGAAGAGGAGCACAAAGTGGCGTATCACTATGCTCCTGGGTGCCTATGCTTTCTTCGCGCCATTTACCAGTAACGCTATATTCTGGGCCTTATACTATGCGTGGAACTAACTGTCTCAGGTACCATCTTTGCCCCTGCGCTGAAATCAGTCATGGAAGACCTTAACGAGACGAACGCTGTCCTTGGTGCCCTGCAAATCGGCATCTTCCTCATCGCCTTTGCTGTTACACCAGTATTCCTCGCACCTCTCAGTGAAATCTATGGCCGAACCATCATCGTTCGAACCGGCAATATTATGTTTGTCGCATTTTGTGTGGGCGGTGGCTTTGCTCAGACCGTAAGTTGCGCAATGAATGGTTTCCGCATCTTTAAACTTTACTGATAAACACAAAGACTGCCCAACTGGCCGTCTGCAGGTTCTTCTCTGGCGTTGGTGGCTCGTCTTCCCTCGCGGTGTATGGCGGCGTACTGGCCGACCTCTGGGATCTCAAAGATCGCGCTAGGGCATCAGCTGCCTTAGTAGGTGCTTTGTATGATATATCAATGTCTCTATTGGATGTATGTAAACTAACATGCCCAGACTTATCGGACCAGTCCTTGGGCCGGTGTGCGGTGGGTGGCTATCACAGCGTATTTCTTGGAGGTGGTCCTGCTGGGTTCCGGTAAGTAGACGCCGCCATGCGTGTTTATTATTGTTGTCTAACTTCTACCAGGCTATAGGAGCGGCTGTTCTCGAGGTTATTGTCCAGTTCGCGTACAAAGAGTCCTTTATGCCCCGGCTTCTACAGAATAAGAAGGCAAAATTAGTCAAGAGCAACCCTGACCGGGCTTGGTACACTGTCCTTGATCTGGATCTTGGTGCAAAAGAGGCGCAGAAAACGACAACAACGGCAATGATCATTGAGTCGGTCAGCCGGCCCCGTAAGTTGCCATCGGGCTTATTCCTGCCAAGCAATGGCTAATACACTTTTGCGCAGTAATCTATCTGTTTCTAGATCCTGTGGTTGCTCTCTTGTCGCTCTATTACGCCTTCGTGTTTGGTATTCTCTACCTTGTCATCGCAACGGTACGCTTCTTTTCTAGGCCGATTATTGCATGCCCTTCTAACCTCGGTTGAATGTGCAGTTTCAAATTGTTTTCGGCGGTTTCTACGGGCAATCTCCTGGAATTGTAGGGCTAGAAATGATTTCAGAAGGCATTGGAGCACTCGCAGGCACATTTGCCTCCGCAAAGCTACTTGAAATAATTTACAAGCGAAAAATGGCCAAGGGCCCAGAATTGTACAAACCCGAGACGAGGTATGGTTCCGAACTGCGTTCCGCCGAATTTTCTGGCTGACCAATGAAACAGATTGATCAGCGCCTTTCCTGGAGCCTTTTGCGTCACAATCGGATTATTCATCTATGGATTCACTGCTGGACGTGCACATTTTATAGTGGTGAGTTCTCTTGGACGACTTTTGGAAGCTTGGTCGACTTTCTGACTCTGGTAGCCCTTGGTCGGCATCTGCATCTTTAGCTTCGGGATGACCAACACCTATGTAAGTGCAGTTCCGATTGTGGTTCTGTTTCTCGTCTGCTCACCTAAACAGATGTCTATTCAGCTTTATTTGATTGACAGTTATGATTTCCCGGCTTCTGCAATCGCCGCTGGTATGTCGGATTCTTGCGAAGCTGAGATTCGTTACTGATGCTTCGTTACAGTGTCTGTTCTTCGCTGCATTTTTGGTGGAGGTACGAAAATCTGGAGTCTATATTCTGTAATATTCTAATACTTTCCAGTTTTCCCCTTATTTGGCGAACGGTTGTTCCATGCCATTGGAGTTGATTGGGGGGTCGGCATGCTGGCTTTCATGACGCTCGCGCTTGGAGGGCCCTTCTTCCCATTGGTAAGTAGCCTGATTAGCTGCCTTGGCCGTGGAAACTAATTGTAGCTAGATTTATCGATATGGTGAAAAATTGCGAGCAATTGGGGTCCGAAACAGGTCCAAGGCAATTGAGTGAGACAGTGATGCTTTAACAGAAGTTGTCGTTGCGATGTACTTCCAAGCACAGTTGTTGTCGTCTTCCGTACGCGGCGCCGTACAGCAAATAGCCGTGAAAGGCTAGTTATTATTCAACGATAATATAGATTCTATTGATTCGTTTTAATAACGTATTTTATTAGCCAAGCCCTGTCTGACGGTGAAGGCGCGGTTGGTAACGCTGCTTTTGATCGGTGCAGGGTAGAGTTAGAGCCCACTGGGCTGTCGCATCCCTTGCCAGCACTGCCAACCTCTTCGGACGATGCATCGCAGCAGGCACCGAGTCGGGGTAGATTTAATTATTCTGGGAAATTTATAGTGAAGTATGTTGCATGGAACAGGTATGTGGTGCTGGGAGCGGGCAGAAACGGACTAAACAGAAAGGGACGACCAGGAAGGGAAATGGATCTCGCTTAAGTAGATGAGATCCAAGGTGGCAGCCCATTTCTTTCTTCCATAAGGCCCGGGCGCAGTCGTACTGTAAGCCACTGAGAATAGTTGTCTTGGCATTGCTCACGCGACCGCTGTACCAACAACGCTACAGCCACCCACTGTACATATGTACTGCTGTATAGGCCTGGCGCCACAGCCCCTCCGCACCCTTCAGAGCAGCCCGACGTCATTACCCACTTCGACTATAGCCTGGCGGCCGTTGAAAGACGTAGAGTGTCGCGGCCTCGATATCCGGACACCAGAAGAAGCATGGAAGGCAATAAAAGCGACCCTATACAAACTCGTATTACAGACTTAGACTAAGTGACACAAGCAATCCTGCCAATAATAGTGATTTTGCTGTAGGATACGACTGAGCGGCACTATCCTGAGCCCTCGCATTGCATGTCACGCTGGGAGCTGTGCTCTTATTCCCACCGAGCGCGTCTGTAACGCAAGATAAGAAAACGGGAGCTGTAAATTCAGTTATTTCGACCTCGCAGACGTGGACGCAACCGTCTGTTTCAGTGGTTTGCCCGTCGACGCAGCAGGATGAGAAATTGACAGCCATCGGCCACTGGAAGCCGCACATTGGCTTGTCACTCTCACTAAATCCTTTCGGAGGGGAGAATGCGGTAATGTCGCAGTTTGCTGAGAGAGATGTAAGAGTTAGCGGTGAGTGTCTACTCTAAATTAACCGAAGACATGGAGAAAAGCCTACTGGTATTTTCCATAACGCCGGTTGGGAGCAGAGACTGATTCTGGAGGAAGAGATATGTAATGTAAGTATGCTTGGAGTCAGCGAGAGCGAAATCAGGCTGAACACAGGAAAGAGAGAGATCTGGTTTACATATAATTACTTGAGTTCTGAGAGGGGCAAGCCGTCTCTTCCTCCCAAACCTCGCGTGCATACGCCACCTTGAATGCTAGTC
The DNA here is from genome assembly GCA_003056585.1 of Lecanicillium sp. MT-2017a. Taxonomy (NCBI): domain Eukaryota; kingdom Fungi; phylum Ascomycota; class Sordariomycetes; order Hypocreales; family Cordycipitaceae; genus Lecanicillium; species Lecanicillium sp. MT-2017a. Next base: position 22,506 of record PXYN01000148.1, on the reverse strand, counting down.
TTGGCATTTCTTACGCGACCACTCGCGAGTACCAACGACGCGCTAAACAGCGGCGCCATAGCTCCGGTTAGCTCCTACCTAGCTCCTTTCGGCGCACCTTGGACGTCATTGCCCATAAATTTACAGCCACATAGGCGCCAGGACGGACTAGACGCAGTTCTCGTGGCCCATATCTTCTGTTGATACGGTCGGAAGGAGACGCAGCGCAGCGGATCGGTTGCTCCCAGCAAGGCTGAGGCTGACGAGCCCTACAGTAACTGTAGCGGGGCGGGCGAAGGCGTGGCGCTGCTGCTGTGATGTCACAGGGCGTTTTACTGTGTCGGCAATAACGACACGGACATGCGATGCTCTGCTTTGATGGCTGAAATGGTGGCTTGTAAGTAGCCACAACTGGGCAGGCTAATGTGAAGGGTAAGCCTTTATTTTGTTCTTTATTTTTTTCTGTCGAATAAAGCCCCGGGAATAACAGGCAATTACACCAAAACAACATTTTTACGGCTCCCTAAACAACCATACCCCTCTGATTGATCACGGCGCTTGCAAGTAGTTGCACCCACGATGCGGTCGGAGACTTTTCCCTCCTCGGCCGGGGAGCATCACCTCCCCCGCACTTGCACCGAAATTACGATGCGGGGAATGACGCAGCGAAAAACAACTGGCCGACCGCGCAGAGTAGAGCTAGCGTCGAAAAACTGCAGCTTCACGTCGGATTCCCTTTGAGGCATCATCTCCAACCGTGGCAGACTGAGTACAGTATCCAGCCTCTTGTCTCAAGGGAATCGCATTATCAACCACAATCCGCCATGACTGTCGTCTCACCGTGCCGCGCCCTCTGCGCCGCTCTCGGCCTGGTCAGCAGTTTCTCTGCTGGTGCCGCCAAGCCCTCGTGGCAGGACTTTTCGATGCAGAAACGCATCGCTGATGAATGCCCCGATTACAATTCCTATGCCCAAGAGCCTCACGGGCCTTTCTCGGACGGCCCGCTCAAGCTGCCCTATATGCGCCCCAGTAAAGACTGCAGGACGTTTTCCAGCCCGGCCGTCGAGGTGAGTGCTTGTCGCTGCTGCTCTGGCGACACAGTTTGTTGCCGACAAAGAACCGTAGCTAATCAGAAAACGCGCTGTTTCGTGGATTAGAAAGTCATTGAAGACATGAAGTCCCGTTTGAAGGACCCGGACCTCGCTCGGCTGTTTGAGAATACCTTTCCCTCAACACTCGACACCACTGTTCGGTACTTTGATCCGAGCGTCAATTATGCCTTCATCATCACCGGTGTAAGCAGATCGACGTCCTAGCACAATTGTTAGCATATACTGACGATGGGTATTCGCCCAATTCTTAGGATATTACGTATGTAGATCTGCTGCCCCGACTCCCACGCAGTCCTCCTAACAACCTTAATTAGTGCTCAGTGGCTGAGAGATACAGGCAACCAATTTGCTCACCTCTACAAGCTGCTTCCGCAAGACGATAATCTCCAGAAACTTGTCAAGGCCGTCATCAACACAGAGGCACGATATATCTATCAGTACCCCTACTGCGGTAAGTGCACGCACGGCAACGCCACGCGCCACTTCTAACCCTTGGCTAGGTTCTTTCCAGCCGCCGCCCGAGAGTGGCCTTTCCCCGTCGCACAATGTAGGTTGTCGTCCTGTCGCATATCTGTGCAAAAGCTGACGAACAACTTTAGGACTATGCCGACAATGTTAGAGTGAACCCGTAAGTACAACACATGCCACAGTAGCCTGCCATTGCTAACTGGGGTGTAGGCCTGTCGACAACCAGACTGTCTTTGAATGCAAGGTGAGTTAGCCATCCATGAAATGATATGCACGACAGAGCCCAAAGACCTGAATAGTGCTGATGAATGCTGCAGTACGAACTCGACTCCCTGGCTGGATTCCTCAAAATTACCCGGTCATACTATGAGTACACAAAGGATACTTCGTTCATCAACGACAACTGTAAGATCAGCTACCCTACGGGATGACGTAGACTGAAAACTGACAGTTAGATGAATAGGGAGGAAAGCGATGAAGGCTATTCTTACCTTGATCCATGACCAATCGCAGGGCTCATGGTCTGAGGACTGGCAGTTTGTCAGTTACTACAACTGGACTGGTACGGCCGGCTCACTATCTCCTCCTGTTACCAATGGCGGTAACGGTGAGCCAAAACTCGCCAATGGCCTTGTTGGATCTAGCCATCGTCCGTCGGACGACTTGTGTGTCTTCAGTACGTATTGTGATAGTGCCTCACTCGCTACCACGAGAGCAAACCCAACCATCTGACGATGTGTACTAATCAGCCGGCAGATTTCATCACCTCCGACAACGCAATGATGGCTGTAGAACTGGGCCACATTGCTGACATGCTCGATGAGATTGGTCAGGAAAAGAAGACATCGTGCCAAGCCCGCCGTTTCTCCGGCATTATTCGGCAGGCTGTTCTTGATCATACGCGCACACCCAACGGCATCTACGCCTACGAGACCAACGGATATGGCGGCATGTATATCATGGATGATGCCAATGTGCCGAGCCTTCTTTCACTGCCGTACCTGGGCTTCGTCCCGCGCAACGATACGACGTACCAGAAGACCAAGGATGCAATGTTCTCCCGTATGAACCCGTATTACGCCGAGGGTGAGAAATTCAGAGGTGTTGGGTAAGTCGTCATGTTCTTTCAGCGAATCGGACCCTTTGCCCCTGTCGTAATCTCGCTTAAGACTTTCCCGCGGAACCCTGATAGAAGTTGAGATGTTCTTTGCTTACCATGCATTAGTGGACCGCACGTCAATGCGACCTACCCGTGGCCCATGTCACAAATCTCGGGCATTTACGGTACCGAAGACGATGAAGAGATCAAGGAACGCCTCGCCATGGTGATGGAGAACACTTCCGGACTTGGCCTCATCCACGAGAGCATCCACATCTACAATGCAACGGACTACACTCGGCCGTGGTTCGCTTGGGCAAACAGCTACTTTGCCGAGATGGTTCTCGACCTGGCGGAACGTAAGCCGCGTCTTATCTTCCACGACGACAAGCCCTACACCGTTGGCCAGTAACAATCCGATATTGCGATTGGACGTAGTACGACCTGGGCATGTGGCAGATGGAGAATGTGTGATAGCTGGCGGCGTATTTTGCCGGGGGAGGTGTCGTTAGAAGTTCCTTGGAGCTGTCAATGCAACTTTGACGGCCAACAGGCCAAGGGTGCCGTGCAGACGCGCAGAGTTAGCACAAACGTAGGATTTGGAACGGCTTTGGCGTCTTAGTCTTATGCGATGCGACTCCCGGAGTTGTCTCCACCCCCAACCTTGCTAGCTTTCACGGCAGTTTCTTTAATGCAACGTTGTGCCATCTTCGGCACAAGCACGGATAAGCGGAGTAATCTGAGCTGAAATAAACTTTCTAAAATGGAGTACTCCGTGCTTTGTAAAGCTAGTGTGGTACTTAGAATTAATTTGTTAAATTAACATGTCAACAGCAGCATCTCCTGTCTGAGGATGTCTTACGTACCTTGTCAAAATGATGGCAATGTTCCTCCGAAGACTCAGCTGGATATGAATAAGTGGCGAATGGAATACTATGTAACTAAAAGAAGTGTCTACGCCCAAGAATTAGAATAAACGCTGAAGTTTCAGGCCAGCTTCTTCTGCACCCCTGATAGCGATGATGAAGATTTGGCCGAGACGGCTTGCTCCAGTATGAGGCGAGCAGCATTCTTAGCGCCGTCACCCTGCTTTTCACATACTCCAGCGAGATCCCTGGCCTTTTGCTTCATTGCTTCGGCACTTTCTCCATACAGCACGTCAACCAACGCCATGGAAAGCTCATCGGCCGACCAGCGGGGCTTGTGTGTTCGACTACCATGTCGTCCAATGCCGAGCCACTCCACCCTCTGGGCGTAGTCGTAGCAATCAGTCCACTGGGGTAGCACGACGTGTGGCACTGCGGCCCTGGATGGATTTGACATTGCGTTAGTGTACGATGTTTTTAGCTACTCGACAGAGAAAGAGAGGAAGGACACTTACAGGACGACCTCGTTGTATGAGTTTGCACCACCGTGATGCACAGCGCATACCACGTGGCCGCTGCGTAGAACGGAGACGGGGTCTGCGTCTACCCACTTGACAATGCGGACGCGGTCGTTGCTGACTCCCTCACCGAAGATATCCTGTATCCTGCAGCCAGGCTCGGTGTCACCGTAATCGCCGTACTTGCGGAGCTTCCAGAGAACCTGTAGCTTGGAGCCCGTGGCAGCCTGGGTGTCGGATACGCCGAGCACTTTCTTCAGGGCGCGAGCCAGCTCGACAGCCCAGTCTTCCGGGATGTGGCACAGAGAACCAAGGCTGACAAAGATGGTTGGTCCCTTTGCCAACCAGACAGCCAGCTCTGGTGCCGATTCCGTAACAGGAGCTGCCGGTCGAACAATTGGAACCACAGGGTTTGATATCCGGAGGGATGATGAGGGGAAAGTCAAGCTCAGGCAGCGAGCTGACAAGAACAAGCAGGTCCTTGGGCCTGTTACGGATCAGGTCCAGCGGTGTTCTGAGCTGGGCGCCGGTAGAGTCCTCAAGTAACTTGGTCGACTCTAGGCGATGGCGGTCCCTGATGATCTTGACGACAGTGAAAAGACAAATGTAAATGTTTGTCGGGATTTGATACCATGGCACAGGGTATGCATGGCCCGTCATGGTGCTATACGCTGTGTAAGTGAATAGTACGGTTTGTGCATGTCACTGGAGAAATGTACCTACGCTGGAAACTTCCATAGCCAAGCCGCATTCGGTTGGGTGCCAGTTGTAAAGTCCTTGATGGAGTTAGGGCTAAGGCAAATAAACTTGACATTCATATGCCAAGAAGCTGTAAGTGCAGCTGTCATGAGCGAGTCGACGACGACCAGATCTGGTTGGACCTTTTTAATAATCTCTGAGATTGAGCCGTAAATTTCAATCATGCGCGGCCACGTATATGGAAACAAGATCGGCGCCATGTCCCAGATTGTCTGTTTCGTGACTGACAAGGACAAGGCCTGCAGGAACGACGAGGGGATATACTTGTCCAGCCTGTCAATATTGTTGACTGCAAACACCTCGTCCATGCCTTGGGCCATGGTGAGGCCGTTGATGGCATGGTAGGTTATCGGCTTGGCATCCGGGTATGTCTTGCGCGCTTCATCAGAAATGGCAGAGACATCATCTTCAAGACCAGTAAAGGATGAAAAGTGGATGTCGACGCTGGGGTTCGCCGCGTATAGTGCGGCACTGGCAGCGAGAAAGACATTTGCCTCGCCGCGATCAATGTTTGTGAACAGGAGAATCCGGGGACTTTTCTCAGCCGCCATGATTCTAGGCTTGCCTTTTGATCCGAAAAGACCGTGCCTTGGAGTTTCGCCTATGCGGCGGGCGTTTGGGTGGCTTCCCGCGGTCTAGTGAGGCGCACGGTTATGGATGTCACTGCCCAGCGTGGGGATAACTAGGGTGTTTGCACAGAGCCAATGCAACGTGCAGCGGCTTGGAGGCTTGATCGATGGAATTGAGACTTTGTCGACTCAAAGCAGTGGCAACAAGAAACACAGTTGCATGTCTGTGCTGAATAACGACGTAATCATAGACACTATGCGGACTACTCCGTAGGACCATATCCTGGCTTTTCTTCCATAACATAGCCATGAGATCGTCCCTTGTTCCCAATGGTGGGACTTTGTCTGGTGGAAGCCCATGCGACTCGACGTCGAGGCTGACCCCGAAGTTCGCGACCAGCGACTTTAGCGCACACATGGTTAGACCGGCCTGTGGCATAAGCGGGCCAGCAGCACGCAGTGCAGACTACGTGACTGCTAGCAGGACGCTGTTGGTGTGGCGAAGACTGCACGTAGCGCTAAAGTCAGTGCTGTCTATATCCTGGGTGTATCCCATGGTATTACATAGACGTGCCTCGGCCAGCAAGGTGCCAAGGGTATTTCGGCAGGCGTGTGCAGCATGTGCTTCAAATCCGCCATGGCGCATGGCGGGAGAGAATCGCACCACGCTGTTTCAAGGCCATGCAAGCTGGGTAAGTTGAAAGGGGCTAAGACCAGGGATCAGCCTCCAAACAGAACACTAGGTCCGGACTGCAGTGTTTGACATGCTACATGGTTGGCTGTACTCATTGTGATTGTCTTATTATTTGCTCCAAATTGGGAACAGTCCGGGTCGAGTGACATCCTATTTTCAAATATTGACACCTGACCAAACGGCCAAGACGATCGCCATACAGGCCAGGATAACGCAAATATAGTCTGTCCATGGAAAGTGCTCCTGGATATTACTCAACCTTACCCAGCAGTGATAATGCCAAAGGTGATCTCGGGAACCGAACCCCCAACCCCCAACCCACCCCAGCTCCCGGCTTATTGAGGGTAGTCCGATGATGCATTGATCGGCAGGTAGGAAACTATAGTCGCTAGTGTAAAGTGTCACTTGTGGTCTATGAGTGCCCTCTAAAACCTCTGCCTTCACGTTACGAACTACTGGATCATTCAGAGAGAGATGTCGCGAGGAGACGAATGTACTCTGTAACATTCGGCAGCGGCGCTCTCGTTACATCGGATGGGGTCCATTTGATAAGCTAGCGCTGTCTAGTCCTTTCCATAGAGCGGCTGGTTGCCTACTCCGTATACCATGTAGTATGGTAAGATTGGAAACTAGCCTGGTTTCGACACCTAAATTGGAGGGCGCAACCAAATCGTCGACGAGCGCGAGTAAGGAATCGCCGGGCAGGGGACCGCTAGCCCCAGCAGCTAATACAATGCATGCACTGGTATCCGTAGTCTCTCCACCAGTCTCTCCACCGGACGACGTGCCGTGGCAGGCACAACCAATCATGGGCTTTAAACCCCCACTACTACCGGATCTCAATTGTTACTGCTGCGATAGGAAGCGACGCAGTGGATGGGTTTGGGCCATGCCCGATTCGACGCCCACGCCAAATCAAGTACAGTACCGCCCACCCCATTCGGCTGCCCCTGCAGTAGAGCATATCTGGCGAGAGTGCGGCACACCATTACGCCAACACGTGCAAATCCAGTGATGACATCCCCAGCAATGGAGCTGCACTAGCAAAGTCGCGTTACATGGAATATGCCGGCAGCAATGATCATGACAGCGACCCAGAACGACAGGCAGCCCTGTTGCAGCTGGCCGCTACTGCACGTAAGACTGGATTCGGAATGGCACGCTGACTTCTGCGCCTTACATTTTACTAGGTACCGCCGAAGAGCTCATTCCGTTGAGGAGGGCTATCATTTGCCCACACTGTTCTCTGACAAACAGCTCGCGAAGTCTTGTTTCCAATTACAAGCCGTGTCTCTTGGCGCACGGGCTTCGTCGTTGCTGCTTCATCCGGTAATGATCGGGGCCCATCAGCTGAAAATCCTGCCGCTGTCGCATTGATAACGGAATTGTCGAAAGGCTATTTTTAAAAGGCCATTCTTGTTATCGCAAGGCTCTCGCCACCTCTCGCTTCTCGCACAGCATTTCTCAAGAGGGTTTGGCCCACTGTGACAGTGTAAGCTCCCTCGGCTGCATGTCCTGGCTCTGAATAGACATGAGACTTTCCGATGCAGTGCTTTGCAAGAAGCGGGTGGCCTTGCCTGCGTGTTGATGGTGAGCGAGATCCTACATCGGCAATTTGTCGTACTGATTCCGTCGTCCTCTTGTGCAGCTTTTCCCCGCAGCCTCCTCGCTGATTTTAGATTGCCGCACGGTTTGAGCCAGAATGGCTGCGCACGGATATCATACGGCATTTAGGAAGAGTCGTAGTCGTCAGAGGGGCGAGACCAAAACTGGTATCGTTGATACCAAGAGACTTCGAACCGAATGCTCGAATATCATGGTCTTGCCTCTATAATACTTAACATGATTGGCCTGCTTCTAATACGAGCACTGGTATCTTACCCATGCCCCTGTGCTCGCAAGGTTATGCAATGAAGTCTATTTTCTCTATAGCACCTAGTCGTATGTTTGCCAGACCGTAGCTTCCCAGCCTTCAGGCCGTAGCTGTAAGTTTCGACTTGTTAAGGGTAGTCTCAATAGCTGCCGCCAACTCTTTCACCGTCTGTCCATCTCGTGGCACGGTGTGACCCTTGCCGTGATCAAACAATGTGGCCGTGTCTTCATCGCACATGGCGTAGAGAGCCATGGCACCGTGGATATACGGGTCCTTGCAGCCAACAATGTGGCAAGTGGGCACGTCGATGATGTCTTCGCACTCATCAGCGAGAAGGCACTGGACACTGTCACCGTCGATTTTGACCGGCGGCCAGCCAGCAAAGAAGACGGCATACTACAGAGTTGTAAAGACTCTTGGTTAACAAAGATCCCTACGAGGCAGGTAGTCCAGGCCGGGGCATGGAGTGGGGGGAGGTCTAGGCGATGCATTATCGCTTCTAGAACCATCACTGTACCTTTAGTCGGCGTGGCCGGCCCTGTTCCTCGAATAGGCGCCGCTCTTCCAAAAGTAGGGTTGCAGCAGTCGTTGCACCCTCGGAATAGCCCAAGATGCCCTGTAGCATGTCTGTCAGCCACTAGAATAACATGTGGACAAAAGACAGCAGGACAACGGCCGTCGCCACCATGCTGACAAAGATTCTACTTACATCGATCTCGGGGTCCTCGTCCAAGACCTTCAGCATGCTCTCCATGGTATTCTTCACGGCAGGCGCCGTAAACATCTTGCCGTCATCGCCAACAAGCTGGCGCATGGTATCCTCGGCAGTCATTCCTTCGGGCAACTCGCGAATCTTGTCAATCATACCATCCAGGCTCGACAGACCGTCAAAGTCGATGTGCCGATAAAGTGGAGGGTTGCCAAAATACGTCTCAAAGCCAGGCGGCGGGTTTGCAGTATACCCGCCATCGATCCACTTGAAGTCGACTTTGCCTGGCTTTTCGACTTTGGAAATGAATGGGTCGAGCTGGACTTGGAAGTTCTGCAGAACAAATGCACGTGAGTATGAGCATTGGGGAAAGGCGCTGACCAGCACGCCGACAGGGACGGCACATGTGAGGACATCTCTCATGTCCTGGGGGATCTGCCGCCTCACTTACCTTGGCGCTTCCAAAGGAGCCATGCAAGCAGAGTACCTTCATGGCTGTGGCGTAGTTCAGACCGGGTCCGGATGCAGGAGAGAACGTGGTATAAACGGGACCGTAGGAGTGTGTTTGTCAAACACAGCACAGAGCCAGGCACAGGCAGAGCACGCTCAGTGCAGGATACACAATGCTTTGACGTCTGTGGCTTTGCAAGGCGTTGCCCGGATGGAACTTGAGAACAGGGAGCTGGCCGCCGGCTCGAATAAAATACGGGGAGCCGAGGAAGAGTTCTGAGCCTTCAAGAGAGTTTCGGTAGTTGACCAGGCAAGGCTACGAAAGAGGCAAGAAGAGCACGTTGTAGAACCTGTTGATGACTCGGTAGCGTTTCGCAAGGTAGGTTGACGGCGGATGCGACGCTGCCGGGCTGCGGGGTTACATTGGCCCTTTATCGAACACGGAGCTTAGACCGTGATGGGTGCGCCACAGTCACGTAGGGGACTACTGGGTACAAAAGAACCTTAGGTAACGAAAGGGCTGTTATAGGGGCAGATTTACGGCTACTCCATACTCAATGGTATATTGCTGTGTCCATAGTTTTGTCAAGTATTGGGCGTGGTATGCTTTGAAAGGCGCGCTACACTCATTAGTATGGGCACAGCAAGGGAGTACAGCAAATTAGTATCAGTGGCGCCCCGTCGCAGGGGAGAGCGGAGCGCATCTTGGCCTGCCTGCGTGCAGGCGACCTGCCGCGTGCATTTCTTAATATGGAACAGAAAAGCATTGCTCCGTTGCGCCAGGAATAGAGCAACCTGCAATTGACTGTGGGTTGCACTACTGTACAGCACTGTAGGAGCACGGGCATTAACTACGAGCAGGGGCTCGGGAAACCGACGGCATTGGAACACGAACCATCTTTGGTGAGGTTGGCGGTAACCGGCAAAACCTTGCTTTTGCTGCTCGCTTCAACCTGTTTCTTCCTCCCATCACGGGCATTTCCAATAACAGAATAGGCGTAACGGTGAGGCCTGGGACCACATAGGAAACTACCCGTACATACAAGGGCAAGCAAAGCAAAGACCGGCCCGCACGCCAGTCTCTTCTTTGGGGAGGCGTGTGGTGGCAACGGTGTGATGGAGTCCGGTATTTGGTCGCAATACTTGGAATGAAATTGGGACATCTGTTCGCACGAGCGGATGAGATGGGACGACTGATCAGTTTGTCTCGACGGCGGCGGGCGGCGCCGAACAGCTTCTCGTCGAAAAGTGGAAGTGCGCCAACGACGCGGTTGGCTTGTATTTTTGGATTGTTTTGGGGTTACCGGAGACAACTGAGACAAGCATGGGCACGGCAGCGATGCTACGCGCGTGTTCTGCCCACGACAGGCCCGAGACATTCCATTGTTGGCAGCTACTAACCTACGACTACTCCGTAGTGCTATGTGCACCTGCTCCAGCGTTTAATGAGGTCCCCTCCCCTTGTTTGGCCGATCTTGCAGGAAGCCTCGCAACGCCGCAGCCATACACACGGTCGAAAGTCAAATTACTCCATACAAGGATATCCGAACATAATGCCAGTCTTCCAGGCAAGGGACCCGAGGAAAGCGTGAAATCTGAAGCCTTCTCAACAAAGCCAAAACGGCAAAAAGTAAAAAGTTTATGCTCAGTGCACTGCCAGGGATCCAGAAAAGCCATGGCTAATTGAGCGAGACCTTGCATGCAAATGTGCCTTTGAGAGCCTAGAGCTTGAGAGGTTGTCACACTGCAGATGTGACAGAGCAAGGGGAAAAAGCTAAAGCAAGCTTTGTGCGAGAAACCTGGCCGCAATCCTCAGAATCGACGTTCAGATCGCCTACGCTAGCGTGTATCTCTTTGGCGCTCCGCTCATCCATACACCCTTGCCCACTCAAACCGCTAGCGTACACACCCCTCCCTTACCCAGCAGCGCGGTGCCATGGGGCCTCCTGTCGTAACGCAAAAGTTCTAGGAGGAACATGGGTACGAGTAGCATGAGGCTCGACATAGCTCTTGTGCGTGGCAGTACGAGTAATAGGTAGGGAGCACCTGTTAATAGCGGATGCTGTCGACAGAGGGGTGCGGGAAGCGGTTGTTTCAGTTGGTAATGACGAACAGCATGTGGTACAACGGCCTTTATTTTCCGTAAGAATAATACCGAGCAATGAACGGGCATTAGCTGCTGCTAAGACCAATTGAGCATCTAAGTCATGAAAGCAAAAAACCCGACCAACCCAGTGGACAGGCAGACAAGTCTACGAGTACGAGTAGACAGACAGACTCACGCCACTGTAGAGACAGCTACTATGGTAGGATGAGAAGTAGACTCGTTCTGGGTCCACGATACATCGCCGGTAGCCTTTGCGCCATCTAACCCTTTGACCACTGCCGGCACTGACACAGGAAAGGGGTGGAGCTTGCCCTGGCGGAGCCCACCCACAGGGCGGATGACGCTCTGCTGCCAGAGACATCCGGTGTGATAGTGGAAGGGGTATTTGCAGCGGTAAGTCTTGAGAAGGGGCGGACGTATCACAAGGGCAACAGCAAAAAATTTGTACTGCATAGTACTCCGTAGAGTATGTTGTAATAATCCTCCGTGTAAGAGGTATATTTGAGGCCGCGGCGCGAAACTCCGAACGGTCTGCAGTATGACCCCATTGTCATCTTGACTGCGGGGATTCAACGTAAGGAGTGGCATATGAAAAAACAAACCCGAGGGAAAAGTGCCAATTATACCGCGCTCGTCACTTCCCCTCTCTCCGGAAGATATTTTTAAGGCTGCTTTGCGTCTCGTTTAATCTATGCGCAACGGCTGCGACACGGTTTCGCCCTGACATGTGCGCTATGTGGCGTTACGGTTGCTCAGGTTGTGAAAGAGCCAAAGAGAAAACGAAACAAAGCTTCGGCCCCAGAGACCTTCGTTTTTTTACGGGGTCGTGGGTGCGGTGCCGCCTTGCTGGTGGGAACAACGGAACCGGATGCGGATGCGGGCGCGGATGCCGGTGCTTATTGCGGGTTCAGCCTCGGCCGCCCGCCATGCACATGTACCAGATGCGCCGGCTCTTGCAGCTTTGACCAGGGTTGAGGACGCCAACTCGCCGCACGATGTTGCATTGGGCGTTTGGTAGACAGGGGGCGTGTGCCTGGTGATCCCCGTACACAGTCAGCGCGGTTGCGGCGCAGTTGTGAGGGCATTCAGTGTAAGTACCACTGCTGCGATAGTCTTTGCAGGTAGTTGTACGGACGCGATAGGGGCCTCACTGCACGTAGCGGGAATTAGTTAGCCAGTCTAGTACGGAGGAAAGAGTATACCATAGTACTAGACCCAGTCTATCAGTCTTCATACTGGTCTACAACCCGGACGCTACGCTAGGGCCAACTAGGAATACCGTGAATAGGCTAACGACAGGACTGTTTCTACACAACCCAGTTACAGGGAAGGCGAATTTGCATGCTTCTACTCCGTACCAGGTATGTATACTTGCCCTCTGTTTGCTACGACTGAGACCATTAGCGCCGTGTACACATGTTATTGAAACCAACCCAGGAAGCCTCGCTCGCTCGCCCTGGGCCTCAACCCTGGCTTGACAGCAGGTGGCCCTCCCACGCAACTACCTGCGCGCGGGACCGAGTGCCATGGCAATAAAGCGGCGCTCGGTTTCAACTTTTGCCTCTTGTTCTTCCATTATTTCCCCGCATGGCACACAATGGCGGGGGCCGCTGTCATGCATGCATACTCGTCCATGTGCAGAGGCGCAGAGGCGGCGTGGGGTCGGAATCCTCCAAGTTAACGTAACAGGTTAAACTACCATGGCTGATACGAAAATAACCGGAAAGGTGGCGCGAGAGTGACATGTTTGGAGGCTGCCCATGCACAATGTTGATGCTATGTAGCATACAGGCAAGTTTCAGGCCGAAAGCAACATAGTACTCTAGTAAGAAAAAATGACCTGCTTCGGCATCGTAAGCCGGCGTCAAGCAGCTACCTATCATCATTGCCCCTGCTAGCGCCGTCCCAATGTTACAAGGCACATACCTCACACTAGATGAGCTCGGCGGAATTTACCCGTCATATATTGCATACTCTCACCTGACACTGCATATGTGCTAGTGTTTTCCACCAAAACTCTAGTCGCGCATACCTTTTTGGCGCGCTCTGACTGGCCCGGCACGTCTTTTTGTTGTGTACGGAGCAGTCTCGCCTCGTCCTCCCGCGCTTGGGGGCTTTGTGGCGACATCAGTTGGAATGAGGGCCCTCAGCTCTCCTCTCACCAGCTTCGGCGCATCTCGTCGCGCCACATCGCGCGAAACCCCCCTTTCTCCACCGCCGCTCGCTGAAAACGGCAAGCCTTGAACCATAGATAATTGCTTGGGGTCTTCTTTAAGTGGTGCCTCGCCCTTGCACGCCCTTGTACCCGTTACCCGCCCTGGCCAACTTTGGCCTGTCTTTCCTACTGTACCCCATGCAATCAAACTAGTCTAGCCGTTCCGCGTCTGTTCGACGTCCTGTCTCTTTGCTAGATGGCGTTCTTTTATGTGGGCCCCGGCGATCATTGCCCACACCCCTTTAGCTCACTCTCTCTTTCAAAGTGTTTCTGCTACACCACAGCTAAACTGACAACCGCCCACACACACTTGGTGCACCAGTACTCTCTCCGATATTGCCATATGCGGTGCCCAGTCATTGATTCCAAGTACTCTGTACCATGCTCTCCCTCAATAGCTGGCCACAAATCTGTAGCGCAGGCGACGCCGCCTGCTCCTGGTCTTCTCCCGCACCCCCTCGCGTGTCTATACTCCTGCTGCCGAACTGCACAGTCCGGAACGGAGCCAGGCAGCCTCTGTTGTCTTATCCGTTCCAGTTTTCGCAGCTACTACACATACTACATACTGTGATCAGTCCCACAGTGGTAGGGCTAGGCCATTGAGTCCATTAAACCTAGTACTTCTGTTGCTCGTGCCATTGTTCGCGTGCCGATACACCGTTCCCTCGCCCAGGACGCCTGTGCCCAGAAGGTTTTAAAGCTATTGCAGATCCCACACCCCTCTTAAACCTCTCTTTCTCGCCTCTTCTCTTCTTCTTTCTTGTTTTTTTTCCCCCTCAGAGCTTTCTCTCCGGATTGAACCATTTAATCTCTTCCCTTCTCTCTCCGTAGAGCTTCTCCCACCCACAGCTCTCGTCGATTTCGTTATAGTGATACCCCAAATCCGCTCCCGCCTCGCGGTCTATATACCATAATCATGTCCAGCGAAGGCTCGCCGCGGGCGGCCCCCGTTGCCATTGTTGGCATGGCCTGCCGCCTCTCTGGCGATGTTTCGACCCTGGACGAGTTCTGGACCCTGTTGTCCAGATCGAGAGACGGATGGTGTCCAGTCCCTGAAGATAGATTCTCGACAGGGGCATACTACCACCCCAATCCGCAAAAAAAGGGCTGCTTCAACCAAAAGGGCGGTTACTTCATGAACCGCGACTTTTCCAAGTTTGACGCGCCATTCTTTCAAATCACAAAGCAAGAGGCCACGGCAATGGGTGAGTTCGGTCCACTTACACAGGTTCTGTGTCTTGCTGTGAAGACATGCTGACAATATCGTGTATCAGATCCTCAACAACGACAGCTGCTCGAATGCGCATATGAGGCCCTGGAAGGCGGTGGCTTCCCCAAGGAATCCATCTCTGGACGCAAAATGGGCGTTTTCGTCGGTGCTGCGGCTTCAGACTACCGCGTTGGCACGCTACGAGACCCCAACCAAGTGCCGATGTTCGACGCCACTGGCAACCACCAGTCCATCCAGGCTGGTCGCCTATCATATTATTTCAACCTTCAAGGGCCGTGCTTTTCAGTTGATACAGCCTGCTCATCCAGTTTATATGCCCTCCATTCGGCCGTGCAGAGCATACAGACTGGAGAGTCAGAATCGGCCCTAGTCGCCGGCTGTAGCGTCCATCTCGCCCCTGACGATACGGTCTCCATGTCGATGCTGGGGTAAGTACTTTTTCCCCCGTGACTCCCGAAGTGACATGACGCGCTGACTGGCTGCAATATAGCATTTTCAACGAGCATGGCAAGACCTTTGCTTTCGACCACCGCGCAAAATCTGGCTTTGCGCGTGGTGAGGGTCTTGGCTGCTTGATCCTGAAGCCTCTGGACCAAGCTATCAAGGACAACGATAAAATTCGTGCCATTATTGCTGGCAGTGGCACGAATCAAGATGGAAAGACAGTTGGTAAGCTGCTTCTTTCTACCTGGGTTCATATCCAATCGTCAGTGGCGCTAACACGAACTTTAGGTATTTCAACACCTTGCGGAATTGCTCAAGAGAAGCTCATCCGTGAAGTCTACACACGCCATAATCTCAATCCCGAAGACACTGGATTCATCGAGGCACATGGAACTGGTACAAAAGTTGGTGACCCAATTGAAGTTGGTGCCATTCAACGCGTGTTCGGCGGCGGCCGAACGAAGCGATTCCCACTATACATGGGCTCAGTGAAAACAAATGTCGGCCACTTGGAAAATGCCAGTGGTATCATTTCTGTCATCAAGGCCGCCCTCATGCTTGAAAAGGGCTTTATCCTGCCCAACGTCAACTTTGAAAAGGCAAACCCGGCGATTCCTCTTGATGAATGGAACATCAAGGTTCCCACTAGCCTTCGCCCCTGGCCTAAGAATAAGAAGTACATTAGCGTCAACAACTTCGGTTTTGGCGGCTCCAACGCCCATGTCGTTCTTGAGAAGCCCTCATTATCGGCTCATGATATCCCTGTCGAGCAGAAGAATGAGGTGGTCCCCAAGCTGTTCGTGTTGTCTGGACACGACGAAGAGGCTACAAAGCGCGTCGGAACAGAGCTGGGCATCTACCTGGAACAGCACCCCGAAGTATTTCAAAAGCGCCTCATTCGCGACATGGCCTATACGCTTGGCGAGAGAAGGTCTCACCTGTCTTGGCGTATTGCCCTTACCGCTACGTCATGCGATGAACTGGCTGTCGCTCTGAACAGCGCCAACGCCTTCCCCACGCGTGCTCCCTCCGCTGCCCCCAGGCTGGCCTTCGTCTTCACCGGTCAGGGCGCCCAGTGGCCCCAGATGGGCAAGGAGCTCCTTGCCACACACCCGGTCTTTGCTGCGACTGTACAGGCGGCTTCTGACCACCTGTTGAGCATTGGCGCCGAGTTCAACCTGCTTGATGAGCTCGTACGCAGCAAGGAGGAGTCCATTGTGAACCGGGCCAATATTTCACAGCCTATCTGCTCAGCAGTGCAGCTTGGCCTCGTTGAGCTCCTCAAGGCCTGGGGCATCAAGCCGTCCATGGTCATCGGCCACTCCAGTGGTGAGATTGTCGCTGCCTACTCCACGGGTGCAATCAGCCTACAAGATGCCATGGCTGCCGCGTACTACCGTGGCAAGTATGCGTCGGAGATGACCCAGCGAAATCCTGACCTCCGTGGCGCTATGTTGGCGGTAGGTGCTGGACCTTCCGAAGTCAAGAGCATCATCAAGTCTCTTGGCCTCCAGGGCGTCACCGTTGCATGCGAGAACTCTCCAAACTCAGTCACCGCATCTGGTGACGAGGAGGCTGTGGACCAGCTTGCTGCTGAGCTCGAGAAGCGCAGCACCTTCAACCGCAAGCTCCGAGTTGAAGTTGCCTACCACTCTGCACACATGCAGCTTGTCGCCGACGACTACATGGACTCCATCAAGAACATGTCTACCCACACTACGGAGGGCGTCGAGTTCTACTCCTCTCTCCTCGGAGGCAAGCTGGACAACACCAAGGCTCTTGGAGCCCGCTACTGGATTGATAACCTGACCAAGCCAGTTCTCTTCTCCGACGCATTGAAGGAGTTGTACAACCAGGGCAAGCCTGATGTTGTAGTTGAGATTGGCCCTCACTCGGCTCTCGAGGGACCCATCAAGCAGATTCTCAAGGCAATCAGCCAGCTGGCTGCCACTGACGTCAAGTACTACTCGGCACTGGTTCGCAACCAGGACGCTACTGTTACCACTCTGAAGATGGCTGGTAACCTCTTCACTCGAGGCTATGATGTCAACTTTGCCGAGGCCAATCTGACCAATGGCGCCAACTCAAAGCCGCAGGTCATCACTGACTTTGCACCCTACCCGTGGTCGGACCACAAGTACTGGTTTGAGTCCCGCACTGGCAAGCAACACCGAATCAAGCCTTTTGCTCGTCACGACTTGCTCGGACTTTTGGATGATTCATTCAATGAGACAGAGCCCACATGGCGCAATAACATCACCACTGATGATATCCCGTGGCTCAAGGACCACAGAATGCAGTCTCTCGCCACTTTCCCCCTTGCTGGCTACCTCTGCATGGCTGTTGAGGCTGCATCTCAGCGCGCCCAGCTGCGTGGCGTTCCCTTGGAGCAGATCGCCGGCTATCGCCTGCGAGAAATTCAAGTCTCCAAGGCGTTCATCCTTGACGACGGAACCAGCTATGAGACACTAGTCACCGTCAACTCCTACGCTGAGGGCACCAGGTCTTATTCCAATGACTGGGATGAGTTTAGAATCTCGTCCTGGTCTGCTAGTCGTGGCTGGCTTGAGCACTGCCGCGGGCTTGTTGGAATCAAGAAGCAGGGCAGCACCAATCCGGTTACCAGCGGCCAGACTCTCGGTGCGGCCAACCGCCGTGATAACATTGTCGGCATGCCTGGCAACGAGCTTGACCTCAAGAGCTTCTACGCCGAGCTTGAGGGCCGTGGCGCTGGATACACCTCTTCTTTCACCATGAAGAGCGATGGCGGCCTGAAGGTCAACGGCCAATACTCCACCGGCAAGGTCGTCGTCCCTGACACGGCCTCTGGCATGCCTCACAACTACGAGGCTGGCACCATTCTGCCTGCTGCCTTCACCGACCTGTTCTTCCAGCTTACTTTTTGCATTCTCGGCGCTGGTAGCGGAACTATGCCTTCTCTCTTCATGCCTTCTGCTATCAAAGAGGTTGAAGTGTCTGCTTCTGTTCCCAACACGCCGGGTCAGGAAGTTCAGGTTGTTGCTCATGGCTGCCCGGACTTTGCCAGCCCCGGCCCCGTTGACTTCTTCATTGATGCTTGGCAGGCTGGCCAGCCTGAGCCCGTTGTCAAGATTACTGGCTTCAAGATGACTCCTGTCAATGGTGATGTCTTTGAAGGCCAAAGCCCCCGCCAGCTCTGCTACCAGGTTAAGTGGGAGCCCCTTGAGGCTGTCGCCACACCTCCTGCTCAGGCTGAGAATGGTGCTACCAATGGTCATGCTAATGGACATACCAACGGCCATACCAATGGCGTAAATGGTCACGCCAACGGTGTTAATGGTCACGCCAACGGTGTTAATGGTCACGCCAACGGCGTCAATGGCCATACCAACGGTCATGCCAAGGCTACCAACGGTGCCAATGGACACTCCAACGGACACACTAATGATCACACCAATGGTCACACCAATGGTCACGCCAACGGAACCAACGGTGTCAACGGCCACGCAAATGGTGAGACAAATGGACATTCCAAGGATGCTCATCCTCTCAAAGTTACCACTGCGCATACAAATGCTGAACGTGCTGATGGCGTCAACTCGCCACTCATTGACAGCCCAGCGGTTGATCTGAGCGATGCCCCCATTGTCATCATCTCGGACAAGGGTACCGAGAACCCGCTTGCTGATGCTCTTGCCGACCTGATTGAGCTCCGAACGGCTGGTGCCAAGCCGACATTTGCTTCATTTGCCCAGACTGAGATCTCGCCTTCTACGCGCTACATCTGCCTGGCTGAAACCGAGGCGCCGCTGCTTCACGAAATGTCTCCCGAGACCTTTGCTCGCGTCCAGAATCTTCTTCTGACTTGTTCTTCCATGCTTTGGGTGACCACCGGCGCCTACCACTCTGCGGAGACACCTCTCAACAACCTTGCCCAGGGCATGCTGCGAACCATTCGTTCCGAGTCTAGCAAGATTGCAGCCACTCTTGACCTGGACCCTCACTCCCAGCTTCGACCTGGCGACCGCGCTGAGCTCATTCTCAAGGCTCTCAAGGCTTCTCTGGAGCTTCCTGAGGATGGCACCCCTGTCGACTTCGAGTTTGCCGAGGAGAAGGGTAAGCTCATGGTCCCTCGCGTTTCCGAGCAGGACGACATGAACGTTGCACTCTTCCGCGAGACACAGCCATCTCGTCCATACCTTCAGGGCTTCAACCAGCCCGGTCGTCGCCTCAAGATTGCCGTTGGGACTCTTGGCGCCCTCGACTCGCTTTACTGGAAGGACGAGCCCGAGCTGCCTCTCTCCGCAGACGAGATTGAGATCAAGGTTGCTGCCACTGGTATGAACTTCAAGGATGTCGTCATTGCCATGGGCCAGGTTGCCAGCCCTTACCTTGGTGTCGAGTGCAGTGGTACCGTCGCTCGCGTCGGCTCCAGTGTCAGCTCACTCAAGGTTGGCGACCGCGTCTGCGCCATGTCGCTCGGTGCCTATGGCACCTATGCCCGCTGCCCTGCCACCAGTGCCGCTGTGATTCCTGGCGGCATGAGCTTTGAGACAGCCGCATCCATCCCCGTCGTCTACAGCACTGCTTACTACGGCATCATCGACCTCGCTCGCATCGAGGCCGATGACAAGATCCTCATCCACGCCGCCTCTGGTGGTGTTGGCCAGGCTGCCATCCAGCTTGCGCAGATGATTGGTGCAGAGATTTACGCCACTGTTGGTAGCTTGGAGAAGAAGCAGCTCTTGATTGATACCTATGGCATCCCCGAGAACCGCATCTTCTACAGCCGTGACACCAGCTTCGGACCTGCTGTCCGCGAGGCCACTGGTGGCAAGGGTGTTGATGTCGTCATCAACTCTCTGGCTGGAGACCTTCTCCGCGAGACCTGGGACTGCCTTGCTCCATTCGGTCGCTTTATTGAGATTGGCAAGCGAGACATCACCTCCAACACCCGTCTGGAGATGGCCAAGTTTGAGTACAACTGTACCTTTAGCTCCGTTGACCTGACTCTCGTCGCCGCTGAGCGTCCCAGAATCATGGGCCGTGTCCTCAACGCCGTCATGGACCTTCTTGACAAGAAGACTATCAACCCCATCGGCCCCATCACCACTGTTGGCATCGCCGAGGTGGAGACTGCTCTGCGTAAGCTGCAGAGCGGCAAGACGACTGGCAAGGTCGTTGTCAACCACACTGCCCAGGAGCAGGTCAAGGCCGTCCACCCCCAACCTTCCCTCAACCTGCTCCAGCCTGACGCCTCGTACCTCATCATTGGTGGTACCGGTGGTCTTGGCCGATCCATGGCCAAGCGAATGGCCCAGCGAGGAGCCAAGCACATTGTCCTCCTGTCGCGTAGTGGCAAGATGACCCCCGAGCTCGAGCAGCTGTCTGCCTGGGCCCAGGACTTTGGCGCTTTCATCTACGTCCAGCCTTGTGACGTGGCGGATGCAGCCCAGGTTAACGCGCTCGTGACAGAGATCCAGGCGACTATGCCTCCGATCCGTGGTGTTATCCACGCTGCTATGGTTCTCAGAGTAAGTCCACTACTATGAATCACGTCCATCTACATGACACACTAACAAAGTAATTCTAGGATGTTCTCTTTGAGAAGATGGCCTTCGAGGACTACGAAGCAGTTGTCCGCTCCAAGGTCTCCGGCGGCTGGAACTTCCACAACGCCCTGCTCGGAGCTCCCTTGGACTTCTTCGTCGTCCTCTCCTCAGTCGCCGGCATCGTCGGTAACCGAGGCCAGGCAGCCTACGCTGCCGCCAACACGTTCCTTGACGCGCTGACGGTGCACCGTCGCCTCAAGGGACTCCCCGCGACTTCGCTCAACCTGACGGCGGTTGACGGAGTCGGATACTTGGCTGAGAACTCGGCCAAGCAGTCCGAAGTACTCAAGAGCTTGTCCGGCAACACCATGGGCGAGGCCGAGGTGCTTGCCCTCGTGGAGGCCGCCATCGATGGCAAGGTTGCCTCGACCTGCGCTGACCAGTGCATCACCGGACTCGACTTTGAGAACCCGTCGGCGCTGCCGTACTACGCGGCCGACGGCAAGTTTGCCAAGCTGCGCGCCGCGGCGCTGGCCAAGGCCGCCGAGTCTGGCGACGCCTCGACCACGGCCAATGTCCAGATTGGCCAGCGGCTGCGCAAACTGACGACTGTGGAGGAGGCCGAGGACCTCGTGTCAGATGGACTGCGCGACAAGCTCGGCGCCATCCTGATGCTGCCGCCCGAGGTCATGCTCGCCCAGCAAGCGACCACGACCATTACGGCGTTTGGCCTCGACTCGCTCAACGCCATTGAGCTGCGCAACTGGATCGGCAAGGAGCTACAGGCCCATCTGCAGGTCTTGGAGCTGCTGACCGGTGGCACGCTGAGGGACCTTGCCGGCCTGGTGCTGCGCAAGTCCCGCATCACTGGCGTCTGGACCGAGGAGGAAGCGAAATAATGCGGAAGAAAAAACATACCTTATAAAATTGTGCGACTACTTTTTTCCTTTGTTCATTTTTCTGTTTTGCATTCATTGGGCTTCTACGAGTATTTTGACATTTACGGTTATGCTTTGCTTTGGTCTTTTGGTTTTGATTTTTCTTGCATGTTCTGACGCGAGTCTCTTTCAAAGATCTCCCAATATCTATAAATGGTTTTTATTTTCCTATTCTTTTCATTCTTTATTCCACGTATATAGTTGTTCGTTTGGGACAAGTGGACTCTTTTTGCTCCATGATTTATATATACAATGAGACAGACTGGCAACTTGATTACAATATTATCTCGGCTACAACTGTGACATCTTTGATATATATTTTTTTTTAATAAAGAAGAAAAAGAAAGGGCAAAAAAAAGCTAGAAGGAAAGAAACATGTGTCCTTTGACCGTCTCGTGTGAGTCTGGTTGGCTCCCTGTCGTTTGCTGCCTGTCTCGGGTCGCCTCAGATATCAGCTTCATACCATACCACTTTCGGTAGCTCGTATTCGGCTCGCACACTGAGACGTTGTTTCGTACGAGGAGTCGAGTCTCACAGCCATTCCGCAGTTGCATGCATACGGAGAGGCGTAAGAGCTATCGAGGAAAATTAAGCAAAATTGCAGCTATTTTATCAACTGTAACAGCACTATGAAACCATATAGAGTATGCCTCCTTGTGCCAGCAATCCCAAAACGAGACGTGCGTCTTGGCCGTTGGTGTTTCCGGCCAAGAGCCGCCGCCGCCGCCGCGGGACAGTGGGCTCCACCCAACGGCATATGGGCTCTGGCGCCACTATTACACCATCCTAAGTAGGCATGGCGATGCACCGGCTGGCTGGATGGGTCCGGGGGCGTCCCTTTTTTTTTTTTTTTTTTTTTTTTTTTTTTTTTTTCTGCCCTTTTCTCCCCTATCCTTTCTCCCCTCCCTCCCTCTTCTTTTTCACCCCCATCACATTGCGCACCC
>PXYN01000147.1:0-203810 GCA_003056585.1 Lecanicillium sp. MT-2017a | reverse complement strand
TTTTTTTTGGCTGTGGGAGTGTAAAGAAGAAGCAGTCGGTCGTTCACGTAGTCATGCCAAACGGCGTATACCCAACACATGGTTTGGACGTGACACTTATCAACCCGTCTACAGCGTACAGCATGTTACGAGGTTACACAGCCCGCCCCGCGACGCAAGATGCCGAATGTGATTAATTGTATTACAAAAATCTAGAACCAATGTTTGCCTGCTGCGTACGAGTACTCCAACCTACTCTGGCCTGTTTGCCCAGAAGGCTGGATGTGCGGCGGGTGTCCGCTGATCTTCTACAAGGGAGCAGGACACCGCGGGGTTCCCACTCCGTTGGATGCAGCCCAGCCGAGACGAACACCTCACCCCCGCAGAACAGTCCGGGAAGTCCAGAGGCAAAGTCGACAGGAGCCATCCACAGCACCCCGCAGTTTGTGTGGCCATTTATGCACGGCGTGTAAGCCTCGACGGAACACAAAGCCATCGGGCAGAAACCGAGACATGGCCGATGTGTCGTCGAGTGTTACCTCAGGTAACACGGAATTGAAGTGCTGTATAGAGGTACAGTTTCCACTAAGAGTACGAGCAGCGACGATTTGGCACAATGTTGAGCCTGGTTGCGCCCCCACGAACGAAAAAAGTAGGTAGCGCTACTTTCATGATTTAGTGCCAGAGACGGGACGCTAGTACAAGCTTGCGTCCTGTAGGTAGCCTGTACGAGCACATAATGCTCGTACGAGTAAACAGGGTTCGGTCATGCAGCAAGTGGTGGGCAATGTGCTCGGAGTCGTTCATGCCGGCCGGCAAGAATAACCAACTTGATATTAGTCCATCTGCATCGTGCACGGACACGATGCGCTGGGCGGCGATGGTCTGGCGGCCCCGTAAACCAATAGTGTAAGCCAGGAATTGGGGTTTGGTTTCTTCTCGATCGAGGATGGAACATTGGGGTTGGCCACAATTTTGAGCCGCAAGGGTCTGAAAGCCTCAGCCGTCAAGCCTCAAGACGCTTGTCCAAAGAGCTCAGGAGGTTCCGGTCTTGGTGTCATTGTCCTGGTGCTCCTGAAGCAGCGCAGGATCTAAAAATGGCTGCGGGACAGCACTAGTGTTGATGTGAGCCACGTCTGATTTAGGCATTAGCGAGGAGAAAATAGCGGAGGGGTTCAGCCGCCTATCAGTTGGTCTAGACGGTCCAAAGGGGCAGTGGCAGGCAGTGGCAGGCTGCAAGAGGCTTGCAGGCAGAGAAGCGAACATACCAGGTTCCGAGCGAGACCCTGGCATCGTGAACGGGACCTCGTTACTCGTGCGGGTGGAGTGGACGTGAGTCAAGGTGGCAGTTGCCGGCGGAGGCGGCGGCGGCACCAGCGCCCTCTTGACAGGCGGGCGAGCCTGATTGGGGCTAGTCATCTTGGACGAGGCAGGGCGGTGGCGGTGGGTTCTGCTTGCATTAAATTGCTTGGAGCTTCAGTATTGTTACTCGTAGCCGCAAGAGACAGACAGCGGGCGGGTAGAAGCCCGGCAGAACGTTGCGGCGGTAGTGGTAATCGTGCTGGATGATGATGCTCGTGAGTGAGCCGTGGTGCGTGCGCTTCGACGTCGCCAAGAGTTCTACCGTGCAATGGCAGGAGTGCTATTTGAGACGCTTCACCGCCGGCAGCAGTGGATGATGGCCAATGGAATGACACAGGTTTGCGATGGCTGAATAAGTAAAAAATAAAAGAAAAAAAATACAAGAAACAAAAGTCAGTAATCACGAAGATTATTATGCTGGCGGAGCATCCGTTCCTCTCGCAAGACGGTGATGGCGACGGCGGCACAGCGGGCAGTGACGGTAACAGTGACAGTGAATGGAGAGCTCCTGATAAGGCTTGCGGGTGTATTGCCAGCGCTAGTTCGACGGCATGGAGCACAATCGACAAGAGACTCCAACAAAAACGGAGTTACTATGAAGGGGAAAGCTCCGCAGTAAACAGCCCGGGCAGCCAATTCGCGACGAGATAATTGCTGATGATGCGTTGCCAGGTCCCAGGTTGGTCCCCGTAAAACTGCTGTGTGCTAGTGCTCGTACGGGGGATACAGACGAGCTTGGCCAGGGTCGGGCCCGCCGGTTCTTCTACTGTCTGCTGGGGTCGTGTCGGGAAAGGCCCGCCGAGGGAGCAGGTCCTGTGGTACCTTCTGTAGGCGGGTGCATTGCACTGTTCCGCAGGTACCTGACAGCCACGGAGGCATCACGTGATTATCTACCGGCGATGCGGGCCAATCACAGCGCACAACCCGCCGCGGCTACCCTGCTGGCTGCCCGCTGTAGACCGCTGGGGCCGGCAGGCACTCGCCCAGCTACAGCGCGCACTTACAGGCACTGGCGCAACTGGCGCCCTTCGATGCCCCACCAATGTAGTCCCATGGCCTGGCTGAAATTCCCCGCCTCGACTCGTGGCGCATTTTTTTTTGGCCCTCCAGCGGCTGGCAGAAAAAAATTGCGGACGCGGCCCTGCCTTTGGCAACTTTCTTGGCTTTTGTTTGGCTGGACCTGCTCCTATGACCATGACCACTCACGACGGTACGGATACTCGTACAGTACTACGCTTTTGATACCTACCTACTCGCTCCCTTGGCTTTGCAAGAGGGTGTGCTGCTCCAGTGCCTGCCGTACTCCCTTGCCATACCTTTTTCTTCTTTAGCGTGGGCTATCCGCCGACAAAAGTCAAAAACGTCCCCTGCCCACCCTGAATCTCCAACCTCACCTCCGTAGTCGGCCTCTGCTCACCATCTTGCGTGCCTCATTCCACGCGTCTCCTTCCTCGAACCCGCGCCTGCAGCGACTGCTCTGCAGCATTGCGACTGCCCAGGTGATACTGGTTGTCACCGTCGCCGTCGCCTTCTCCTACCTCTCGGCCTCGCCTATCCTCCTCGCCTTCGGCTCCGGCGCCGCATGGACGGCTCAGGCGTCGCACGCGGGGCGCCATCCCACAGCCCGACCAGCCCCAACAGCTCCCGCCAGGGCAATGGCATCCCCAAGCGCAAGAGGAGCGTCGGCATCCCTGCCCATCTAGAGAGCAGTCCTGGCAGCGATCACGACGATGACCAGGGCGACGACAAGAAGCGCCAGCCCGGCGTCAAGCGAGCCTGCAACGAGTGCCGCCAGCAAAAGGTGAGTCAATGCCAACGTCTCCCGCGGTTAAGCAAACAACCGCGCCAGCATTTCTTCGTTTCGCCGCGCATCCAGCCGTCGATAGCCATGCCCAATGCATATTCTATTCGACTCGGTCATTTGCTCTAAATGGCAAACCATCAATCGCCAAGATTTCGACTTCGTCACACAACAATGACCACCCGGCTAACCTGTTCCTTTTCAACCCGTTCTAGCTCCGATGCAATGTCGTCCAAGACCCTTTCCAGAGCTGCTCTCGCTGCATCCGCCTCAAGCTCGAATGCAAGATCGAATCCAACTTTAAGCGCGTGGGAAAGCGCTCCAAGCATGCCGAAATGGAGAGGGAGATTGACCGATTGCGCCGAAACTTGACCCGGGCACAGGCTCAAGGCTATTCCATGGACGACGGAGACGAAGTCGCCTCCCCCGTTACACAAGCCACGCCCAACTACGGCCACAACAGGAACCACTCTCTCATGGGCTCCGACGAGGCCGTCTCTTCCCTGCTGCACCTCAAGCGCGGCGGTGGCGGCTATGGGCTCCAACACTATACCCACGAGCTCGAAGGCGTGCGTCTGACCGACGAAAACGTCACACACCTCTTCAACGAGTTCTTCGCCTTCTACCACCCATTCCTACCGTTCCTCAACCCTCAGCAGCCGCCCGACCAATACCAGCAGCAGCACCCGCTTCTGTTTTGGTCCATCATCGCCGTCGCTGCTCGGCGCTACAGCCCCCAGGGCTCGCCGAACCTCATCTCCAACCTCTCCGGCCCCCTCACCCGCTTCCTGTGGACCACCATCGGCGAGGTCCCGAGCAACTACTATGTCGTCAAGGCCATGTGCCTCTTGTGCGCCTGGCCGCTGCCCACCAGCACGACGACCTCCGACCCGACTCACATCCTGTGTGGCGTCATGATGAAGACGGCCACGGGTATCGGCCTGCACCGCCCGAACCATATTCAAGACTTTTCGCGAACGTCTGTTGAACTTAACAGGGAACAGCTCGCGGATCGAGTCACAACATGGGCAGTTTGCAACATTGTTGCTCAGAATGTTGGTACCGGCTATGGTCAACCCGCCTCGACCCTCTACGACTGGACGCTGGCTCTCCGTCCTGGCGACGATGCAGCCTTCCACCTGTCGCCTGAGCTGGAGGCGCGTTTACAGATCGAACGTTTTTGCGACAAGGTTTCCAAGGAAATGTACAGCAACGCGAGTGACCCCCGTGGTGTCGCCGGTGACGAGCATAGAGCTATGCTGATGCGCGTCTACCGCCGAGACTATGGAGAGCTTCACGCCTCCGTCATGTCGCAGCAGTTGGGTCCTATTGTCGCGTTGCACCTTCGGGCCGCCGCCCTGCACATGCGTTTGGCTGGCTTCTTCGACTCGAGCAACACCCCCGGATACATGGATGACCTGATGGGTCTCTGGCGTGCGACTACCAGCTTCCTGGATGATCTACTCGAGGTGGACAAGGTGACATCGCCACGAGACAGCTTCGGCGGTGCCATCCTCCTCCATGCGACCAACTATGTCCAACAAATGCTCATTGCAGCTTCGTTTACCCTCCTGAAGCTCATGCGCTCATTCTTTGCCAAGACGATTGACTTCCACCGAGGCCGCAGCCTGTTTCACCGATCGATACAGGCAATCCGAGCTACGAGCGTTGTTAACAACGACCTCCAGTGGCGATTGGCTGAGTTGATGGTGCAGATGTGGAACGGCGCCAAGCTGGAGAGCAACAACCCGGCATTTGACCGGCAAGACGAAACTCCCATTCAGATGGACGATAGTCTGCAGTTGAAGGTACGCTGCAGGCACAGCATGAGTCTCGTATTCGACTCCGTCTGGCGCTGGCGAGAGGAATATCAAGCGCAGGGACGAGGCTCGCTAGAAAGTAAGTTTTCAGGCCTTCAGGCTCAGCTAGGCGCGTCAACATCCACACCTCGCACTCAAACTGCTGAACTCTTAGCTAACCGAGTCCCTTCAGCCGCCATGAAGAACCCGACCAACCCTGACTCTGCCAATGAGTCATCCGCGGCCTCATCTCAGCTTGACAGCACGCTGATGCCATCTCATACACTTGCCCCGTCAAACATGCTCAGCGGGGGCGGTCCATTGACTCCCGGCGCGAGTGGCATGTCGGCACCTACCACGGCCCCGGCAAATCCTATGCTGTCTGGCCCTGCCTTTGGCGACACCAACTTTGACTTTTTCGATCCCCAGCATTGGATGCTGGACGGACTTGTCGACTTCAGTTACACTTATGCCCCTCCGCTTGAAGGCGCTTAGAATGCACGGAAAGACGAGGCTAAGAAGAAGAAGACGGACACTGGATAGATTTGCGTGCTTTTATGGCCTTGTTACGAGCCTTTGTATTGTTTCTTTTTTTTCTGTCCGGTTTCCACATGTTGTAATTGGGCTTGTTGGCGCTATCAATTCTTCCAAGTTTTGTGTATCTGTTTGTTTTTATTTTCAGGGTTTTTGGGTTCTCATCTTCTTTGGTATACTGGTTTTCTTTTCTTTTATCTGGCCAACATATACTCGCTTACGATCAACGAGATATGGTGGCATGACGGACATACTTAATACTGGCGGCGGCTCACGCGCAGGCCTCACTTATTGTGGGAAAGGGTGGTAACAACAAAATGGGGAAAGTGGTTTACGATACCACCGATACGAATGGACGGAATCTTGTATTTCCTGCCTCGGCGCAGTGTGATTCCTTGATGCGATTGCATTCTGAAGGGGGAAATAATGGCAATGTGGGCAGTTTGTGGGCCGCTTGACCAAACGCGTTTCAATTATCCTTGTTTCTATAGGCATTTGCTTATTTTCTTGGTTCTTTTCTTGCCACTTGTTGTTTCTAACTGACGGCCTCTTATACCCACTCGGCCTGGAAGGCCCTGTTGCCTTTGGGCATTACGAGAGGTATCCTTAGCTACCGAAATGATAGCAGGAGGCAATACCTGCCTATCGGTCTGCTTGGAGCCTCTATTAATTACCGGCCACAGGCAGAACAGCAGCGAAAATATACAACTTGACATATACGTACCCTGTACTTTCCAACCTTTGTACTCGTGTGTTGAGCCTCAACTACAGTCCAGCTGCCAGAGGCCCTGTTCCAGCTATGGCAACTATCATAATTTTCTTGTGTAACCCATGTTCCTGCCCTTTGTATTACTTCGTTCTCGGAAGCAAAGCCTGCAATACTTGTCAATTGCACCCCTAATCCGCTCACCGCTATAGATTGACATGTTTGCGAGCTGGTCGCACAAAAAGGGCGGTGCAAATGGCGCATTGAGACGGTAGTTGAGGTCGATGATTTACTGATCCTTTGTTTATGGCTTGGAGTATTGGAATTAGAATTAATGCCGCCTTTTTGTCACTTGGCAAGGTAGATCCCGCCTTTGTGAAGCGTTAAACTTGTGTGAGGGCAGAGTGACACAACAGATTAGAGTTTTCTGAGGAAATGAGATCTTCAGTGTCGTCTAATGTGTATTTAGAAGCTACTATATATTACTGTAAGAAATTAAAGCAGACTTGCAGCGATGTTGTTCAGATTGGCCAAAGTGACACCAATGCATTGAAGGAAATCAGTGCCTTCCAGCGGACCTCCCAACACCCCATTCAGCTCTCGCTTCACGGACCTCCCAAATCTAGTAACTCATCATGCACAGAATTAAAAGGAGAAAACTCATTTTGGAGTGTTACACAAGAGCGCAAAAAAAAGTACCGTGGGCACACAAAAACCCTTGACACAGACGCTGTGCGACTCGAGAAACCTGGACGATACCCGCCATCGGCAGTTGGGAAACGCGCAAGCCATTTTATCGCACGTCCGACGCAAACCCCCTCTTGTCCGACTACTAACTGTTGTCCAGCTATTGTCTGCTGCAGAGTTTTGCTGTGACCGGAACCAGGCCATTACATGCCCCCTTTTCGTTGCGCAGAGGGTGAGTGAGTTGTCACATGCAACGAGGCAGGCTGCATAATCCACGGCCGCGCTGCCTGTGAGAATAGCGGAGGAAGAGTGACGCTAGAAAGTTTTTATCTACTTTTTTTGTACGAGTTACAGTTACGCAGATGGTTGCAGCTATGGCCGGTGGCTGCGGTCGGATATGGGACTGTTGGCGGGCGATGGCGACGGTGTAGGCAGACTTTCGCAAAGGCCAAAAAGAAAACTTCAAATTCTGCCTCGTAGTTTCTGAAGAGACTCCGCCTCTGAAGGACTGGAGCTTTTTACCCTAGGTAAATGACGAATTCGCCTTGCGCGGTCGCATATTGGGCCGCACTGGCCGCGAGAGGTGGCCGCATGAAGCTGCGGCCCATTATGGCGGCCCGCGTCTAATCAGCGCACTTGCGAGGTACTCGTACTCACTCACTGCACTGCAAAATTCGAATTAAACTATTCGTAAAGGGATACAAGAAAATGAAACTCCTAAGGCATACTTGGAAGGCGTTCCGGTCACCAGAACTGGCCGCCGCTACTGGACAGTGGTAAAGTTGGAGCGACACTGGCCGCCTGCTTTCCAAGCATGACCTGAAAGCTCGTTTTACACCTCCCCGAGTGGATAAAATTGCCGACACGAATAGCGAATCACCAGCTTTCTGCCAGGCTTTTGGCCCCGTTGAACGAGTCTTTTCCTCGTCTGGACCATGCAGTCGTGCACTGGTAGTTGGAATGGAGGGGGCGTGGCTCATTTCGACCAACGGAATGCCTTTCTTTGAGGTACTACGCAATGGTAGGAAAGACTCCAGTAGGAAGCAACTTCTAATTCGCTCAAAAAGTCTTCAGAGGCTGTTGTGGCTTCCCGTGGCCACCCAATCTCCCCAAGACCGCCTGGTTTGGTGGTGCCCGGCCCCCTCCAACCAAGCCATAGTTCGGCAATGGCAGTGGCAGGTGGCGTTCGTTTGAGGCAGAAGCGTTGTCAATGGCGGAAGTATGAAACTCTGTTATTATAATCAGAGTTTAATAGTTATTAATATTTACTAGGTAAATAGAGGGCGATGTTTGAACACAGGAGCTGCATGCTGAATGAGAACAAATCGGGTCTTCCGCGCAGACCAACGGTCGTCAGGCTCAACTGTTGGTAGTCCAAGGAATTATGAAAGGATATCCGGTACTTTCGGATACAGCCTTGTCCGTGGTCCGTGACCGAATGTGTCTGCATGTTTGATCAAGGATAGGCCGCAAGGCGGGTATCAGACCCGTCCGCCCACCATCGTCGGAGTCTACAAGTTGCACAATATTGGCCCGTGCCACCCACTTTGTCCATGGCCAAAGCCCTTCTTAGATAGTAAATGGCTGATTCCAAGTTCGACTCTTTCGACTCGACACAGCGGCCAAAGTGTGTTCGGCGGCAGGTGCCGTAACCATGGCGGCGTTGAACGGCCCGCCTCTGTAGCAACGTGACAAAGCTCCGCACAGTTCGTTTGAAAGCTGTGGCGTTGGGCGCAAAGTCTCTGTCCCGAGCCCCCACGCTCAAGTAAAACATGCCATACGACAGGGCTTGAAAAGGGTGTGCCTGGTGGAGCAGTTGCTTGGTTATGAACGGCTCCCAAGGCTGCACACGCCATGGGCAGGTCGGTGTCGCCCCTCGGCAATGAAGGCCCTTCCAAGTGACATGGAAAGTGCAACGGGAAAATGGGCTAGTGAAGCAATCAACTGGGGTGTAGAGTTGCACCGGCCATTCTTACGGATGGCGCGAGACGAAGTGCATCGTACCTCGTATAAGTCACAAGCGCGCCAGCGGCTATCATCACAGTGTTCTCATACGGAAACCCCTGCTCCAGGACAGATAGCTCGACAGATGATGAGGAGCCATTATTCTATTGGAGGCGGAGGCAACTGACGGGAATGGCGCTTGGAACGAGGTCATCCGGCCAGGAGTTCAGATGCCCGCGATGTGGATCGAAGACCGCACCCCTCGCTAGACATCGATGATGCTAGTACGATCCCCCGAAAACGGCATTTGCAAGAATAGCACAGGCAAGCGACATTGTTGGCCAGAAAACGGGCTAGATAACAGAAAAAGAAGGGATAGTGACACCAGAGGTGTATCTAGTGGAAGCCGAGGGCGCAAGCCTCGTCCGGCGCTGGCGCCAGTGGGTAACAAAATGGGCTTGTGGCGCCTCCTCCGGACCCAGTAGTCGTTGGTTCAAACTCGTGGCCGCGCTTGCAGATCAGAAACGCATCACAGCGTTTTTCGAGCCAACAAAACTGCGATGTGTGATTGTGATGGATGCGCCTTCCATAGGGTCTCGCTGGCGCTGTCGTCAGCATGGGCTTAAGCGCTGGGAGACTCGGCCAATTTTACAACGGCCCAGACTACCGGTAGCGCCGGCATGCGTGGAAGCTCGCAACTAGTAAGGACGTGGGCGCGGACGACAGCCGAGAGGCATTGTAACTTGCGCTGCACTACTTTGCTAGCTGCTGCATCATCCCCGGCGCGCGATGGCACATGTCCCGCGCCGTCAGTACTCGCAGTACGCCCTCCGGGCTCGGCGCTTAAGTGTGAATTCTTGCTTGATCTGCATGTACTTGTACAACTCGCTAAATTGCGCGGAGATGTCACAGAACTAACCGTACGGGATTGGAGGAGGCGCGTACTACCATGTACACGGCGCAGACCAGAAGCGAACCAAGCCTCGCGGAAGACCTCGGAGTCTGTCCTGGCGTCGATGATTCGCACCCTTCCAGAACACTCTCTGCCGACACAGTCTGGCGCGGAAGCCTCACTTATTGTCGGATCACGGCAATGCGAAGAGTCGATATTCTCATCGGCCACGAGGGTGGCTTGTCGGCGATGCCTTGTTGAGGAAAAACGCAGGAACGCAACTGGGCTGCCGGCGCACTGAATCGATCAGGCTCAGCAGGCTCTGAAGACGACTTGTCAACTTCATCTGATCGATTTTGGCGTGGCGGGACGGGGGGCGAAATGGGGGCCTGGCCCGGTATTGTGGCAGAAGTTGGCTGGATGTCGGGGCCGCCACATCCCCGCGAGGGAGAATCGTCGAGGTTTGCGGTGCCTCCCGTTGTACCTTGTGTTCTGTAGCTTTTGGCAATACTCGTGCAGTATTTCACTTTTTTTGCCTAGGCCACCATCACGAACCCAATATCTAAGGCAGCGGATGGCGTGTTCTGTGCTGGTCATGCATTGCAGCACCTAATGCATACTTTGGCACCACAGCTGACAGAGTCCTGTTGGACATTTTGACAAGCCCGTCTGCGGGTACGAAGAACACTGCCCCTTATTGGCCGTAATATCATAGCCAGCGGCCTGCAAAGGTAATACTGTGAAGTAATCTCGGCGTTCCAGGCTAAATAGGCCGGGGGTTTGCTTGAACGGGTAGAAGCAAAAAACTCTTTGCGACCAAACGGCGCAGGGCGAGGACCGGGTGAGGCTTGAGGGGTGTACGTAACAGTTCCAGCGTCAGAGGACCCACATATTCCCTTAAACCCTACTAGCGCGTCCCGGCAATCTGGTTCCCGCTAGTTTAGCGTAGTGGGTCACAATGCCTTGCCAATGGGGCAACGGATGAGGTTCCATAGTGGCAGCCGTGGTGCAGAAGATGAGGTAGGACGCTTGCCCCTCTCTCTCTGTTCGACCCGTCCACCGTGCAT
Source organism: Lecanicillium sp. MT-2017a (assembly GCA_003056585.1). NCBI lineage: Eukaryota > Fungi > Ascomycota > Sordariomycetes > Hypocreales > Cordycipitaceae > Lecanicillium > Lecanicillium sp. MT-2017a. The sequence continues at coordinate 193,039 of PXYN01000147.1, read as the reverse complement.
AAGTCCGTTTTGTGCTCGCCGACTGACTGCCGCCAGCTGTGCCTCATCATGGCTGCCTGGCGCCACCGGCTCGAGGTGACGAAAGTTCCTGAGCTTTTTTTGGAAGCGGGCTTGGACGGGCTGGCCCAAGTCCGGCCCCCTTGTTTCCCAGTAAGTGGCTGGCTCTTGTCCTCGCGCTCGGTATGGAGGACGCTGGTACGCTTCGGAGCACAGACAGGTCAAAGGGCTCGCGGCGTGTACGATTACCCAAGCGACTAGATCTGTGATTCGGAATTTGGTCGCTTACCCGGCTAATAGTAGTAATGGTGTCGCCTCGCCCTCGACCAGCTCGACGACGCAGGGCTGTCCCTGGTATGTACGAGTCGACCACCAGACGGCCTGTCACATCAAGCCGATCCACAGGCGCCAGATACGGGCGTCTATTCTTCGCCGCTAACCTGGCTGCTACTGTTGCCGAACAACGCACCGTGGTACATCACACTAACAGCGCTTGGGTGCTGGCCAAGGGTCTGCCCACCTTTGTCGCAGGCGGCAACGGGGTTCGGAGTCCTGCAAGCAGTTGCTACGCCGGCATCTAGCTCTCCCCGCTTTCAAGTCTCGGGTCGCGAGAGGAGATGTTACTGCAGCGCATTATTAGTGAGAGGATGGCCCTTTAGTTCTGCCTATGGTCGTATTTACGTAAGGTACATAGCAGCTTCTGCCCTAAGGCTATCCATCAGCTTGGGGTACGGTATGGGGACTGTCGCAACAGAAGTGGAGAGGCTCAACTAGGCGGGTGGATTGAGCATCGTCGGGCTAATTCATATGGTAGGAGTAGTCCGCAGTCCGTACCATAGTACTCCGTACACGGCAGGAGCAACTATGTTACATCGCAGGATCATTCTTCGGGTTTGGGACTGTTCCTTGGCAGCTGACTTGGACTCCAAAGCCCGATCGGCTTGACCTACTTTCGGTGCTGAATCATGTGCAACCCTAAAGGAGTGCCGAACTGACAATTGGGTTCCTGTGAAGCCTTTTCTTGTATTTGTACCTTGCAAGAAGGGTAAGGCGCAGGCCAAACGGCACAAGGCATGGATCTTGTGCGAGTGGTAGCATGGCGTTGCGAACTCCAGTTAATGAATCATCCATACACGATACAGGACAAAACGGCACGTCCTGTTGACGAATCCTTCTGGCCGGATAGTAATATTTGCCAGAACTACAGAACAACAGTGCTGTAGTCCAGGGAGCACGTTGTAGGGCGGGCCCGGTTCCAGGCTACATGTCCAAGCAGCTGTGATTGGTAGACTGGACAATAGATTGGGCGCGAAGGGCCAAATGGTCGCGCGTTTGGACCCCAATGGCACGCTGCGAAGCGCCAGAGCAATTGTCGTACAGAGCCCAACTTGCGCATGTCCAGGGTGTGTGTTGCGTGTGGTGTGAGGCTTTGTTCACAGGCAGAGGTTTGACTTGCACTGTACCCCAATGCCTTCCCCGACACACCCCTTCCAAGATGAATGACGAATGGCACCGTCCAGGACAGACGTGCATAGCAGCATGGGCGGGAAAGGCTGACGGCGCGAGACGAGCAGATTTGATCCGACCATTTTGGATGGTAGTGACTCCGCAGCGTCGAGAAGGACAAAGGGCTTCGGTGGAACTAACTATCCATACAAAGAGGCACTAAAAGAGCTGCTCGTTAGTCGTAGAACGGGGTGGTACCTGTAGCCCCGACACCGGGCTCCTTATGGTGCAATTCCGGCCTCAGCTTCCGGAAACCAAGCGATGGAGTTGCGGGCAAGGTTCCAGGGCGAGGCGGGTGAGGCAAGACGAACGAGGCGAACGAGTTTGCCAGCCCCATGGCCCCAAGCAGAGCCCAGGACCTGCCCAGAGCGAAAGAGTGCTGCCCGCCCCCACTGAGCTAGCAGGAGACCCGCTTCCATAGGCCGCGATACATCTTGCTGACGACTTGCATGGTAGCCGTTAGCTGCGGACTCCGCATGACCAGAGGTACCCATGGGCCCACCCATTCCCACTATTGCTCTTGCCTTTGCAAAGTAGTCGGTACCAGGGAGAAGGTACTACCCACAATCAGCACACCAACGACTAGATTCGCCTTGACAGATGTGTCATGAAAGCCACGAGGTACAGTACGAGTACGTAGAGCTCCTACATACTCGTAGTAGTATAGCGCTAGCCTTTGGCACCAGGCGCAGAGGCCAAAGAGAAATATGCTGTACGACGGTTAATAGCAGGTACCAAGTGGACGGAAGGGCAAGCACCCACTACCCTGTCTCGCGTGCAGCAGGGCATGACCCATGAGGCAGCATGCTACTTTGGGCAGCCCAAGGAGTGAGGTATATGGTACTGGTGACATGCTGGCCGCTTTGCGCTGCTATGAACACAGCAGTCGTATCGTGTTTGGCGGGAAAGTAGCGCCGTTATTACTCGTATCCCCAGCGGCGAGTACGAGCAGGACGCTCACCCGTGTGTCCACTCGGTCAATCACATCGTCTTCCCCTACGCCAACCCGGTCGCCAGCGTTTACTAGCGGTAATCAATACCCCCTCGGTGGCAGGAGGCATGGATGTACGGTAGGGCCGGAACTGAAGGCCGTTGGACTTTTTGTTTGGGGCTGCTCAATGGCAACGAGGTCTCCGTTCCTGTCTCCTCTCTCGCTTCGGCCTGCCTTGGCCTCAAAGTCGTCATCTGAATACGACAGGTCAAGAGGCGCCCGGTGTCTGAATGCCGACAGGCGGAACCACCCACCCCTTCTTTTTTTTTCTGACCCCTCAACCAACGAGACTGCCGATGATTTGCCCCCAAAATGCCCCCAAATCGCCCGGCCAAATCGTGGGCAAGATGTCACCCAGTCTCCTCTCTACCAGCCTGCTTGGCCCCTCTCTAAACATGCACCAACTGCGAGTATGTACATACCTGAAGCGCTCAAGCCCGCCCCCGGATCACACCGCCCGGCCTGTATGCCGCTTAGCTGACGCCACTCAAGCGCGTGCTCGTTGCCAAACGGCGAATCCCCCTGCGTAGCGCCAGTCCAGTACGCACCTGAGATTTCTAACCAATGAGGCTAAAGACACTGAGCGCGACTTGGCCTAAATGTCCTTGTTGTCTACGCGACTAGCTATGGTGTATCCTTGGATACCGCACACGGCCGTTGAGAACGAGGAACTGAGTGTGAACATCATGTCGGTATCAACCGCAAGGGGCTTCCTTTAGTACATGCCTGGTGGGCTTTGAACAGGAGTAGTCTGCTTAACTGGCATACGAGTAATAAGAATGGACCCGTCAGCTCAACAGCCTAACTACGAGGAAGTCGGACTTAGTACTAGGCAAAGACGAAGCGACATGCTCAAACGGGATATTGTCCAAGGGGGGAGTGAGCATACTACAAGTCCCGGCACTCCGATTACGTTTAGTGCCGGAGAAGCTGCTGCTCTCACTCACAGCCCTCATCTGGTGACATGTGGTAGCCGCTATTCCCCATTCAAATTGTACCGATTGACTCTTCCCCTCTTTGCAGTTCTTGTCGACGTTCAAAGCAAGACTTGCCGAGAAATCTCATGGTCGCATTGTGCCGCTGGAGGCGGGATGGCCAGTAAGATGCCTTGATGAAGCGCCCGCGCTTGTTTTCCGCCGAGCTGAACGCCTACACAAGAGTACCGTACCCTGTTCCATGTGCCCTGCTGCATGTTCCACGTCAAAGATACTATCTAAGTGGGCAGCGACTAATCCATAATATCAGGCTAAAGGATGCCAGCTGTATGCTATTCGGTATGCGTCGCATGATGGGTCAATCCCCCAGATGTAACATCGGATTCTGCGAGATGTACATCCAACTACCAACTTGGAGGCTCTGATTGTCAGCTGGCCAAGGCCAAAGATCCCAGCAAAGGTCGTGGATGTGCTCCCTCTATACTGTCCCCTTTGCCCAATACCATCCGTATCCCTCACGTAGCCAGCGCAGCCGATGGACATGTCTGCTCGCGGAGCAGGGGGAGACAGGCAGCCATTGTCTGCAGTACAGGGCTCTTTTCTCTCACTCGTATTAATACATGCTGTAGGACACAGTTGCTACCATGTTACGAGCACAACCCCTTTATGCTCCTCCACTCTCGGTCTTTTTTTTTTTCTTATTTTTTTTTTTTTTTGTGCAAGGCAGAGGGAAACGGTGCTGCTCGGTCCCCTTGCAAGCCTCTGATGGCTCCCCCATGTCCGCCGCCCGCTTCGTCACACCCCCTTCTCCATCCCTTTTAGGACTAGCTCCGACAAGCCTTGTGGTGGGGCTCTGTATCCTCGGCGGCTACTCGTATTACATGTACCACCCGGGCGTGAACGCAAGGCGAAAGTTGGCGCAAGATAGCATCGGACCACCTCCCCCAAGAACGGTTTCCAGTGGTCCTCGCCCTAGGTGTCGTGCTCCAGCACCAGCCAGAGCCATCCTGACATGGAGCGTATCGCGCTCTGCCATCCGGACCAGTACGAGCATACTCGTACACCAGACCCTTGGGGTGTGTTTGAGTGACATCTCACCCCCTGCGCCTAAAACCGACCCCTCCTCCCTCGGGGGGCCGCCGCAGGCGTGTAAATACAGAATTTCGCCTTGATTTCACCCATCGCACGTCTCCCGTTCCCGTCTTTTTTTCCCACTCGCGTCGGTTCTTGCTCCTTTGCTAGAGGAGCAGTACGCACTAGGTACACTGACCGTCCCACATTGCGATGTGCTACGATGGTAGATTGGCGTACCTTGGACACCCCGGTTCTGCTTGTGCTTGTTACATGCTATGTACTCGTAGTATTTCGCTCGATACAAGAACCACCCCGTCTGAACTAAAACGTACAAAAAGACTGCCGCGCTTGACCCCTCGTCTCTATCGCGAGGCTCACCCTTGGACTTCCCTTCCTCTTCTTGCCTTTCATCTGCCTTGCCTTGCTCATTCTCCACAAGGCCGCGGCCACAAAAGGCGGATTCTTCTTCCAGTGTCGTTTTGCCTTGCCATTGCCGTCCCAGTCCAGCACGCGACGAGAGTACATATATGCTGCCGCCTCGGGTATCCTGGCCAAAATCCTCCTCAGACACTAGTCGACAACCAGTGTCCGTCGCTACAGGCCTCTAGCATTGGCGCTGGTGCACATTGAACAAGCATTTGCGATCTTCGGCGCCCATTTGCCTCTTGGCCAAAGGCACACTAGCTACCCGCGCAATCATGATTGAGCAACAATACAACAACTCTGCTCATTCGAATCTGGATGGCCTTCCTCGACATATGGACCTGTCTGACGAATCTACGGCTGTGACATCGCCTTGCTCCTCGGGCTATTCAGACTTTTTGCCATACAATGTAAGCTACTGTTCCTTCTGCACATTTCCAAGGCGACAAGGAAAGAGAAAAACTATGAGCTCTCTCATTTGGGCTTTGAATAACCGCTGATTTGGCCGTACAGTCTTCTTTTAGTCTCGCCAACCAGTGCGAGTGTCTCCTAAGCCCAGCCTCGACTGGTGCCTCCCCGCCGCTCCAGCAGATCATCAAACAATACGCCACCGCACCAGACGTACCCCTTCTTCAGCAACCTAGCCCTCCCAACAGCGCAAAGATGTACCAGAACCAATGGAACAGCAGCTTTGACATGAATGTCGATGAGACGCATGTGAACGCTGCCTATTATCTAAGTACCGACCGCAGTACCCCTGGACCTCCTGACCCGTACCTGGGCCATTTTGCAGTGTCTGAAACGGGCAACATATCCTTACTCAACAATGGTGTTGGATCCCCGTACTTTATGGACATGGCTCAGATGGCGCACCACGACACTCTTCTGATGCGGAACAGCCCATGTATGTCCGTCGACTCTGGCGCTCACGATGTGCAGCCTGGTTTGCCTACCCCTACTCTGTCCAGCAACGACCAAACAGATTCCCATGACGACAGAGAGAGCCCTGCTGAGAGTAGGCACCAAAGCTCAGCTTCATCTCCAGCACCTCCGCCAGCCTCTCCAAAACGCATTCCGTTCCAAGGCGTTGTCAAATCCAAGAAGAAGACATCAGCTTCATCCAAAAAGCCAAGTACTCTTCGAGTCGAGGCGGCCAGCGAAATGGAGATTGGGGAGCATGACAACTGCCACGGGAAAGAGGTGCCACCCAAGATCAGCAAAGACTGTCCTGATGAAGAGAGGTTTCTCTTTGAATGTCGTTGGGAGAATCGAAATAACAAGGGTCAAATGTGGGATAATATACAAAGAGAATACACCCAAAAGTTTGGAAGGACAGAGTTGAAGGAGGCCCTCCAGATGAAGTACAAGCGTGGGAGGTCTAGGTATATTGACTGGCTGCCCGAAGATGTAAGTTTGCCGAGACAATTTTGGGCTTCATGGAGCTACCCAAACGATCCCTTTATATCCGTGCCTTTTCTAACGTGTCTTCTCATTCAGGAAGAGATTCTTCGTCAAGCTTGGGAGAAAATGGAGAAGGAACGATACAAGACACTCCTCGCCGTTTTTCATGAGAAAGGCGGCTCACGCAACATGTTCCTCAGCCCTTCAGACATAGAATACAAAGTTACTGCGGAATTGGGTCTAGAGGAAGAACTGTATCTCAACGGATTCAAGGATCTTGGCCTGCGGCGCCGGTGCCGGCACTGGAAACCCAAGAAGCATGCCACGACACTGGAGGGCATGATGGTTCAGCCATACTACGACGAGGAGACAGTTCTGGACCAGGTGCACGAGTCTCGTGACACCAACAGAATGGACGGCGTGATCCGGACAAGCATTGCCCACCCCACTGCCGAAGCACCAGTGTCTCTTGAACCGCCGGTGACAAAGAAGAAGTCATCAGACGCGGCAGCAGTAAAGGCTCGGAAGCCGAAGAAGCCTTCAGATAAGCCGCGCAAGAGTGTCCCAAGCAAACTGAGTCGGCGGTCTAGCTAAACGAGATGCTAGTATCGTTGGTTGTGCTTGTACTTTCTTCTCTATCCGTACGGCCTGTCTACCGTTTTTTTATTTTTTGCTTATTTGGCGATACTTTATTAGACTGCTTTCATCTTCTCGTAGAAGAGACATGTCACTCGTTTTCCATGGATTTGGCTAGCTAGTTTTTGCGTTTGTGGGTTTCGGAGTTTGGCTGGCGTAACAAAGTACATCATAGGTTGTCTGTCTTACTATTCTTTTAGCCCCAGTTAGGCTCAGCGTGAACAAAGGGCCGCTATTGAATACTCTTTCTGGATAAGAACATTAGAAAATGAATCCTTTGATGGAGCCCTTGCATGACCAACGCTTACACTCAACGAAACAAGGCAAGCACACAACCGGCAAGCATCGGTACGGGTCAAGGATGTGGCACGAACATTTTTACGCCTTTGATCTGCTACTGAGACACGGGAGGATTGGGGCTGTTTGGCGGCCATATACGGAGAGCCGAACGGCACACAAGGTGGCGAGCCTTGTATGTACCGTGCGTCGGCCGTGTAAAGCTTAGCCCACACAATGCGGGCGTCGAGCAAACGCTTTCCCCGGGATTGTGCAGTAATCTCAATGGCGCAACCACCAAATATGTGCTTTGCCAGAATGTGCCCCCAAACCTTTCTTTTCTAAATGGCTTAGATCTGCACAAGAAAGCCACCGGGAAAAGCGCGCCACGGTGTAAGGAAGGGGGCTGCATAGGCGACCGACCACTAACACCCCGGCACGGGCGGAATTGCGGCCGCAGAGTCGGCGTCGGGGAGAAATGGCAGGGTAGGGGAGGGGGCGAAGACGAGGCGAACGAGACGGCAATTGGAACGACTAAAGTTGGCACAGAGGGCGGCAACAGCAAGAGGGCGTGGAATGCAGGGGAGGAGGTGTACGAAGACAGGGAAGGGGATCCGTCCTTCGTGAAAATAACTTCTCGCCTCCATCCTCTCCTCTCACGAGGGCAACTTGGGGGTCTGGGGCCATTGCCCGGAAAGGCGAGGTGCATTCTTTGCGTTGCATTTTGTGCCTCCCTCCCTCCCCACCCGCGATTGCCCGCAAGACTAGTCATAGACCATGCTGGGTTGGGGTCGAGAACGGCGAGTTGCGATAGGTTACCGACAGTCTGGAAATGAGATGGATTGGGTAGATATTGGGCAGCCTCCTCGTACACGTACGAGCAAGCACATAGCACGAGCACCATGTAAGAAGCGATGCGTTGTTTTTCCCCCTCTCGTCCTGGCAGCCTGACAAGGGTGGCAGGCGTGAGAGAGAACTCGTAGCGAGTAAGACTATCCAGACCGGCTAGCGTACGCAATTTCTCGTTGCACTGCTTGAGTTGTGTTGGCTGACATTATCACACCAAGTCAGCATATACTGACTGTCCTTCACCGATGGCAATGCTGTATTTGCTTTTCCTCCAGCCGTTACCGCTCGTGCTGCGCTCCGGGCGGCATTGCAACACATGGGATAAGCGCCGGGACGTTGTCTCTGCTGCAAGCCACACACGGTGTCTTACATGGTCCATCGTCCAAAAGTACTACAGCAACAGGCCATATGTCGGCCTTAAAAAAAGCCACATGCAAAGGATTATACTCGTACATACTATGTACTATGTACTGCGCAGTACTCGTACAGGACTCGTCACCATGTGTTTTCCTTGTCGCTTCGCATGTGCTATGGATGAATGGTATGCTCGATTAGGCTTAGCATGGTTGGACGCTAGATGGCGTTTACATTTTGTACATGGCAAGCGGGGGATAAGGCCATCGCTGTCGGGACGGATAGCTCCGGTACTTAGTTTTATGCAATTTAATGCATACATACTGCCACTATTGGAGCCGGGTGTCTCGCCGGTTTGCTCGGGGAATGTCGGTTGTCGGTTTTGACCGTTGGAACTGTGGGCGGACTTATTATAGCCGTGCGTACTCATTAGCCGTCGTCGACTTGCAAGGCACAAGACGAGCAAAATGCTATCCTCGCGGCTCCAGTAACGTGGATAAAACAGCATGACCTTCGTGCTTACAGTGGCAAGATGTGTAACAAAATGTAGTTGCACCAGCACCTCACCATCCGTGTTGCACAGTCTCTCCGCCCCGGAGCTTCAACTACGGAACGGAGCAACGGACGTAGCCCTCATCCTAAGCCAACCAAATCCTGCTGTTCCATTGTTATCCTTCCTGCCTTTGCTTCGTAATCCCTACATGTTAGACAGTTGAATATTACACGTGATGAAATTGTGGCTTGCCTTTAGCGCCCTGCGCCAGAAGGAGGAATGCCAAAGATAGGCCCCAACCAACCCCCGATTTCTGGTGGAAACCTACTTAGCATCCTCCTATGCACCCCTCCCTCATCCGGCGAGGCTTGCACAAGTCTGCTAGGTACATAAGTCCGATGGCGTTTGATGAGGGTCGGCGACATACTAGGTATGAACACGGATAATAAAATGGGTAGACGCTCCAACTTCGTGACGGCGCCTGCTTAGCAAGCAGCAACGGCGATTCGGTGGATAGAACAAGCCCCGGGTGGGAACGCCTGGAGTCTCGCGCTCAACAAACCATGCCACCATGCACAAACTCCCCTGTTTCCGGAGAGTGTTCGGAGTACAAAAAAAACAAAGTACCTTTCCTCGCTAGTAGCTTGGAAGCAACAACATATACGAGTAGAGTTATTGCGTGCTTTGTTATATTGTATTCTCTGAAGTCTATTCTGTAGAGACCCTTGAGGGTGTAAGTAAGGCTTCTATACGCACTGTAGCGCGTTACACAGCATGAGGACAAAACATTAAGCTGCATTCGCAATACATCCACATGGCTAGATGAGCATTTTCCGTCACAGGGGCTTGATGGAGTGTCCTTGATCGTGTTTCTACGGGCACGGCACCCGACGTGCAAACGAGGCGAGCAGGGTGTCCGCAAAGTAACTGCCAGGGTCCTGGACCGACCGCCTCACACGCCCCCTGGAATTGAGAGACTGACTTCATCGCAGGCGTGCATAATATTTCGACGGGATAGAGAGCCTGGGATACTAATAAGCCTCTTCCATTGCTCCACAGGCCGACCTGTTATTGCACACATAACCTGATACTAGGCCGTAGCCATCGCAATGACCTAGAGGTAACTACACGAGTCCTCGTGTGAATATTGGGCCGAGCAGTTATGCAAGCACACCGGCAAATACGGCAAATTCCGCTAACTACCACATGTCATACTGCTTCAATTGGTCTGCTCGTCGAAGGAGCTACAAGTATAGCACTTGTGTGATCAGTTATCGTGGAGAATACCCCGCTGGGTTGTCAAGAAGTGCAATCTGGGGTGCTATAGTGATTGTACCATAGTATCTGTTGCAGCCCTCTGAAGCAGGGGGAGGGTGGTGGTGGTGCGTGGCGGTGACGCCCAGGTACAGGCACGCTTCCACACCCCAAGCCACGACGGCTTGTTTCTTCGTTCAACCTAATGTCGTTCAATAATACGTACTTGGACTATTCTATTTTTGCACTGATACAATCCTTTACTCAGACGTTTACGTTTTCCAGATGTTCCTTTCCATCTTTCCCCAGTTCCTCGGTTATTCCCTCTTTGGGACCTCTCGATATATTCCCGATTAGGCATACGGGACACACCCAGTGGGTCCACTGAGGCATCGCAACTTTCCTGTAGCGCATCTCCTCCTCGCTTCATATCCTTGCAGTGACCTCCTGCTTTCTCATCGCTGTTTCTCGATATGCTCAGAAGACTCTATGATATGCTGAGATCTCGTAAAGCAAACGATGCGTAACGAGTTTCCACTTATGGCTTCCCGAATGCCGACACTCTCGCACTGGTTCGTCAAAAAATGGAGAGGAGAATGGGGATGGGGCGGGCGAGAACAAGGTCCGAGGAGGGGGGTATAGACAGGGCGGAAATAGTTTCTGCTGCTTTGGCGAGATGATCGCACCGTCTACCTCGTAGAGCACTCGCAGGAAAATGAATACGTCTCCATTTGCATAACGTAAACAAGGCTCCTTTCTCCCGTCTGCTAATTCGTTGGCCGCCCTTGGCGCCACCGTACTTGACTGCTTGACCCCTGTGTCGACGCATGAAGACACATTTCTATGCAGGCCAAAATGTTTGAACGATACACGATGCACACGATATAGACTCTGTGTGAAACTTGCCGGTCGCAAGACAGGGTGGCACGCGCCACCTCATTTGCAGAGATTGTCACACATAATATAATGGCCTGAACCTATAGGTGCCTCTGAATCTATAGTTGAATTGGGCGCCCAATCTCATCACTGCAGCCGTTGCCGATCGGCTGCTTCAACTGCAGGGCACTGGCCATCCGTTTTGGCCAGGCGGGTTGCATGTGCTTCAACCGAGCTCGGCCGCTAACGCCCTCCCTCAGCGTTCCGGCTTCCCCGGAAGCATGCAAAGCATACACGGTAGACGTTTCCATATTCAGAGCTAATCCAGGACTGAGCGACCGGACAACTGCTACTACGAGTACGGGGTATGCACTACTCGTACTATGTGCTTAGTAGCGAGCTGTAGACGCTAGAGGAGATTGTGCACTGCATGCCACAAGCACGAGCGATCTGCATAGGTGCCAACTCCTGACTTCAGTATCAAGTTTGCCCAAGCCTCCACAATCATCCTAAACCCCGCCTCATCCCACAAGGCCACAAGGAGCAGGAGTAGCAACGGCACAATGGCTCGAATCAAATTGCCCTGTTCGAACGCCCCTGCCAGTATCTAGTCTGTCATGGGGCTCACTGGTACAAAATAGGAAGGCAGATAAACGCAACTTCGCACCATGTGGACCCATGTTGCGGTGGACGAAAACAAATCCGCCTTGATCGCACCCCCCCTCCATTCTGCAACGCCATTACCAGCTTTCTGCACTAGTATGTGGGAGGTCGACCCCATCGCAGGCGTTCGCGGTTCGCGGTACGGAGTAGTACCATTTGTAAACGCTTGTCTATAATGGGGAGGTCTCTAAGTATCGGTTACCACTATGATACGAGTATTGCAGTAGTGATTCTTTCTAAACTGGAGCTAAACTGCACTCACACATTGTCTCTCTGGTAGCACAGGCTAAGGCTACCGACTCTCGTCTGAGTAGCGCCGTGCTTCAAGGTGGTACTACCGTGTACGAGTATGTACGTGAGCATTTCGCCAAGAAGTCTTTTTTTGGATCCAGGTGCCCCCAGATCCCATTTGACAGTCCATCACTTGCTCCCCTTTCTTGCACCCCTCCTCCACTGTTCCCCTCCAATCGACAGTACAACTGAAACTGCTCTGTACGGAGCAGCCGTGCTGCCCCAAGAGTAGCCACGGCGCGTCATTACGTAGCATCATCTGTCACTCTTGCAGCCAGCAAGAGTCTACTCATACTCCGTACTGGTCTCGTTACCGAGTCACATCAAGGAATATTACACCACACCCCTTTTTTGACCCATGTCATGTGGTGTACAAACAGGGCCAAAACGTTTCGATAGTACTTTTCAGTCCTCAAATCCCTCGATGAGGGGAAAATAGAACAGCGACGTGCATGAAAGGGGGCTGTGCAACACCCCCGGCTCTCCCACACGCTATCCATGCTAGCTTAATGCTCCAGCGCGCCATTGCCGCCGGCGCAAGCGCATTCACTGCAACCTCGTGATTGTGACAGCATCGGCCGACGTGCATACCGTCAATGTATTAGTGCTAGTTCGTGCCGTCATAAGCTCCCATCCACCCGCTAAGTGGTCGCATCGACAGCCTTGTTTGCCGCCCCGATCTTCACCTTTTGTCATACAATACACGCTGGGCTGTAGAGTTGCCACAGCGAATCAACTGCTAGTTACACTGTTTAGACTCCTGTCGGGTACGAGATACGACGGTACTGCCGTCATTGAGACCATCGTGCGGAACTGTACAAATTGAAATTTCCGCGCGTTCTAGGGCAGTAAGAAGAGGGGCGTGTCGTCTTCGTATGCATTGCTAGTCGTTCTCTGCTGACCGACATTACAGCATCGGTCGCGCTAAGATGCACGAGTATGAGGTCACTTCAATAGGGCTATTGGGCACTGACAGCGAGGTTACATGCGCCTTGTGGTCTGGGACGATAGCTCATGCAATGGTATGGGGCGGCCAACCAGACCACCACCCTGCAAGCAGAACAGGGCGGCAGTTCCCACTCGCAATGGAAGTACCCCTAGAGTGCAAGTGAGGCTGCCCGATAATCATACCGGTGGTGTACAAGTTTATGCACTGCTACCATACGTAGCTCCCGGAGCTTGACATTGCCGAAAACATGAAAGTGCACAACCCCAAAAGGCGGACAGGAATAGCGGGGAGGGAAGCTAGAGGGGTGCTACTCGTACACGTTAAGTAGGAAGCAGGGCTTTCGATAGTGTGTCCCTATGAAGTCTAGGTGACCAGTATCTTCCTTGATCACTGCCCTAGGTCAGTTTACTATGCTATTTTCATCCACCTTGTACCGGCCGGTAGGTTACGCCATAGCGTCAGAATGCCCGGTGGGTTGCAGTCGTGAACATGTACGAGTAGGAACTAGTGTTACTGGTGTTCTCAGAGTAGCCCATAAGCTTACACGGGTAGAGGCGTACGATCGAGGCTTTTGACTGTTCCTCTACGCCTGTGTATGTACTAGACGCCATAGTGCTTTATGAATTTCTCCCCTTGGCTGCCGATGGTTGCAGACGCTTGGCTAGGTCCAGTCTAACGGATACGAATCCCATATGTCCATGAAAATGCCAGTAAGTGTGGATCAGAAGACGGTTAATCATGTTCATAAGGAGAATACAAGTAAAATCTCTCATGACTAGCATGCTTGTAAGATCAATTCTGTAATCAAGAGTACAGAAACAACATCTGTCGAAGCGGACATACTCGGTGGGTTGTCATTTCCGTTGCTCAAAGGACTCCTCGAACTGCTGTCTGCCACCGTCCGTCCGCAGACAAACGCCGGCAGCTCTGTAGTAAAATATACCAAATAGGATTATGACGGCATAAACCGTCTTATCGCTAGTACACACTCACTGTCGTAGATGCTAAAAATGGTAGAGGCTGCACGGCATTGCGATTGTATAAGTCGGATAAGCAAGCTTGCTGAAGAACCATGAAGTTGCAACACGCTATACGTTTAATATTTCTTCAACCGTATCTCCTTGTACAAGGGATTGCTTTTTCTTTTCTTTTTTAGATTATTTCTTGCAATTCGTTTGTGTATTGGAATCCATGTGCTGTCTTTTTGTACTCCTAGACTCGCTTGGTGAAGAAGCTCCAGACGGATTGTGCGAAGAAAAGCACGGATATTTAACGTGGAATATTGACAATTCGACCGGATGCGAAATTCTTTCAACTACGTTCAATTTGTAAATTTAACATGTCACGTCGTTAAGTTCGCAGCGTCGATTGTCGCGATGGGCGCCTGAAAGCATATCGTCCCAAGCCAGGATATGTCTCACCGACTGGTCACCATTGTAGATCCAGTTCTCTGACAGTCGCGTTCCCAGACCTAAAACCCGGGCTCGCAGATGAAGACTGGGCATCAAGCTTCAGCCACTCGGTGCTACCGTGGCCAAACTGTTTGCCATGAGCAAGGATGCCGCGAAGAGCCGAGAGAATTAGGGAAGAGAAATACCGCCGTTCAGCTGCAATTCGCGACAGCCGGTGGTGGCGGCGTCAAGAGCGCTGAAGATGGCCTGCTAGCGTCAGCGCCACTTCCACTCGCAAGGTACAATCAGAATAGCGCAAGCCATTTCGGAATCCATACTTACATAGTATTAGGTTTGTAGTGAGCATGACGTCTCAATCCATTGCTCGGTCTGTTATGTCAATGCAGATAGGTACCCTTTCAACTGGTTGAGAAGCACTGGCTGTTGGTTCTACTCGTCATGCTACCCGCCCGCTTTGATGCCTGGCTGGTACCTTCACCTTACCCGGCTGGATTCACACAACAAAGATTACCAGACGGCCAAAGTGGCGCCGATCCGTATGGTCCCTTGAGCGCGGGAGAGCGGGAGTTGTCCGCCCTCCCCGCCCCAATTGACCAAGCAAGGTGTGCCAACGAGCCGACCGGCCACCTTTTCCATCTGGTCGGCGAGGCGGGTCGAGCCAGGACGGCGATGAGCGATATCATGGAACAGCCCGCGGCCCGGGACAAAGGACTGGGTTTTGCTAGTGCTGAACAAATCCACGCCTTGACTCCATAGCCCAGCTACTGTACTACACCTCAACAGGAAGCAAGACAATGCCTTGGAGAAACGAAGGCCGGAAGGTTTGCTACGAGTAGAGGTGGGTTGGCCCAATTGTGAGTTTCGAGCCCACCAAAGCGCTCGCTTACAGCACCTTCCAACGCGGCCACTGAGGAGCCCGTGGCGCCAGGGTTTCGACCGCGCTAACGCCATTTGCTTGGTGCTTATTTTAGGCACCGGCACCCAGCTGCGGGGTTTGCGGTTTGTGAATTTAGCGGCGACGCTAATGGTTGCGGGCGGCACCATTGTGGAATTGCTAGGCAGTCCTTGGAAGGTGACGGGTTGGGGGCGCCGGGGGCCCTCGCGTTGCAGCAAAGAGCGACAGGGAACGAGAGCACGAAGAAGCGAAAGCGAAAGGGCGAGGCAAGGCGGGTGAGCGAGCCGCGCAGGGAGGTTGGCTTTGCTTTAGCGGCCATCAAGACAGAGCCATGGTAGTGCTTCTATTAGTTAGCCTACCGTCAGACCACCTGTTCGAACTACGTGTATAATACGGCGCTCAGAAAGGTGGCGCTGGCGATGAAAGGGTACAAGCGGAAGACGCCTCGATTTTCGGATTACTACTCTTGACCGGGTGTGGCATACTCATTCAGTAGAAGAAAGTTTAGTGCCTCGTTTTCCCGTCTTGGGACAAGGCCGAAAGACAAATTTGGCGGCTGCTATTCTACAGCTGCGGCTACTGCGGTAGAGGTACTCTGTACGCATCTAACCATCGTTCTTATCGCCGTTACATTCTTGCTGGGTCGCCAGCAGAAGCGCGCAAGCCCGCCCGCAACAGTACGGACGGTTCTGTGGCCTCAATCGCAAGTCGAGAGCTGCCGCTCACGACGCTAATTTATTCCCGGATAGTGCCGGAAAATGGCGTGTATCGACAAAAGAACCATGGCGTGGACATAACAAAGACGGTAGGGTGGGCGACGGCACGCCTCCCTCTTCCCACTGCAACCCTGTGGCTTTCACAACTCTTTGCCCGTGAGGATGGTGGTGAAGGCGTGCAATCAAGGCGAGTCTAGCCAAATATGCAGCGTATTGCCGCGGAAGGGTGTGAATTCAGGGCATGACAGTGAGAACGATTCCGCGAATGAAGTGGATATTCATTCACTGCGTCGACTCCAAGTGCAAGCAAGCCTGCACTCTCCCCCCCGGGCGCCTCGGCCTCCATTGCCTAGCTTGGTTGAGGAACGCATCATAGTGAGCAAACCGTTGCCGAAACTTCGCGGCCGTTACACGACTATGCTTTCAAGAAGCTAGAAAAGTCGGCGACGCGTTAACACATGGCGGTGTACTCCTGAACTATCTTACTCGGCTCGGTTGGAATTATACCGATGTATCTGTATTAAAGAAGCTGGCAACAATCTCTTGAAGACTGCGGAGAGGTTACCAAGTGCCCGTACCGCTGCTCTGCAGTCATTTGCAATATACGTTTTACAGCTTTAATACATTTTTTGAGACGGTAAATAACCACTGATCCTAGTATTCAACCGACCAGAGTACCTAAAGGACATAATATATACATGAAACATTCTCGACCCAGGCTGTATCAGCCATATACTATGCAACTAACAGACGACAAGTTTGGGCTCTGTGACACATGCTCTTCTTGTCATGCCGCGTCATGTCGACATCCCTCTTTCAACCTTGTGTTACCCGAGAGCAAGTGCAGCTGTGTATCGTAATGAAATGCCAAGCCGTCCAAATTAAGGTACCATATGTTGTTTGATTCATTTATAAGACCTGTTATAGGGCCTTATATATATATATCAGAATACGTTTATTGATAATGAACTCTAGGCTCAATTGTACACAAACATGGTTCCTCTAACCACGCAGAACACTCCATAAGTCCGCAGCTTCACCTTCTCTTCTCTAAAATGGCGCATAGCTGCATGTGTTTAAAATACCAAATGAATTGATTTTTCAATACAATCTAGCTATTTAAAATCCAGTAGGATTCGATTTGTTCATATTTGCTAGCGGGCAAAATGTCGTCGTTCAGCTTACACCGTTGGTCTAGGGTAACCCCCATGACTTTGAACCACACCAACCACACCATAGCTACGCAACTTCTCGTGCAGCAATGACTTTCGTATCTGTACTTTCAACTTAAACCTCTTCTTACAGCTTTCTATCAGCTTAAACGTATGTCGCAGCGTCATGCGCTTTGCTACGGCATCCCCTACGGCCAGAGTCCGGTTACGTAATCACGAACCAGCCACATCAACCATCAGCCACATCGGCATTGCGCGTGGAGTGGCGCATATTCGAAGAAGCCACTATCAACGAACGACACAAGACATCGTCAACCGACGACGACGGCTGGAAACGAATACCGACCGATATATCCCGAAAGCCGAAAGTAGGGGAAGGTTGCATGAGTTCTTAAGTGTCCATCTAGCGCTTCGCGCGCGTCTCTCGCGGCAGCTTACACCGCGATCCGCCCACCAGGGTGCTCAATCTGAACGCTCTCGCATGACCTACTCTTGTGCCTGGCCGTAAAGGCTGATGAAGAGTCATGTCATTGGTAGCGCTTCTATTCGCGGTGGCCGTCCTTCCATGGACGGCTCCGGCGATGCGCGCCGATCATCTGGCTCATCTGCGGCAAGAAACGGTCGATATGTTCTACCACGGATATAGCAACTACATGTTGCATGCATTCCCCGAGGATGAGGTAATTGGGCCCCCAAACTGACCCTGCGATTGCATTCCAGCTCATCTAGTTGTCATCTATAGCTGCGACCGATATCGTGCTCTCCTCTTTCTCGCGACCGAACCGACCCTGGTGCCATAGGGATTAACGATGCGCTTGGGAACTACTCCCTAACTCTGATCGACAGTCTATCAACTCTGGCCATCTTGGCCGGTGGCCCCTCAGATGGTCGGTACACAGGTTCTCAGGCGCTGAGCGACTTTCAGGACGGTGTTGCAGAGTTTGCGCTGCACTATGGTGATGGACGGCGCGGATCACCTGGACAGGAGGGAACAAGAGCAAAGGGATTTGACCTGGATAGCAAGGTCCAAGTCTTTGAGACGGTAATTCGAGGCGTTGGTGGCCTGCTCAGTGCGCACCTGTTTGCTGTCGGTGATCTTCCTATTCGAGGATATAATCCCACGAGCCATCCTGGCTTTGACTCCGACGACCCCCTCGAAACGGCGCCGATCAAATGGCCAAACGGCTTTCAATATGATGGTCAGTTGCTCAGGCTTGCCCTTGACCTCTCCGAGCGTCTCTTGCCAGCGTTTTATACGATAACCGGCATCCCCTATCCACGAGTGAACCTACGATCGGGCATCCCATTCTACGTCAATTCGCCACTGCATCAGGAAGGCGAAGCGATGGGGCCCGAGGGCGGCGGGCGCGAAATTACAGAAACCTGTAGCGCGGGCGCTGGCAGCTTGACCCTCGAATTTACGGTGCTGAGTCGCTTGACGGGAGATACTCGGTTTGAGCAGGCGGCGAAGCGTGCCTTTTGGGAAGTGTGGCAACGAAGAAGCGACATTGGCCTCATTGGAAATGGAATCGACGCGGAGCGTGGCGTTTGGATAGGGCCACACTCTGGTATTGGCGCAGGCATGGATAGCTTTTTCGAGTATGCGCTCAAGAGCCACATCTTGCTCTCCGGACACAGCATGCCGAATGTATCGTCTTCTAAGCGGCAGAGCACGACTGACTGGCTGGACCCAAACTCGCTTCATCCTCCGCTGGCGCCCGAGATGCACTCATCCGATGCCTTTCTGGAAGCGTGGCACCAGGCACACGCTTCCGTCAAGCGATACCTGTACACAGACAGGAGTCTCTTCCCATACTATTCTAATACACACCGCGCCACGGGGCAGCCCTACACCATGTGGATAGACAGTCTCGGCGCATTTTATCCAGGCCTGCTTGCGCTAGCAGGCGAAGTTGAAGAGGCTGTGGAAGCGAACTTGGTATACACGGCCTTGTGGACGCGTTATTCTGCGTTGCCCGAGCGCTGGTCAGTTCGCGAGAACAATGTCGAGCCCGGCATTGGATGGTGGCCCGGCAGGCCCGAGTTTATCGAGTCCACATATCACATCTACCGCGCGACACGAGACCCATGGTATCTGCGTGTAGGCGAAATGGTCCTCCATGACATCCAGCGACGATGCTGGGCGGATTGTGGCTGGGCCGGTCTACAGGACGTACGCACCGGGGAGAAGGCGGACCGCATGGAAAGCTTCTTCCTCGGCGAGACGACAAAATACATGTACTTGCTGTTTGATCCGGACCACCCACTCAACAATCTAGATGCCGCGTACGTCTTCACCACCGAGGGCCACCCCCTCATCATACCCCGAAAGACGGCGGCCGGGCGAGAGCCACGCAAGCGGCGCAGCAACAAGACAGACGTATCTGTTTACCAATACTACGACGATAGCTTTACAAACTGCTGCCCCGCGCCCCGCACCCCTGTTGATGCGCTGGCCGGGTCCAACACTGCCGCGCGCCGCGATCTCTTTGACGTATCGCGCTTCACAGACCTATACAACACCCCCAATGTCAACGGACCCCTTGAAGCTGTTCTAGTGGACGACAAGAAGGAAGGCGTCGTCACCAGGTATCAAGCGACGTCGAATCATAGCCTCTTCCCGTGGACGCTGCCGCCGAGCATGCTTCCGTACAACGGGACATGCGCGGCGCCGGTAAACCGCATAGTCTCGTGGATCGAGTTCCCGACGTCGGACGCAACCTCGTCGCTTATATCGCGACTGGGGCGCTCTCTGCTCTGGTACCAGCATGTTGGCCCCACGATTCAGAACCTCGACGGGCTGAAGCTGCAGATGGAGCAGGAACTCGACGAGCTGACGGACACGCCGGTGTGGAAGGTCACCCACGTCGGAAACAGCCAAGTGGGACGGCACGAGACGGTATTCTTCCACTCGGAGCAAGTAAAGAGCTTCAAGGACGACGCCTTTACGACGATCCGCCGGCGCGACATTGTCGACATTGTCCTCTACGTCGAGCCCGCTCCGCCCACCACCAACGCAAGCATCCCGCTGCCCTCAGACCAAGTCTTTGCCAACGAGCCGCTCTCGCCCAGCAGCGACATTTCCCTTCCATCAGACCAGAACCACCAACCCGACGAGGCTCCCGAGTCGGAGCCGTCCCTCCTCAAATCGATCCTCCGCGCCGTCTCCTCCGTCCTGGACGCCGCATCCACCGACGGGTCGCGCGACGACGACGCCGGCTCCATATACACCTGGCAGGCCAGCACGCCCACCGGCGCAGGCGGCTACCCGGTGCCCGCAGTCTCGGACACGCTCCTCGCCAGCAGCCCGGGCTACGACGCGAGCGATCCCGGCGCCAGCTTCCCGTGGAAGACAGTCTTCCTCGGCGGCGACGCCTGCGACGGCCCTCTTCCCGAGGAGTCGTCCCGGCGGCACCAGGTCATTGTGCTCCGCCGCGGGGGTTGCTCGTTTAGCACCAAGCTGGACAACATCCCCACCTTTGCGCCGGGCAAGAGCAGCCTGCAGCTCGTGGTGGTGGTGGACGAGCACGAGGCCGGCAGCGGCGGCGAGGAAGACGTCCCGCGGCCGCTGCTGGAGGCGGAGCAGATGACGCCGCGCGGGTCGAAGCGCCTGCACGGGATCCCGATGGTGCTGATGCGCGGCGGCGTGGGCGACTATGAGCTGTTTGGACGGGCAGCGGGCGTCGGGATGCGGAGAAAGTACCTGGTGAAGAGCCAGGGGTACTTTATAGACAATGCGGTTGTGCTCTGATGAATGCATGGTGTTTTGGGGCGAGCGGCATGGCATGTATAGACTTGATTTCTTGTTTCTTGTTATTTAGCAGCATTTTGTATATATGAAATGAAAGCGTATGTACTACCAACTTGCAACGATGCGAGATTCTGACAATATGCAAAACACCTCTGTGCCTGACGACAGTCCGTAGTATCTTGTGCTATTATCGTGCATTGTATTAAATAGAGACACTATTCTAAACAGTAAACAGTAAACGCCTTTTCCTGGCCTGGTCTATATGTTTGCTTTTTTCTTGGCTCATTACATTTTGTTTTTGGTTTATATCTCTGTGACTCTAAACTTTTGTTTGGTTACCGGAGAGTCAATCTCTGCCAGCATGTCTATAAAAGAATTATAAAGAAAAGGGCACTGTAGGAGGAAAATTGCATCAAAATGTCAAATTAAAAGCAAAACATCTTCTCTGAAAATGAGCTTCTTCTTTTTTTGTTCTAGAAATTTACTCTGTAGGAGTCGGGTTTGTCTCCAGCTCCAGAGCCGTCTTCTCTTGTGCCTTCAGATGATCGATTCGCTTCGTACGGCCAAAAAAGAAGTGTTGAAATGCGGTGTTGAGAAGTGGCTATAATGACCAAACTCGGGGGGTATTAAATTAGGTTCGTGCGGTTGTACATTGCCGTGTAGAACAATGCACTCTCGAGGTCTTGTGTGTATGTAATTGACGGGACGGGAACGTCGTAAGCGGAGCCCAGTGTTGAAAGAGCTTTTGTGTTTGTGGGCGTGTATGTGTCGAATTGTATTCGTGGTTTTAATTCGGTGTCGTTTGTAAAAGACGAGCGCCTGTATGCACCTCTTGACTGGTTTACTCGTTCTCGAGGAGAATGGTGGTGGGAGGAGCGCCGAGCTTCTCGCGGCCATTGAGGCCGGGAATCTCGAGAATGAACATGTATCCCATGACTTGACCCTTGAGCTGGGTGACGAGGTCGGCAGCGGCCTTGGCAGAGCCACCTGTGTGAAGGCCGCGTTAGCAAGATGAAGAACAGAAAAAGAAAGAATGGGAATCCTCCCATTGCGAAAGGGTGAAGGGGTTTCTTACCAGTAGCGATAATGTCGTCGACAATCAGGACCTTTTGGCCCTCCTTGATGGCATCCTGCTGCATCTGGAAGAGATCCTTGCCGTACTCCTTGACGTACTCGGCCGTGACACAAGGGCCGGGGAGCTTGCCCTGCTTGCGAACAGCGGCAAAGGGCACGCCGAAGCGCAGAGCCAGGGCGGGGCCAAAGAGGAAGCCACGGGCGTCAAGACCAACAATGACATCGGGCTTGCCCGCGGCGGCAAAGGCCTCGGCGACCTGCAGCTCGAGGGCGTTGAGGAGGGTAGCGTGGGCCTCCGGGTTGGCAAAGAGGGGCATGATGTCGACAAAGTCGATGCCGGGGATGGGGAAGTCGGGGAACTGGCGCAGGTTCTTGCGGAGGATTACCTTTGCACCGGCGAGTTGGGCGGCGGCGGAGGCGGCGGCGGGGGGCTGTCCTCGCGAGGCATCTTGGGCGGTGGTGGTGTTGGTCGTCGTCGAGGGAGTCGAGATCGGAGCAGTAGCCGAGGTTGGGGGCACTGCACTCATTGTTGTGTGAGTTTTGACCGCTTGATGCAGGAGAGAGAGAGAGAGAAAAGGGCTGCACGGAGGAGGAGAAGGAGGGGGCCGTAAAAACAGGTGAGAAAGGTAAACGGCTGAGATACGTATATATCAGGCAGAAAGAAAAAAAAAAAAAAAAAGGTCGCAGGGTGGTCAAGGCAATTGGAGGGCGGGGGAACAGAGCGAGAGAGTGAGTGAGCGAGGAGGGGTGAATGAATAGGTAGGCACGATGTGCAGGATAAAAAAATAAAAATAAAAAAGTCGCACAATTTTTTTAGGTGGAGTTGCTCGCCTTGCACAATCCCGCGTTGGAGTACGGGAGTACCTTGGAGTAGATTGACCACCCGCAAGGTGAAGGTGAGGAGAGGTGGGCGACAGAGGGGCGAGGAGCCTGCCACCTGGCGGCCAGCTGGCGGACAATTGGACAGCTGGCGAGCGGGACGGGCGGATCACAGTACAAGCCTGGCCGTGGGTGATGGGCCGCGCAATTGAGGGACGCACGACGACAATGGATAGCGAAACAGACAGAAACGATGGATGTTGAAGAGTAGAAAAAAATACCAGGCACACGTACACTAGAAGGGGAACAAAAAGATGTGCAAAAGGGTACCAGCGCAAAGGGGCAAGAGACAATAAAAAAAAATTGGGATTCGATAGGCAGTGTAGATGGGCACAGAGTGGCTAATGCACGGCCACGACCATGGACACCACCACCACCGTTATGATCGCGGGCCGGCACACCCGCCTGCCCCAAAAAGAAAACAGCCTCCAGCCTCGTACATGGAACCCGGCACCGCCCAGAACTTAACAGCGCGCTACGGGCAATCGGCAACGACTCATCAACATATCACCCGTTTTTATTCTGGGCGGCGGGCACCACACACCAGCAGCCTAGACCCAGCTGTAATGCCCGGGGGGTTGGGAGGTAGGAGGGGGCCAAAAAGGTGCGGTGAGGATTGTTACATTGGTGCTGGGACAAGTACCATATTCCGCGCATGGAGGATTATTTGCGTCAAGAAGAAAGGAAGAAGCACAGGCTTTTACTGTTCCTAATTCAGTGATTGCAAATATATTTCGTAAAGGATGTCGAGACATGCAACGAGTAGATTCTGCACGTTACACCAGGTGCGGTATAAACCCTCGGTATATAGCAAACTAGCTCGGCATTCTTCGTCAAGCCTGTCAGCAAGTACTTTTCCATACATGCCGTGCACTCCATACCAGTGCCTCACTCCCTTGGCTCCATGGTCCATGTTCATGGCAGTGCTCGAAAGTGGACTGACTGGGCACCAGTCATGACCATTCAACGTCAAAAAGGTTGCCACTAAGACGGAGCCACAGCCTCTCCTAGAGAAGTGACTCACCTAACACAATACATCAGTTCGATACCTTCCTTGTCCGCTCAAATCCCATAAAGCTATTTCCGTTTCCTGGGTCAAAGACGACAAAAGAGTACTCTGCTCCGTACCTACCTACCTATCCAGTAGGGTGCCCCCGGCTTGTCCCGGTTTAGGTATCATTCTTCACGCCTCCTAGACACACAACGCTCGCCACACCGCTCGTGTCGCCTGCAATCCAGAAAACTAGAACCGGGCCTTGTTTCTCTCACAACTGGCAGTATACCTGCAACCCATCAAACGTAAAATCACCGTATCATAACAACAACATCATACACAATGCCAAGGCAAAGGCAATGACAAGCAGAGAATCGAGACTCCTCCCCGATCCCGCGCTCCGCCGCGCATCACGTCACCCCACCAGCCAACCACGACATGGCAATCAGGGTTGTGTGTCCACGGCGGCCCGCTCAGAGGCTCTGGCTGCCATGGAGTGCCTTTGCTCAATGTAATGCGAGTCCACTTCTGATCAGCCAGTGCTAGCACCAAAAGGGTTGCATGCAGACTGTTACTAGTAACTCGCCTCTTCGCCCTGTGTAAGTATTCTGCGAGGATTCAGTGCGCGTATCTAGCTAGTGCCAACCTGAATACAAGCCAGAATTATTCGAGAGTAATTATTGAATTAATGCTGTCTATCCATATACTGTAAACGTAATGCTTTGCTACAGCCCGAATGCTTCTATAAAAAGAAAGGGAAGAGGCGTGCAAAGAGAAAACAAGTCGATGCTGTGCCACGTCAAAAACGCCCGCGGGGCTGAGGGGTATCAAACTCGCATGCCCAAAGAACCAAACCAAGAGGAGGAAAAAAGCAAACTGCAAAAGACAAAAATAAAAATGTAGAGCCTGGGTAGCCAGATCTCATGCCATTGCATCCTCCAAACAACGTCTGCTCATTCATTATGCCTCACATCCACATGCATGACGCCTTGTCTAGCACGGCCGTCATCGAAACTCGAGCGAAATAATCGAAAACAGCATATTCTGCAACACATGCAGCATCACCGCCACGCAAGTCGGCAGCAGCTCCGGCCACACCGCAAGGTCCAGCTTCCCCTCCAGCCCAACGTCGACCTTGAAGCACACCCGGATCAGCGCCCGCACCGCGACGCTGGCCAGGAGCTCGCAACCCCACGTCACCGTGGAAAAGTACAGCGTGCGGTGCAGGTCGTAGGGCTCCGACTCCTTGTCAAACGCAAAGTACGGGTACACGTCCTTGTTGGCGCCGTAGTGCAGCACCAGGATGCTGCCCAGAAACGTCGCCATGGACGCGTTCTCCGCCAGGAACCGGATAAAGACGTTGCGCGTCTGCAGCTTCTGGTACGATCCGTACGTCTGGCCGTTAAGCCCCAGCACGCACATGACCTTGTGAAACGTCTGCGTCATCATGATGGGCGTGATGACCACGAGGGTCGTCGAGGAGAGCATTTGGAGGATGATGAATTGTTGCGGCGTGCGAAGACGGGCGTATAGTGCTCGGACGTAGGTTTGGTACGTCAGCATAAAGTACCTGGCAACGTTAGTATAACTGGTTCCCTTCTCTTCGGCGTCACTGTCTCTGCAATTTCTTCACTTACAGTTTAAAGACCCAGCTTAACGGGTAGCTGCCAACTCGCTCGCCTTCCCGAATACCCAGCACCCAGCCCGTCAGCCCGTCTAGCATATGCACCGTCGCAATCCACCCGTAGACGTACACGACCGTCTCCAAACTGTTGTGCGGCAGCGTTCGGATGTACAGCTCCGCGTATGCCTCTCCCAGGACGTATGCCATCAGCCCAACAAACAGCGCCACGCAAAACCACAGAAAGCGCACAAAGCTTGCCGGTAACCACCTACGTCTCATGGCGACGCCCTGCGGCCGGGCTGCCGACGCCTGCAACACATCGTGCTCCCACAAATCGCCCGGTACGTTACGCCGACGACGATCCGGTCGTGGCAGCGTGTCTGGCTCGCCGGTCCACCAAGAGGTAGTAAATATGCGCTGTGTTTCAGATAGCGAGTGCCGAAGGCCGATATGTCGCTGGTTGGTCATGAGGATGAGAAAGGCAATAGCTACCGGCATGGCCATGACGACAAATGTCCACGAGATCCATGTCGTGTTGTGGATAGTCAGGAATCGGGTTTCGGGTATAAGGTATATGGGGACGGGAACCGCCATTGAAATGATAGCAATCAACGACACGGTCAATGGGAAGCCGAGAGACTGCGGCCACCTGTTTCCAGTTAACATTAACCCAACAAATGACCAGGACATGAGAGACGTACCAGTTGAGACTGTACAGATTAAACACCTTGGTGATCCACACCAACGCTGTGAGATTATAAAAGCCATAGTAGACAAACAGAAAGAACCAAAAGTTGACTTGCACCCTCGGAGCGCCTCGGCCTCCTTTGCGCTGATCCGGCTTCGAAGGGCCATCTTCTGGAAGGGGATACTGCGGAAATGGGACTGCACACCAAGCAATAGCCTAACGCTCCCCGATTAGCCACGATCGAAATCACATACGTCGTCTCATGCAACATACCAACAGAGCAGGCAGAAACACCAACAGCCCGTATCGACTCCACCATATATCCACGACCTTCTTCACGGCCGACTGCCTGGGAGCAACCCACAGATCAATCACCCACTTGCGCCACGCCCGATCCCACCACGAGACGTGCTCGCCAACCAGCGCCGCCCTGCGCTCGCGCTCGTCCTCGCTGTCGCTGTCGTCGTCATCCAGGCCCGCCGCAATGACTGCTCCGTACCCGACGTGCACGCTGCCACGCCCCGTGGCGAGGCGGTCGGCCAGCAGGCCGAGCTGGCTGTGTCGACGAGTGCCGAGTCCGGGACTGGGAGGCACGGCGCGGAAGCGGCCTAGCAAGGGTGACGAGTCGTTGGTCGGCCGGACGCGAGACTCGGTGCCTTGCGTGAACTGGAAGAAGCTCGGCATAGCTGTTTGCGGGTGTGCAGCTCCAGGCTTCGATAATGCCGTATTCGTTTTATTGACGACCTGTGCTTCTCAGTTTCCTGGTCGTAAGGAACGACGAGAAGGAGTCGTGGTTTGGCTGGCTGCTTCGTCGCGCTCCTTCGACCGCAGCTCCCGCAGCGGACGCGGCACAATCGTGACCACTACAAAACACGCCGCGAGTCGTAAATAGTGGTGCCTGTAGTTATATTATGGTGTTTGGCTGCATCTTCTCGTGTCTTTAATGGCTTGCAGCGTTGCTTATGCCGGCAGCGGGATCGGGAAAACAAAAGAGCACTCGGTATGTCTACAGCAAAGGGGAAAATAAAACGAGGTATGGAGTCGGTTCAAGGGTTGTCTTATTGCTTGGGTCGATAGTGACGCCAGGGCGCAGGTAGGCCGGGGTCCCTGCGGTCCCTGCGGCGCCAGTTTTGGTACCTGACAGTGGGGTCCTATTTGGGAAGCTGGCGGTGTACCGCTCCCAACCAAGTCTTAGTGCAACGGTTCAGTGCTACAAAGTGTGTCACTGAGCGCACATGACTTTGGAACTGCTCTGCTGATGCGTAACAATACTACATAGCACCACAAGTGCCACCAACAAGGCAGGGCAAGAATACCTTTAGTACATGTTCATACTCTATTGAATGACAATTATGCTTCCATGCGTCTATATGTACATGCACGCCGTGCTGTTCACGGCGCGCTTCTCCAACATGGCCCCATTCTCTTATAGTACACGAGGCTCGCCTCTTCTCTTCTCATATCAACGCCCTTCCTATATGCACGCAGTTTCATGACTTTTGATCCATTACACTGTCCTCGGTACCGCCCGTGACATCATCTGAAAAAGCCACCGTCTTCGTGTGGCCATGCCCATACTTTGTCGTCGCCGGCTCCAGCACGTCGCCGTTCCACGGCCTGCACTCCTTGACGTGCTCACCACACCGCAGGCACGTCATGCCCTCGCCCTCTTCGCGCTCCAGCCGCGTCGCGATGCAGACGAAGCAGTAGATGCAGCCGCACGGGATAGCCTCGTACGGGTTAGTGACGTCCGTCTGCGCCGAGCCGACAACACCGCTCGAGGCAGCCGCGGCCATGATTTCGTTTTCCGACGTCGCCTCGTTCTGGTCCTGGTAGCAGATGGCGCACGTGCGCTCCGGCAGGAAGCCGTACTCTCCTGATGGCGCGCCGCCGTCCTGCGGGCCCGCATGGATAATCTCCTTGGTCTTGCGCCATGTGCGGCTCAGCCAGCGGCGCCAGCGGTTGATGCCAATCAGCGGCAGCACGAAGAGGAGGAACTCGGTAAAGGCGTGCCAGACAAGCTGGCGGTTGAGGTACTCAAAGGAAACCTCGCGGCTGACCTGGCTCGTCGGGGGCGCCAACCGCATGCGCAGTATTCGGTCGAGGAGGGTGCGGTAGCGTCCGTGCAGCAGAAAGACGAGAAAGGAAACGCACGCGGCGGCGGAGTGCACCGTCGTCAACCGCGAGGTCCAGCGGGAGAGCAGGCGGACTCGTGGGCTGGGCTCATCGTAGCCGTCATCTTGGTCGACGAGCCAGTCCTCCCACTTGCCCCAGGCATACTTGCCAAAGACGCTGACGAGCCCGTAGAGCGACTTTTGCAGTCTCGATGGGGGTACCAGCACCGGGCCTTGTGCCCGGGCATCTGTGTATTTCAGGTTCTGTAGCGCTGCACCGTAGGTGGCATCGTGGTCCCAGACGGTAAGCTTGAACAGTGTAGCCCGCAGCGCGAGCAGGATCTCGGCCGACCAGTCGTCGTGGAGGTGGCCGTTGCCAAAGTATTTGAGCGCATCGCAGACCTGCTCCTTGAGCAGATCGACGAGCTCGTCGTCGAGGAGCTCGGCGTCGACCTGGGCGACGCGAAAGGCGGGCCGCGTGCCCTCGCGGGAGGATATGGCGTCCCAGGCCGGGGCGAGGCCGTTGAGGGGAAAGGGTAGGCGGTAGAGGCGGCTGCTCGTCCGGGAGGCTTCTCGCTGGGCGGCGATGCGGGCGGTGGCCTGGGCCTCGCGCGCCTGGCGACGAGCAGCAACGCGCTGCTGCGCCTGGACAAACGTTGATTCCGTCATTGGGCCGACGTCGACATTGGTTATGGCTGTAGGCGTAGGGACGGCCAGGTCGGGGAGGGGAGGGAGAAGGGTTGTGGAAGATGAGATGAATTTCGCTGGCGGGCGTGGAGAATGAAGTCGAAGACAGCCGGCGGCCGCGGGCCGGGGCAGAGCCACATGAAGTTTGGCAGCGGAACCGCTTTTGGGTTGGGGTAGGCTGGGCTGGGGTGAGCAGCCGAGGTAGTGGATCGGGGGGGGGGGTTGGGTGCCGGCCACCACCGGTCTCGGCAAGACGCTAGTAATGTGTGGGACGAGTGCATGCTGTGACGTGACCCGGCGCCGAGTAATGTCCAGTGAGGTGACTTGTTTAGTCACTAAAAGCCGAGTAAGGCTGGATTTTGTCATTTCTTTTTCATTTTTAATATAGATGCTCGTAGTGTTGCTCTCCCGTCTTGTTCGGCTCAGAATGTAGAAGTGAGCACAGTGGTCGGTGGCCGTCATCAGAAACGGATGGATCTGTCTGGGCTTGAAAAAAGATTCCCACTGGTGTAATTTTAAGCTAGTTGAACATTTTCTGTCCATGGCTGGTACGAATCTCAGACAACTATTTGCCGGAATATGGTGCTGCATTTCCCGCAGGTGTTGGGCGATGGTAAACCATGACGCAGGATGTGAGAAAAGATGTATCTGAGGTATTTTGGCAGTACTATCGTATAATTGTTATTTAGCTCTTCTCTCTCTTCACACCGTTTAAACTTTTACGAGGGTTAACAGCCCAAAGAGCCTGGGAAAGGGCAAACGGAACCATGGGAGAGAGCCATACGTTGGTGTGGGGGATACTGAACGAGGCGAGTAGTTGAGTAATCAGGGCAAGTAGTACAGTAAACCACAAGTATTCCTTTATATTTTAATTCGTACTAGCAGGGGGTAAATGAAATTGTTACTAAATCTGGGGCGGCTCATATACTTGTATGCTCTCGATACTCGACGTCTACGGAGTATTGGTCCCGCATGTCCACGCCGCTGTAACCATACAAAATGGGCTTACTAATACACTATCATGAGCAGATCCAGACATCCGCAGTAACTGAAATTGGCTTACTTTCACATCTTTCCATCGAGTAACCAAATCCTACCTCTCACGGCGGACAAGCACCGTGTAAGCCGACGGCCAAGGTGGAGATCACGGGACGGGGTCAGCCGCCCGCCGGGGCCTTGCATGTCACGGCGCCCCTCCACATGGCCAGTCCAAGCCGCAGCGGTGCTGGCTGTTGGCGTCCATCATCTGTTTTCCCCTTGTCGTCACCTTTGCTAAACTCTTGTGAAACCTCATTCTACATGTCTTCTTTTCAAAAACATTTTACTACTATTTTCACCAATTTTCTACGCAACGTCGCCGTGACGTTTTACGAGTACATCTCGAATACACACTAGTCCCGCCACTGCAAGGGGCTGCCGCCCACAACTCCCGGCCCCGCCTCCAGGCAGGAACCGCTAACGCTCCAAGCTCATGGTCGCCAGCGCCACCCAAGCAAGCTCCAACTACAACAACACCACAATCCCCCCCGGAGCTCTGCCAACACATACATTTAAACCTTGCAAACGTCTGCCTTGACGCCTTGTCGCGTATG
Organism: Lecanicillium sp. MT-2017a; assembly: GCA_003056585.1. NCBI lineage: Eukaryota > Fungi > Ascomycota > Sordariomycetes > Hypocreales > Cordycipitaceae > Lecanicillium > Lecanicillium sp. MT-2017a. The sequence goes on along the minus strand of PXYN01000147.1, from coordinate 162,473 downwards.
AGTCACACCACTTAATATCGAACATCGAGTCCCGAAAAAAAGGAAAAGCGCCTACTTAAACAACGAAAGGACCGGCTCATCTCATGAAACACGCCTCTCGGCGTGGCGCTTAGCTTAACTCACGGGCGCTTACCGCAACAAACGGCAGGGTTGTTGCGCACAGGACTGATCTCCTTTCATTCTGCTCCTTTGGAAAAAGGCCAGGACAGAATACAGCGTTATACAGTCCAACCAGCCAACCCCCTGCTTGCCGAGCGGCCGCCGTCCTTTTGTCGCGACCGCTTTTCGAAAGACTTCGCCACCCGCCTTCTCTCCCCCGATCATGACGTCGCGCCGCCGCGAGCTCCCCGTCGAGGACTCGTGGCGCATGGTCGAAGGCGAAAACGACAGTTTCGACACCTCGATCCTCCCCTCCGTCGGCCCCGAAGACGACTACGACGCCCTCATCCCTCTCTCCAGCGAGCAGCCCTCATCCGGCCTCCCCTCGCAGTTCTCCTCGCAGAGCCAGCCCCCCGGCGGCGGGAGCTCCTCCCAGGACAGCATCCGCGACTTTGCCAAGCACCAGGCCGACGAGCAGGTCATCCTGCGCGAGCCGTTTCGCCCGAGCGTCCCCTCGTCCGTCGTTGGTGGCAGCCCGCGACAGCGCGGCAGCAACAACTACCGGACGCCGGATCCTGAATTCAGAATGCCCAGCATGTTTGTCGACGGCGGCTCCGGCCGCAAGAGCTCCGGCCAGAGCTCCAAGGCCACCATCCGCCCCTTTGGCTCCTCTGGCAGCCCGCGAGGCGCCGGAGCAGACGAGCGCGCAGGTTTGCGCCGTCGCGGCGCGCAAGGCAGCAGTCCCGTGAAGCGTCGCGGCGGCGGCCCTCGAACGAAGCTCGACTACGGCAAGCCAGACACTCTCACTGACCGCATCGCGCAATCCCTCCCGTCCGTCCTCGGCGGCGCATTCGCCTGGGCAGCGAGCGTAGTCGGGCTCGCGTTCCGCTACGCCAAGCGACCCCTCGCGCTGCTCCTCGCCATCTACCTCTCCTGCGGCGCCATCATCATCACGCAAAACATGCTGCAGCGCTCCATCTTCGTCTCCCTGTCGCCGATATGCCGCATCCCCGGCGCCTCCTACCTCAACCTCCCCTTCTGCCCGGCGCCCGGCCAGCCAGGCGTCCCGTCGGACCAGCCAGCGAACCCCGTCGAGTTTGACGACCTGATGGGCGTGCAGGCCAAGTTTGAAGACGTGCTCGAGAAGACGGCCGACGGCGTCTCCCTCCCGCTGGAGATGAAGCGGTCCGAGACGAGCCTGCGCGACCTCCGCACGCTCGTCCGGCACAGCGACATCCAGGCGCGCGACGAGCTCGTCTTTGAGCTCGACGGCTTCGTCGAGGCCGCGCGCCGCGGCGCGGGCGACCTGCAAAAGTTCAACACGCACGTCGGCTCCGCCGTCGACGCCGTCATCAGTATCAACCGCTGGACCTCGCGCTACATTGACTCGCTCGCGCCCTCCCTCGGCGAGATTGACGCCGGCTCGTCCTCGGCCGTCGCCGTCTGGACGGGCTGGCTCTTCCTGCCCTTCCAGCCCGCCGACGCCGTCTTTAGCGAGCGCGTCCTGCGCGACAAGTACATTGAGCACACGACGCTCGTCTCGCAGCGCATCGCGGGCCTCATTGTCGAGGCGCAGGCCGTCCTGCGCCTCCTCACAAAGGCAGAGGACCACCTGAGCCTCATCTACGACATCTCGTCGCGCTCCAGCGCCGCCGTCTCCTCGCGCCGCGACGAGATCCTCTGGACGCTGTGGACCCTCGTCGGCGGCAACAGCCGCCGCCTCAGCAGCCTCTCGCAGCAGCTCTCCCTGCTGCGCAAGGTCGACGCCCAGCGCTCCTCGGCCGTCGCCCAGGTCTCCGCCCTCGTCCTCGAGCTCGAGTCCATCCAGGCCGGCCTCGGCGACCTGCGCGAGAGGGTCGCTGAGCCGGGCCTGCTGCGCGACTCGGACAGTCCCGCTGCCTCGCTGCCCCTGAGCGTGCACATTGAGACGATTGATCGCGGCGTCGAGAGGCTCGAGGGCGCCAGGAGGCGGATACGAGATGCGGAGGAGGATAGGGTCCGCGATGCGCTGGCCAAGGGCGGGCTGAGGGAGGATGACCGTTTGATTGGTGATTCGCCAAAGTGAGAAATGTTGCAATCTCTTCTGGAATGAGAGCATACGGCTTCTATTATCTATGATGTAACGAAATGATTTATTTTATGGGATATGAATGGTCTGCGAAAACGGTTGCTGGCGTTTGCGGTTTGTGTCTTTCAACTATATATCTCTTTACGGCTTGTCAGTGGAAACAGAGCTACAGAAGTTACGATAGATATGCCTAGGTTAATAGCCTTCACTCATGTACAATAAACAAACATATGAACAAAGATACGCGGGACCAGGGAAGTCCCTCGCCACCTTTTCTCATTCAAAAAAATACAGCTAAAATAAGAGCAAAGAAAAATCGCTTATACAAGACCCTTTCCCTTGCTGCTGGACCGATCAAATCAAAACATTTCAAAACTCCGTCAATTCCGTGAGGGAAGAGAACATAATCAACCCAGAAAGAAACAGAGACCCAGAGTATATGTCCTTTTTTTGCTGCTCCCGCGCAAAATGCAAACCCAAATCAAAAACGTAAAAAACTCCCCCTCCTCTTCATGCTTCATATATATATGACTGTGTAACTCGTCAAATAACCCAATGTCCCGTATCAACGTCTGTGCGTTGTTTCGCCTGGTGCGCCGTAAAATGAAGTCCTCAAAACATAACTCGCTGTGGTACAAAGACATGAAATCCTGCCGTCGTTGCAATACGCCAGCTGGGACTATGGTCTGCTTCGCTCCGACCCTTGGTGTCCAAATGATAGCATCCTTTCCGTGCCGGTGATCTCGCGCGTGGGAGGGCCAAGCTGCTTCTAACATCGTCCCAGGTGGCGTATTTTGCTCGGAACAAACAATCCATTACAGTGTCGTGTCAAAAACAATGCCGAGTCGAAACCAAAACCGTCTAGGTTATAAACCTGGGAATACCTTGGTGACAGCGCGACGCCCTAAAGTAAATATGTCAGCAATTCATCGTAATGAACATCAAATCGCTAGAAACCAAAACTTACATTTGGGCCGCGACTGGTCTGGATCCTCAAACGGCGCATTCTGCTCTGCAATTTCGCGCATGCGTTCACGCGCAAAAGATGAAGGGCTGCTTCGACCGATGAATCTGCCCTTGAGCTCGGCGCCTTCTGGTTGGGTCGGCAAGACATTGACGCCCCGGCCCTTCTTACGCGGCCGTGACGGTTTCGCAGCGGGTTTCGGTTGCGTTGGCGCGGGTACAGACTCTGACTCTGGCGTTTGCTCGGGCGATACTGGTGCGGTTGCTGTTTCCTCACTGCTGTTGCCCGATTCAGCCCCTGGTGATTGCGCGTCGTCGCTCGAACGGTCAGTCGACGATATTTGCTGCTTGGCGGCCTCAATATGGTCAAGATGCACATCATGGGCCGGGTCTGGTGATGAGGTATGGAAGAATCGTTTGCCCCATCCTTTCAGCTTGGATTCGCCAGACTCTAATGAGTAGTCGTCGAACTCGACTCGCTCGCGCAGTTTTCGTAGTGCTCGTTCTCGACGGACCATTGCATTTGTAATCTTGGGACTGTAGCCGCGTGGCAGCATAGAATGCTTGCACATTGGGCAGAGGGAGCTATTGCGGGTTAAGAACTCGTCGATGCAGACGGGGTGAAAGATGTGATGGCATGGTAGTTCGCGAATGACGGTAAATCGATCCTCAAACTCGTATAGGCAAATATGGCACTGCGGTTGGAAGTTGGTTGCTGTGGTATCGGTGTTGCCGCCAATGCTCGAACGCTTGCTCCGAAGGTGCTGCGCGTTTTCGGTGACGACGGTAACTGATGAAGCGCTACCGCGGTTTTCTTGACGGCGCTTTTTTCGCGATCCCCTGGACGATTGTATCGTGGAGCCGAATCCGTCCGAAGTGGGTGTTGATGGGGTCCTGGCCATTTCAGGTTCGTTGGTGTAGGTATATAGAGGAAAGTCTTTGACGTGGGATGCGGGTACGGCGAGGCGCTTTATGCCCATGGCTTCGAGGTCGACTTCGCCGGCTTCGACTCGCTTGCGTAGGGATACGCGACGTCGCCTCTGCACAAAGTGCATGGTGAGGGAGACGGAGGCGACGATGAAGAGAAGAGCGCCAATCACGATGAGAAAGTAGACCCAGAGGTCGGGCAGGTTGGAGCTGCCCGACATGGTGAGCTCTGTCCATATGCGGACATAGTCATGCTCGTTTGGCTGGTAACGCTCGATGATTTGTTGGCCATTGGGAACCTGGTCGACGCTGCCAGAGTAGAGGCTGAGCTGGGTCATCATGCGCTGGCCCTCGAGGCCGGGGATGGCAAAGATGGGAAAGTTGGAATCCTGCCAAGCCCCGCCATCATCCAGATTCCACACGGGGGCGTCTGCGTCCTGGGGTTTATCGGTCGAGTTATTGGGTTTGTAAAAGATGAAGGCACGAATGGGATCGAATCGCGCAGAGGCAAGGTATGCTAGGGTGCAGTCTATACTGAACCAGGGGGCGAGGGCAATGAGGTTGTAGTTGGTTGGGGGAAGTTTGTCTCGGTGGGTGACATTTTGCGGGATGAAGTCGTATTGTTGCGCATTGCATGTAGCGACAGTGCTGACGTCGGGCACGTAAAGAAGGCCACCGATGACGCCGTTGAGGGTTTGGGCGTTTTTATTCGATAATGTCGTCAGGTTGGTATCAAGGCGTTCCTCGTAAGCAAGATTTCTCTGTAGCGCGGGTGGTTAATGCAACGTCGTCCCTCCTGGCAAGGCGTGTGTGCGCGCGAAAAGTGAAGATCGGCGACGCCGGACTGGGCAGCACTTACGGACAGGTCGGTAATGTTCCTGATGAGGGTCGAGGGAACAGTGTTTGCCCCTGACCAGAAAGGATTGCTAAACAGAAGACTGTAAAAGCGATTAGCAAATGGTGTCTTGGCGAGGGCGACGATGGAGGTGAGAATCGTTCAGGGATGCCAGAGCTGGCCGTTCCGTGACGGAGTGTCGAGAACCGGGATCGAATAGTGAGTACGTACACGCCATTATGAAGTTTCTGGAGAGCTGTATTGTTTCGTTAGCATTGCCATACAAAATATCTTGAGCGCAAGCGCCTATACGGCACGGGCAGGGCGGTGGCAGGACTGGATGCCCATCGACACTGCCAGCGGAGGTGCCGTCGTCGAGGGGTCGTGGCGCGCGAGAGAGGATTATGCACGTACACATTCTGCCTTGGCATTATCGTTTATAAATGGCCGAGCATCATAGAGAGCGCGCCGGCGGCGCTTTGCACGGTGTTGGCTGGATGTCGGCTGCGGGTAGTGATTATGAGGGCGAGGGCAATCGAGCCGCAGCGGCGAGTCGTTCGGGGGAGGGCTCGAGGGCGAACCTGCGACTCGGCGGGTAGATCGAGGCCGAACGATGCAGTCGCTGACCAGCGCCGGGCGAAGCCAAGTTGACGAGCAAAAGTCGAGAAGCGAGCGTCCCGAGTCCGATGAAAATAAATCCGGGGTCTCGAGAGCGACAGACGAGGCGAGAGCGGGCGATCAAGGGCCGCTGGGCGCAAGACTCGGCAAGGGCGGCGGTGCGGGAAACGTGATCGCTGGGCGGCGGAGGGGGGGAGTCGTCAGCCGTTGGCCGTTTGGGCGGTTCTGGGAGGATCGAAAGCCAAGCCCCGGGTCGACAGGACAGTGAGGAGTCCAAGGGAGAGGCGGCAGACGGTCGGGAAGGAAGAAGTCTCGCGGTCGAGAGATCGAGAGAGGTTACGGCAAAGGCGAAGCGGTTTCTGGGTGGCGGGACGAGGTTTGAGTTGACGATCGAGGGTTTGAGGAGAGAGGAGTGGATGGGATGGGGATGGATGGGTTTGTTGCGTCGGCGCCTGTGCTGGTACGAGGCACGGAGAGGCAGTGCGTACCAAGAGTCAGGTACTCGCAACTGTAAATTCGACCCAAGGCCAGGAGGGGAGGCGACGTTGGGCGTACGAGGATGTACCCTGGGTACTTAGTAGGTAATGGGGCACTGTTAGTACCTACGATCGAGTAGGTACTGGCCAGCTGGGTGGGTGCCATCGACGTCGCAGGCACAGACAGGCAGAGGCAGGGACAGGTGCTCCGTGCAGTGCACGAGTACAAGCGCTCTGGATTCTTCGGTACTGTACTCCGTACGGACGTACCTATCGCAGAGACGGGCATTGTTAGGCCCGACTGCTGTACCTACTGTAGGTACCTACCGGCCCAAGGTACCTACGGTAAGAGGCGGTACCCTTTCCACACGGCGGGACACCTCCGGCGGTTGCTACAAAAACGGGGTACCTTGTGCCGCTGTTAGCGCATCTGGCCACGGCTTGTAGGTACAGCCACAGCAAAAGAGGTACTTGTACACATCCACCTACCCACCCACACAAGCCGCGCACACACGCAACACACTCACGCCACCGCCCGGAGAGTCAGTTGCCCAGCCGGTAGGTACCTACCTTCTCAGGCCCAGCAGGGGCGAGACGAAGGGGGAAAGGGGGGGGCCGCTCGAGTGGGTGGGCTGCATGGAATTTCTCGAATCCAGACGGCCACTGAGGGGCACTTCAACTCTGCACTACTGGGTTTTCGATGGGCGAGACTCTCTCACCGGGCGGGCGAGCATGGGGACTCTGGGGGCCTAGGCCTTTCGACTGTGTTGGTGGTCTGGGTACCCTACCTACGGTACAGGTACGCTAGCAGGGCCACCCGGTAGGTACATTCATTCAAGTCTGTCGCAGAACGTGGGCCTCAACTCCGTGCTTGGTCGTACTACCTTCTTAACTAGGAAGGGGACGGCCGGAGGTGAGCATGGTTTGTTGTTGCGTTGAAATAGAGCTTCACAGGGGGGCCTTATCGCGTCTGTTGTTTGTCGCGCTGGATAATAACGAATGGGATACCAAAGCTACACTACATACAGGTAAGGAACTCTGTACAGACGAAAGGGAAGCTACGTGATGCACAGAGTGACTGTTCCTATGAGCAACAGAAGCTGTCTGTCGGCCCATGGCCCATGCCAGATCAGAGCCTGTCCGTGCCTCGCAAGCCTCGTCCGGGATCCAGCTTCAATAATACTCGTAGGTAGCCTTCTGTGGATGTCACCGGAGCATGACCGCCCACGGCGCATTATCGAATCTCTCTCCGTTGTATTTCCCGTATACCCTCCGGCAGCCTCGCATCGCATCGCACTCGGGCGAATCAGTATTGCTCATATACCATGCTGTCCAATGTACAGAAAACTGAACCAATACGCAAGGCCATCTGTCTAAGACGTCCTGGGAAATTAATTTTAAAATAAATACAAATCATCACCGGGCACAAACTCCCGTCGTGGAGCCAACTATAGATAGACTGTACGGCCTACTCCATACCATCCATGTGCGGAGTTACCTGCCAACACATCACTAAGCCTATTTAATCGCCTTCACACGCCAACTCTTGCTCATGTTGCTAGTTTCTTGGAGTACTTGCCGCCGGTGGCTGCTTCTTTTTTGGCACCAGGTCTCGTCTCACATCAACGACGGTCGACAAAACCAAAAAAAGAAACACACGTCCTTTGGCGGGATGTCATGGACCCGGGAACCGTCTGAATTCTTCATAAAGGAATGCGGCTCCGCGCAGCTGAGCGTGGGAACACGAGGCTGATGGGTACTTGAAAAGTAATACAAAAAACGGTAGCAAGCCTACTTGGTAGACGTGTGGTGGGCTTTTTGTCGGCCAACTCGCAATCTAGATGTGTCTAACCCGTAGTCTTGTCTCTGGCCAGAGACACGGCGCATCGGCAGCGAGGTGCTCCGGGCTCATGAGGCGTCGAACCGATTTGTTGCATGAATGTTTACTCGTTCGTCAATGGTTGGCAATTCCATTTCATTTCCAGCGGTTCCTCGTCCTGCTCGTCACATTGCTGCTGCCCTGCCCGTATCCGTCTCGTATACTCTCACTCATACTAGCAGCCACATCGCACTTCTCGTACGTGGCCATCTAGTTGCTCCGCTGCTTCATTCTCTAGCAGCATCTCATCCCCTCTGTCCTTGTCCTTATCCTTATCCCACGCGCTAAATCTCAGGCTCCACCAAACCAGCATCCAACGGTAAAGGCACCGCGCGTGATGAAGTGCAAGATACCACATCACACGAGACCCGAACTGTGTGTCTTTTCTCTGCCCGTCTCTGCAACAAACCGTTGTTCTAGTAGCCAGCCAGATTCCAGGCCCAAATTAGCCCGCCGGGCTTTTCCTCTCCTCCGCCAGCTCAGAGACACCAATTCCCCCCCGCGCCCACCCGCGCCGCCAGCCTTCTCTTACAGAAGCTCTTGCTGCTGCCGCTTTTTTTTTTGGGGTCATCGAGATCCCGCTTCCCCCGTCCCGCCCAACGCCCAGCGGAACCATGCCAGTGGCTTGTCCCATGTGCCGCTGCGAGCAGAATGTCAAGGGGAGTAAATGACAGCAGAACGAAGCATGTACATTCTATGTAGTAAACTATTCCCAGCCTCGCCGGCCATCGCTAGCTGGATTTCGAACGGTCGGTACGGTTACCGGGAGTACATGTCACAGCGTACCGGTACAAACTGTGGCGGTGGGCTGCCCACTATCCGTACCGCCCACCACATGTACTCTAACAGACCTGCGCCGCTCACTGCCCACACTCTGCCCACCTAAAACTCGTACCGCCCGCAGATCATGACCGAGTCTGACGAGGTGCGCATCATTACTCTCGCTACTCGTAGTCCAAAACCTGCAAGTGGGCAAGTATTGGATTTTGGGCAGCAGCTCGAGGAGCTCTTTCATGCCTCCCATGAACCCTGAATAGCCCAAGTAAATTATCAAAGATACCCTTCGATACGCTGCCTAGCAAGCTGAAGCAATCATTCCCCCTCCCCTCCCCTCCCAGCTTCTTCCCCCAATCACATCGTCTTTACGCCGACTTGGCCTGGCGGCGCGAAACCTGATCCCAAAGGGAAGGGGGACCCTTAGTTCCGCCGAGCGGAAAGCTTGTTCGCTGGCCGCGTCCCGCCCGCCCGCCCAACCAGCTTGCCCTTCCGAGCATGCCGTTCACTGTCGATCAGGGATCTCATTCCCCGTTCTGTGACGCAGTGTCAGGCCATCACTGCCTCTGTTCACCAGCAGTCGGGCGATGAATATCGCGTCTCCATCTCCGCGGGCCGAAGCCGTCGACTTTTTTTTTTCTCGCGAACGAGAATACATAATCAACACATCCTACGACAGACTACAAAGCCAAGCCCAAAGCTCAAACACCAAAAAGACACGCGCCAAACACCCGCCTCTGCCTCTCCCATACCGTAGAAATTCCAAGCCCTCCATCCCATCACTCATCTCATCGCGTTCCAAACATCTTGGCTCATTTCACCGGACATCAATCATCACAAGTAAACCCGCCCTTCACTTACATCATTTTCAGCGACACTCCGCGGAATACTCCGTATCCTCGTACAACGTAGCAATGATGTGCAGCGAACCCTTTCATCTCTAGACGCAAAATGACGTATCCGCCGCCGCCATAAGCAGACGTACCATAGTACATACTATCCATTTCACTGCCCCTCTTGCAGGCCCCTTCCCAATTTTTCTCCTTCACCAAAGACAAAAAAAACCGGCTCACGCAGCTCGCGGCGCGAACATCTATTCCCGGAACGGCAATAGAGCAACGAGCATTTCCACGCCCTGGCGGCCGATCTTACTGTACCGGGTTGCGCGTTTCCCCACTGCTCATTGGCCTGAGGCAGCCATGGTGGGTGGGGATCGACCTTTTCTTTGGCGACAGCCAGCCTGCGCTTGGGTGTGCTGTGCTGCCCGCGCCAGCCTCGCCCCGGCGTCCTTGGCGCCTCGCCTTGTCTCCTTTGCTGCTGGTGTGCTTAGCGTGTAGTCGGCTGCCTGCGGAGTGTCGCTGTAGTTATTGAGCTTCTTCTACGTTAATCTTGAGATGTGCAGCCTACTGACCGATCAAGTATAGTCTAGGTACTTCATTCATGGGATTTTCATCTTCCTACGTAGACAATTCAATGATGTCAGCTTTGGCAGAGGCATCTCTAGAGAAGCTCTTCTGCCCCTCACTTTGTGCTCTAAATATAGCCTATCACTTACAGTTTGAACTGTGGACATCTTCATCTGCATAGCTTATCGGTGATAGTCGAATTTCCGCAAGGTCATGCAGGATGCTGTACCAAGCATATTAAATGCACAAAATGAATCATCGAGTGCCAAAACGATGCATTCTACCACAGGAATCGCCGTATAATTCCGTACAGCCAGCTATAGGGTAGGCACATACATTCGTCGCGTGACACGACAACGCGCAGGCCATGCCAGGATACGCGTATATGGCAGCGCCTGGGGAAAAGCACATGTGTTACTGCGCAGCACGAAATACCCGGTTGGCACATGACTGGTTTCCACTCAATTCAATTTAGTTTCAATTTCAATCTAGCTACAAGCTTTTCTGTTCACCACCAGACACCTTTTTTCTCGAATCGTCGTCCAGCAAAGCCATTTTCATTGCACAAGCCAGCAAGCGGCATCAACATGGGTCAAGACATGACCTCCACTAGCGGCCATAGCGGCGTCGGCGGTCGTCATCCGAGTCGTTGGAGCCTCGTCTATCATGGCGGCGTCGGCGGTCATCATCCGAGTCGTTGGAGCCTCGTCTATCATGGCGGCGTCTGCGGTCGTCATCCGAGTCGTTGGAGTCTCGTCTGTTGTGGTGGCGTCGGCGGTCGTCATCCGAGTCGTTGGAATCTCGTCTGTCATGGCGGCGTCTGCGGTCATCGTCCGAATCATCAGAGTCCCGCTTGTCATGGCGACGGCTGCTATTATCGTCGCCATGGCTTCGGCCGCTGCTACCACCATATCCGCCGCCGTAACCGCGGTTTCCTCCGTAGCTTGCCTCGTTGCGGCCGTAGCTGTCCTCGCGTCGACTGCCATAGCTGTCTTCACGTTGGCCGCCATAGTTGTTACCTCCGCCGTAGTTGTTATCTCCGCCGTAGTTGTTACCTGCGCCGTAGTTGTTACCTCCGCCGTAGTTGCTACCTGCGCCGTAGTTGTTACCTCCGCCGTAGTTGTTATCTCCGCCGTAGTTGTTGCCGCCGCCGTAACCACTACCTCCTCCGTAGCCACCGCCCCCACCGCCGTAGTTATCTTCGCGTCGACTCCCGTAGCTGTCTTCACGTTGACTTCCATAGTTGTCGTCACGGCGGCTTCCATAGCTGTCTTCACGACGGCTGCCGTAGCTGCCACCAGTGGAACCGCTGTACTCCTGGTGCTGAGTCCGCTGCTCGTATCCTCCGCTCTGAGATGGCCGGAATTCAGTCTGTTCCGAGTAGCCGTAGCCCGAGGTCTGGCGACCTCCGTACGAATCCTCCTGTTGGTAGTGGCTAGTCTTAATCTCCTGTCTACCATCAGGACGATAGGTGTGCGATTGCTCAGCCTGCTCGTAGCGATTCTCGTGGCGCCCATACTCAGTCTTCGTTTCGGTATAAGAGCCATCGTCATCGCGGCGGCTGCTGGTCTCCTTGTGCGTCTCATCCTTATTGAAGGCGCCACCAAGAATACTTCCAGCAGCATTCAAAAAGCCACCCAGGCTGCCTTCCTCCTTCTTCTCTTCGGCTCTACCAGAAGAGGGCATTTTAAGACCAGTGTTCTTCTCAATGAAGCCCGATACCGCGCCGCTTGCTCCCTTGAAGATGGCGTCGGCCGCAGCGCCAGCAATCTTTGTCTCGAGCGTTTCGGGTTCGCCGTAGAGCTTGCGCATCTCGAGCTTGCCACTGCATCCGTGGCCGTGTCCCGTATCGTGGACGCCTTCCTTATGGTTATCTCCCCTCTGGACGCCGTCTCGGGAGAGCTTTCGGCGATAGTCCTGACGTTGGCCGTCTCCCATCTCCCTCCACCACTCTTCGACAGACTGGAAGATGAGACCGCGAGCCTCCCTGGCGCCATCATTGCCCATATCGCGCTGGGCGGGGTGGTGAAGAACACCACTGATGATACGATCGCAAAGGCGGTTCACATCGACGTTGTCATCGTCAATGGCCTCCATAATCTGCGGCACAACCCAGTGAAGCATCTTTGCTGCAGAGCGGCCAGCAATCTCGTTGAGGATCTGCAAACAAGGTCAGCATGGAGTCAATTCATGGCGCAAAAGCTCTTCATGGGGGGACAGACGTTGGAGAAGTGGTCCTTGGACAGCATGGAGTGAGTTGGGTCGGAGCTCGAGTCATCGTTGAAGACGACATGCTGTTCACGCTCACTGCTCTTGATGATTTCGCTGGAGCCAGTCTTCAATTCGTTGCGGATCTGGCGAATAAGAGGGATAATAAAGGGAGCAATGATGGAGAAGACAAATTTGGAAAGCTGCTCTTCGAGCTGCTCGACAATCTTGGGCAAGACGGGAATCTTGCCAATGGCAGCGTCAATGCCCTTCATAATGTCATCGTGAAACTTGATGGCCGGCATTATCTGGCCAAAAATATTTTGCACGTAGACGGTAAACTCCTCGGGATCACGGGGTGAGACTGAAGTGTTTTCAACCTGAGCGGCATTAGCGTTGGATTGAATCTCATCAATCTTTTGACCCTGGTTCTTGTCGCCAAAGATGCCATCGGGGATCTTGTCCAAAAGGTCTCTCAACAGGCTGGTGTCCGCATTTTTGCTTTCCTGCAGAGTGCCCTCGAGCTCCTCAATCTCGTTTTGGGTCAGCTTGTCGGAGACTGCAGGATGTTAGCATAAAAGTAGGCAGTTTGGTAGAGCAGAAGAGGCTTACCCTCGCCGGTGACGGAGTGAAGAAAGTCGACGCCACCGAAAGTACCAGTCACGACGGGGTAGACGCCGTCTCTAGCGCCCTCGAGACGAATACGAGTATTGCTACCGCAGTGGGGGAAGACGTCACGCTCACCCATCTCAATCAGGGCAAGCTCAATGTAGTTGCTGTGCGCGAAGAAATCTGTTTGGGTCGAGTGTCAGCAGAAGCAGGAGAGGTACCAGCCAAATGCAGGCCTGCCATGTAGTGGATATATCTACCTTCGAGACAGTGCAGACCGGTTCCCATGAGACGAAGAGACTCGTAAAAGTCGGCCTTGTTGTTGTTGTCCTTGTAGGCACGAGCCAGCTCAATGCAGCGGGAGAAGAGGTTCCGCACATGCTGGGCCGAAGTCATGATGTTGGCTCGCTCGTTGGCAATGTAGTTCTTCATGCCAGACTCGGGGTCGATGGTGAGCTCCGCTCGCTCGTCAATGGGGCCGCGAAGGCGCCTGTCGTACTGGCGGGCATCGATATTGTCGGCGTAGTCCTTGGGGTTATCAATGTGGTCTTCGGGACGATAGCAGCCGAGGCGCTCGGCGGTGACTTCGAATTCGCCGGAGCCGTAGCCAAAGGTCAGGAAGCCGAGGACGCAGAGCAGGAGACGGATGGCCTCTGCCGAGACAGACTTGACGGTACCGACGTCGATGGCCTGGGAATAGTCACGGAGCCAGTTGCCAAAGTAGACACGGGCCACCATGAGCTTGCTAAACTTTTTGCCGTTGAGGGCCCGGGCCATGGCCAAGGAGAGCAGGGCATCTTCGATATCGCCGTGTCGCCCTAGATGAAGGAGAATGGACAAGCAGGTTAGACACAGCACCGAGAGTAGAGCTATGGTAGCAGAGGGGAATGGAGAAACGGGATGATGGAAGGAGGAGCAGGCAACTAACAGTTCTGGCCTTCCACTTTGGAAATGGAAGCAATGTTGCCAGCTCCAAAGGCGGCAGCGGGCTGTGCCAAGGCAATCAGGACAATGAGGCCGAGGAGGAGGCCATGGCATCGAAAGTCGAGCATTGTCGTAGCTTCTTGACCGGTGTAGAAACCAGCTGTACAATGTAGTGTTTTGATGCGGCGGAGGAGCAGGCTGCAGCTTGATACAAGATGGAGGAGATGAGGTTCAGAAGGGGATATAACAGTCGGTGAGGGAAAAGAGAGAATTAGAGGAGGAGGTGAGCAGTGTGTGACGAGGTGCAGAGGATCAAGGAGGGGACCAGGTTTCTCGCAGGTGGTATAGCAGGAGGGGTTAGTGGGGGAGGGCAGATCGTACTATGTACGTCACGAACAAACGAGGCCAAGTGTGCCACCTGGTGCGTGCGAAGGGCGACGAGTTGCTTGGTCGACTGGGTATAGCAAGGCATCTAGCGTAGTAAGCTAGGTAAATGGGCGGGACCGTACGGTGCAGCTGTGCATGGTCTTTCCGAGAGATAAACTGGTGATGCAGTGCCAAAACCACGAGAATTAGAGGCCCTTTTATCGGCTCAGGGCCAAGTATATGCTCATACTCGTTATGGCCCTAGGAAGAGGCATGTGCCTGTCAAGAGGCTGTCAAGTGCCGTGTTGAAGACGACAGGGGTCCAAGCACTGGCGTTTGCGCGCGGCTTTGTCACAGAAACCCGACTTACAAGGCAGCGGGAGCTTGGTGACTGGCTGGCTATTTTCAGGGGTCCCCCCTTTGGTTTTGGGGCACTACGAGTACGAGGAGGGAACAATTCAGGGGGAGCTCTAGCTTCAGTCTCTAGCGCCCGAGGCGACTCCAGTTTTAGAAGTCATCGCTAGAGGCAAAAAGCTAAAGCTCTAAGCATACGACAGGTGGTTCTGGTACATGGCACTCTGCTGGGTGGGCAGAGCGGAGGGGCAAGAGGGGCATTGTTGCGAGTGTGGTGCTGCGGATGCCAGGAGGCGCCGCGTCGGGCAGTGCCGTTTCAGATGGCGTGGCAGACGAGCGATGTGTGCTGCGTAGGTACGGGCAGGTAGGCAATGGTGGCCGATGTAAGCAGTACAACAGGGAATACGAGTAGCAAGGCAGCTAGGAAAGTCCCTGAGAGATGTACGATATGCCATGTCACCGTACGAGAAGCCCTCAGCAGCACAGGAGCAGCCGCAGATGCCGCTCTGGCTTACGGACACACAGAAACGACCCTGAAGCGATGGCAGACGGCGCGATTCGGCGGGCCGGATCAGCGGCTTGCCAAGGCAGTGTGCGCTGTCCAGCACACGAGATTGTCTGCCTGCATCTCCAGGCAAAATTAATCTGCCAGTGAGCCGTACCGTAGCTTATCGGACAGGCCAGCCCGGGGGGCCACATGGACTGCTGCCACCAGCAAAGCTGGCACCTAAAGAGAGTTGCCTATTTGGGCCATTTGTTTACATGCTGTGCCGACACGCGTCTGCTGCCACGGAGCGTGTAAGCGACATGCGCCGCCGCTTTTGCCGGCCATAATTCATAGTAACATAGGATAAAAGAAGAATGCCTTTTTGGCTCTTCAATGGCTTCATTTCCTTCAAGTCCTGTCCCCGAAGCACTTGCGGCTCATACCCGCGGCTAGAGTGTCCGACTGGTATGCTGCTGTCTGACCAGCGGCTTTAGACGGGTGATGGATGGACGGAGATTTTACGCGTGTGTCTCACTCTCGTCAATCTCATGGCGGGAAAGCCCACGGGAGACATCGAAGGGCTCTCATTGAGACTCAGGCTTTGCGCCGTGGTTGGTATCGTAGCAGGTATATCAATCTGACATAGACACGATCAGTTGGAAGAGCTCTTGACTGGACAAGCCAAGCCTAGTTACACAGGGTACATAGTACATGGAAAAATGCCATCCGCCGTATGAATGGACAAAGGAGAGCCTCACCAATCGTCCTCTACATCTGGCCAATTTGTTTGGTCTTTCGTCAAACATGCGATGCGGCGGCCGTTGCAGCGTCGCAGAGGCTGCTGTCACGGTGGCAGCCCATCACTTGCCACCCGCCAGGCCGTTACAAGCCGCCTCACTTTGCCTGCTACTGTAGATGTGACGCCGCTACCAAAAGCCCTCGTAGGAGGGGTGCAAGTGTAGTCAAATATGAGCAGTGTACGGGTATATGTTATGCTTTAATTGAATGTTAGTGGGCTGTATCATCAGCAGTCTCTGCCTAGTAAAAGGCGTATATGTCTTGTGCAAGCACTGCCTATGGTTGTGCAGCAGTGGCGTTATATTGCCTTGATTTCCTCGCTGCTGTCGAGAGAGCTCTCAGAATGGCGCCGCAGTCACTGCATTTATTAGGGGGTTACCATCGTGGCTCAAATGGCAATGGTGGGTTAAGCCTTGGTGGTATGGCCTGAAAGCCGGGTTACAGTGAATAATTGGGCTCGTAGAGGACCTGCCGTAGGGTTACTCGTACGAGGTCCAAAGCGTGTTAGGCTCTCGCAGGCGTCGGAGCAGAGGGCGATTGGAGGCCCTAGGATGGCGTAGAAACAGTGGAATACATTAGAGTAGCCTCTGCCAGACCCGGTAAGCAGGATAGCGCATGTTCAGCACCATGTTGCACAGCCAAACAGGCTCAGGCAAGCAAGCGGCTGGGCGCGTCGTGTACGACGTGGACGGGCTCAGAGCTGAGGAGTGCCCACTGAAGGTGCCATGGGCCAGAGCCAAATGTGTCCCTACGGCCTCCTCTTCGTGAGCCTCGTCCACCGCCTGTTCTGATGACAAGAGGCCCGCCCATTCAGAGGGGCGACGAGGAGCCTGGGATGGCGCAATGGGACTGAGCACATGGGGCGCCGACCAGCGGGATCAGCTCACGAAATTCAACGCCCAGCCCAGCGATGGTGCCCCCAAATGAGGGGTAACGTTGAGGTCCGTACGAGGGCGAGTCGACGGCCTGCGTGCTGAAATGTACACCTTCTGCGACCCCCCGAAGCCGCTGGAACGATGGGAGAGGTGCGGCTGGGCTCGGGAGGCAGCATGGCCGGTTAGCAAAGCTGGAACCCCCCCTTCTCCCCTCTGATTGCTCCCTCCCGGCGCATCCCCCCTTCTGGCTCACATGGCTCACATGTCCAGAAACAGCGACGTTTGCGGACCGTAGGTAGACCTCAGCACGGGCGTCACCAGCACCGTCACCAGCGCCGTCATCACTGTCTTCAACCTCGCTTACTGGTTGCCGGCACCTTTTCGTTGAGACCGCTAGACCCACTAATTGCCACTGATGATGGACGTGCAGGTCCAGCGCTATGAGAACGTGCGCTGATGTGACCTGTGCTACCGTGCTGCCCGAGTCAGAGGCGAGCGGGATTGCTGTGCAGGCCGGTGACCTGAGGAGTCCTGAGGACAGCACTTGGTTCGACGAGCACCACAGCCTCTGCCCAGTAGCAGTCAGCCAGCCCGCCACCGAACCCTGGCCGATTGCCTCTTTCTCCTGTGGTCTCTACTCGTAACCCTACCACCACGCCTAAACTCAGTGAGGCCGCCTCGCGCTCTCGCTCACACGCGTATACGTATACATGGTACTTATCCTGCATGTACTGCACTACCAAGAGGGAAATTCCTTCGACCGCTATTTCTATTCGCATGGCTCTGCTTTGTGACAATAATACTCTGTCTGGAATAATTCGAGGACGTGGCAGCCCGTTGGTGGGACTTTGGCTGCCCTCAGGGCCCTTTAGCGCCTCTCCCGGGCGGTTGAGCGCTGAAGCTTTGCTCTGGTTTGGTTTGGCGATACATGCCTGGAAGCGCCCGTAGCATCACGGCCTAGGAGGTTGCTAAATTTAGGAGTCGTGGGAAGCGCTTTCGCTGGGATGGCCCCGAGGACCCCGGGGGGGCGTAGGCGTCAGCATGGGGGGAGGGCTCGTATGCCGAGGACAACCTCGCGTCTGGAGCCAGCCGAGACGGATGGGCAGCAGCAAACAGCACGCCCCCCAGAGAAGAGCAAGCAGCGGAGAGGGCCAGCGTGGCCGAACCAGCTGGTGCGTTGTACAGGACAGGTGGTGCTTGTACGCATGCGGCGGGGCGCCTGGAGGACCTGCATGAGCTGGCGGGATGGGAGGCCCCGGGCGTACGAGTAGGGTGCAGAGTTTTCGCATCCCCCCTCCCCTCCCCTCTTCTCACCCTCCCTCTGCTATCCAGGCAGGGCCTCAGCCAGCCGCAGGGCATCTCGCAGGCGGGACATAGGAGGATGCAATTTAGGATGTGGAAGGGGGGGGGGGGGAAATGCTGCTGTACCCGCCCACAGTGGAAGGCATCTGCTTCGTGCTGCTGGTGGCCTGCTTCCACGGCCGCTTCCACAGTAGGTACCCCTTAACCGCCCACCTTCAGCCACTGGCATGCGCTGATTCCCGGGCCCCAAAACCCAGCCCAAGCCCGAAACGTACATCTTGCACCCACCACTGCTGCCAGCGCGACGTCTTACCTGCTCCCTCCCCAGCCCCCCGACTTTTTTTCATTCTACTCGTGGCCGCCTTCCATTCTGCTGTTTTACTGTCTACCTCTGACCCCCCCAACCCGCTGCTCATTTTTTTTTTCAGCATCCCCCGCGTACTCGTACCCCCCGTACCCGTGCCACCCCCCGTCGCGCAATTCTCTGGCAAACCCAAACCGCCCCCCAACCACTCCACCATCGTCCACTACTCGTGTCTCCCGCCAGCGCTCTCCAGGCCGTCGTCCTCCTTCCACCAAACACCAGCACTAAACCGCCTCCTAACCCTACCAGGCCACCCCGCCCCGAGGAATAACAAAGCTTCGTGTCCGCCCCCCCATCTGCCCACTGTTCCTCTTTTCCTTCAGCACCTACACCTACACCTGCACCGACGCGCTCAGACTACAAACCCGAGTCCAGGCCAGCGCCCCAGCTTACTCTTTACACCGCGCAACGTAATTTCCCCAGCGGTATTCATAGTTTGTCTGTGAATACTCTCTTCCCTCTCTACCTACTCAACTTCACTTTTCACTTGCCAAAACACCAAATCCACGCACATCACCAATCATGCCTCGTCCTCCCAAGAAGGCTGCCGACGACAAGTCCAAGGTTGCCCCCGCGCCCGCCATGGTCGTCCCTCCTGTTCTCGCTGGCCTTCCTGCCGGCAACCCGCTTGGAGCGCCTCGCGTCGTCGACAACGACAGCTTCCTGCGCGTCCGCGACTCGGTGAGTTGATCTTTTCAATTTATGATTTCTTCATGGTTATTCTTGCCATTCCTCTACCCTCATTCTCCGTCTTGTCCTCTCTACGCAAAGAAAAATACAACGCGCGCAAACGTGTTGGCGGCGCCGCGCCCAACCGCCAAACTGCTCTGCCTGGCTGGTGGTTGCGCGCGTTTGCGCCTCAACAGCCTTCACCCGTTGAAGCTTCGCAACCTCACAGCGGCCTGAAACGGCCTCTGCGAAGAAGAATTCCGCCTCGAGTCTTGCAGCTTGAGCGCGCGCCAATTCGCCTGTCATTTTTCTGCATTTTTAAAACGCGTCATTTGGTGGCAGTTTGGCTGTGCTTTCTGCTGCCTCTCTCACTCTCTCACTCACACCTGCACCCGCACCCGCACCCGCACCCGCACTCACTCACACGACCCGCCCGAGTCGCGTCGCGGGCGGCTCTGGATTGTTTACATCTGCCACTCTGGGCCCCGCGCCCGCCACACCCACCTCCACTACCTTGCCTACCCTACCGACCAGGGTCCCTCCCCGCTGCGGGAGCTATGGCCAAGCTGCAAGAGTAGCTAAGCTAAGCTCCAATGCCGAAGCGCGCGCCACCTCGTCAACCTCTTCGTCGCGTGTTTTGCTGTGCAGCTTCACCGTGACCATGAGGACCATGACATGACGGTGACCGCGGCCTCGGGGGCCCGGCGCCGTTGGATAAAATGCATTCAAATCCAAATTGAATTGACAAGCCGCTAACCTGACTTCAATCTAGGCTGTTGGCCGTCTGAGCACCATTGTTGAGCTTCTCAAGTCCTTCACCAATGACTACATCCGCCAGACCAACCTGCTCCTCGGCGAGCACACCGCCGAGGGTGGCCAGACTGACCTCCTCAACTCGTTCGAGAACGCCGCTGCTCAGCTCATCATGCCCGTCGCTGACATGGCTCCTGCCGCTGAGGAGAAGAAGGAGCGCAAGAAGCGCACCCACGACCCCAACGCTCCCAAGCGTCCTCTGACCCCCTACTTCCTGTACATGCAGCACGCCCGTTCCATCATTGCCAATGATCTCGGTGCCGATGCCCCCAAGGGTGCCGTCCAGGAGGAGGGCCAGCGCCGCTGGGCCAACATGACCCCCCACGAGAAGCAGGTATGTTCCCATGACTTGACATGTCCCCCATTCGCCCCAAACCAAGCAGCTGCTAACAAGACTCTCTTCAGGGCTGGAACAATGCTTACCAGTACAACCTGCGCCTCTACAACGCCCGTGTTCACTCGTACAAGAACGATAACGCCGCCGCCAAGAACATGAGCGACGAGGAGGCTCTCAAGTATGCCGAGACCTTCAACATCCCCATGCCTGAGATCAAGGACGCTGCCAAGGGTGACGCCAATGTCCAGGCCGCCATTGCCGAGCAGCTCAAGGACGACACCACCACCAAGACCCCCAAGAAGGCCGCTGGCGGTGGCCGCAAGCGCAAGTCTGAGGGTCCTGCCACCACAACCGAGACCCCCAAGGCTGCCGCTACCCCCGCCAGCCCCGACAAGAAGCGTCGCCGCACCTCTACCAAGGCCACCGACGACAAGGACGACACCAAGAAGTCTGGTGGCGGCCGCAAGAAGACTAAGAGCTCTTAAGCTGCCTGCCTGCCATTGACACCTTTTCTTGAAAGCGTTTCTTGCAGCGTTGCGTCCTTTGTTTTCTGGTCGTTTTATTCTCCGCCTCGACGCGGCGGCCCCCTCCGTTTATGGTAAAGCCCGCTGCCGCTGCCTGTTGCCTTGTCTTGTGCAGGCAACTTGCACACAGCGACCGGGAACCACTTGATACCTCTTGTCTGGTGCTGCAGAAGAAGAAGAAGAAGAACGGCTTGCCTCTTGGTCTAGGTTATTACCTGGGCCGTTGGCATTGCCGTTTTTCTTCCGACGCCTTGGCTGGTGTTTTGTTTGTCCAATTTATATGCGGCTGGCCCTTGTTTCTAGTTTTGGTTTGGGTCTGGTTGGGAAGAGGAATGGGAATTGTCGGGAATTAAAACACGTTTTTATTATCTGGTTTGGTTTTTGTGTTGATTTGTCTTTTTGTATGCTTCGAAGTGGGAGATTTCGGATAGGATGGCAAGGGCTGGGCAGGACTGGTGAAGGACCGCCTTTACGAGGCTCGGTCACGATCCATCAATGACTGTATTTAGGCAAGGCGCATAGTATGGGCGCTTTAGTCCAGGGTGCCTTGTAATGAGAGCAATGATTTACAAGTTTGTTTCAGTTATGTTGACTGGTGCATGTGACATGAACAAGTACACCGTGATGTGTAGTAGAAATGTCAGAGTGACTCTCACTAGGTCCAAGGTACTCTTTAAACCATTTCTTCCAAAAGGCTTGTATGCACCACTATATACAAATCAATAATTAAAGCTCGCTTTCATATTATACCCATTATGCCAGTTGTGTGAAATCCCAATATACGCCAAGCAATGTGTCAACGCCGCCAAAAACAGAATACCGCCCCGCCATAACGTCACGCTCCCCTTTCCCCCGCGATGCATTCAAAATTCAAACGCCAATTTCCCTCCTCATCCTCACCAGCTTCCCCTCCCCCCCCCGGGGCGCCCGCCTTTCTTCTTATCTCTTAATACACATACCAAGCCTGCGTCAGCGGCAGCTTCTCCGCCGGCTCAGCAGCGCACACCTTGCCGTCGGCCTCGACCGTGTAGCTCTCCGGGTCGACGTGCATCTTGGGCATCGTCTCGTTGTAGCGCATGTCCTTTTTCCCGACGGAGCGGCAGCCGCGGACGGCCTCGACGCGCTTGCGCAGGCCGTACGAGGCAATGGCGCCGCTGGCAATGGACTCGCCCGACACGAAGAGCACGCTCGTCTCCGGGACGAGCGGCGCGAACATGGGGCGGCCTATTACGGGCTGGATGGTTGGGATTGAGCCGTTGGGATCGCCCTGAAAGGAGAGTTTTCGAGTCAGTTTTTTTGGGTAAAGCTTGAAGGGGAATCGATGCGAGGAGAGAGCTTACCATTTGTGACCACGCTATGAGACCGCTCTTGATAACCTGCACGGGCTTGGTGCCGAACCATGCTGGATCCCAGATGACGAGATCGGCCAGCTTGCCCACCTCGACGCTGCCTATCATGTGGCTGAAGCCCTGCGCCAGCGCTGGGTTGATGGTGTACTTGCTGACGTATCGCTTCACTCTGTAATTGTCTGCTCCCGTGCCTGCGTCCTCGGGCAGGGTGCCGCGCTGGACCTTGTTCTTGTGCGCCGTGTTCCACGTGCGCAGGATGACCTCGCCGCAACGGCCCATGGCCTGGGAATCGGAGCTCATCATGCTGATGGCGCCCAGGTCGTGCAGGACATCCTCCGCGGCAATGGTCTCGGCGCGGATGCGGCTTTCGGCAAAGGCGACATCCTCGGGGATGTTCTTGGACAGGTGGTGGCAGACCATGAGCATGTCGAGGTGCTCGTCGAGGGTGTTTCGTGTAAATGGCCGGGTCGGGTTGGTAGATGAGGGCAGAACGTTGGGATGCTCGACAACGGAGATGATGTCTGGAGCATGCCCTCCGCCAGCGCCCTCAGTGTGGTAAGTGTGGATGGTTCGGCCCTTGAAGGAGTCAATGGTGGACTCGACAAAGCCCGACTCGTTGAGTGTGTCGGTATGAATGAGGCACTGGACGTCCATCTCGTCGCAGACGGTCAGGCAGGTGTCAATGGCGGCGGGCGTGGCGCCCCAGTCCTCGTGGATCTTGAGGCCGCAGGCGCCAGCGGCGACCTGCTCGCGGATGGCCTCGGGGCTGCTGTCGTTGCCCTTGCCCGTGATGCCGACGTTGACGGGCAGCGTATCGCACGCCTGCAGCATCTGGCGCATCAGGTTCTTGCCCGGGGTGCAAGTCGTGGCGTTAGATCCGGCCGAGGGCCCCGTGCCGCCGCCGAGAAAGGTGGTGATGCCCGAGGCGAGGGCCTCCTGGGCCTGCTGCGGGCAGATGAGGTGGATGTGGGTGTCGATGCCACCGGCGGTGACGATGCGGTTCTCGCCGGCGACGACGTCGGTGCAGCTACCGACAACCATGTTGGGGGTGACGCCGTCCATGACGTCCGGGTTGCCGGCCTTGCCGATGCCGACAATGACGCCGTTCTTGACGCCAATGTCAGCCTTGAAGATGCCCGTCCAGTCCACGACCAGGGCGTTGGTGATGACGAGGTCGAGCGAGTCGGCGTCGGGCCGCCCCGTCGCCTGGCCCATGCCCTCGCGCAGCGTCTTGCCGCCGCCAAACTTGCACTCGTCGCCGTACACGGTGTAGTCCCTTTCCACCTTGATCCAGAGGTCGGTGTTGCTGAGCCGGACGCGGTCCCCCGTGGTGGGGCCGAACATGACCGTGTACGCCGACCGGTCAATGGTGCACGGCCTGACTTTCGACAGCCGCGTCGCCGGCTGCGGCAGGTGCGCAAAGCCCGCCCACTGCAGGTTCTCGACAATCTTGTCGACGCGCCACAGCTCGACCAGGCCGTTGGCGAGGCCGTTGCCCCCGCGAATCACCTTGTTGCCGCCAATCTCGACGAGCGTGACCGTCTTGGTGTCGCCGGGCTCGAAGCGGATCGACGTCCCCGCGGGG
Source organism: Lecanicillium sp. MT-2017a (assembly GCA_003056585.1). NCBI lineage: Eukaryota > Fungi > Ascomycota > Sordariomycetes > Hypocreales > Cordycipitaceae > Lecanicillium > Lecanicillium sp. MT-2017a. The sequence continues at coordinate 138,864 of PXYN01000147.1, read as the reverse complement.
ATGTCGAGGCGGAACCCGTACGCGCGCGCGCGGTCAAACTCGAGCAGCGGGTTCGTCTCGATGAAGTGGTAGTGCGAGCCGACCTGGATCGGGCGGTCGCCGCGGCTGGTGACGGTGAGGGCGGTGCGCAGCCGCTTCTCGTTGAGCGCAATCTTGCCCTTGACCGCCACCACGGCGCCGGGCTTGTTCTTGGGCGCGTACTCGACTGGGTCCAGCAGCGGGAATGCCGACTTGTCCGGCACGGGGAGGAAGCTGCCGTACAGCGCGCGGTGCAGGTCGCCGTCGTCGGTGCTGATGGGGTTGTGCACCGTGACCAGGTACGTGCCGGTGGGAAAGGTGCCTTCGACCTGGATCTCGTGCAGCGTGTGGCACACGTTGGGGTCTACGTGGCGGCGGCCGAGCATGGTTGACCCCATGGACATGAGGTCGGCGACGGTGTGGTTGCCATCGCGGATGAGTTCGTGGATGTTGTTTGCGATGAGGGCCTGTGGGCCGGGGGGTGTGTGTTAGTAGGTTCGGCCGATGAGGTCCAATTTGGGCTTATAAGTCGGCAAGGGGCCCAATTGAAAGAGAGAGTGACGCTCGTTACGTACAGTAGCTTCGGAGTGGTTGAGCCGTAGGCCTCTTGCCAGTCGCCGTTGAGCCAGCAGGCCTACTTGTGAGATGACAAGCTTGTCAAGCTGAGTGGCGTATAAGTACGTGAAGTCATGACAATGAGAAAGACGGGCGAAAGGGAGAGTGAGAGTAAGAGAGAGCCAGGTGGGAAGCCAGCTTACTTCTTTAGGTGCGAGATGCATCGTTTACGCCGCGCTGCGTTCCCAAACGGGAATGCATATGTACAAGTGAGCTCTCGTCCCCAGACGGGTGGGTAGGCGGGTGACGGATCGAGATAAGCAACAATAAAGACTAGCCGCTACAATTGACGCTATCGATGAGGAGAGAACAGACGAAAAGAAGGGTGCAAAAGAAGGAAAACAAGGGCCAAAGAAATGGGTGCGCAGCCGACAAACAAAAGAAGCTTTCCCGTCCCGCGAAGCCTGCCGGCCGAGGGCCAGGCCTAGAATGGCCTCTCTCTCGTGCCGGGGACCAGTTGCGGGCCACCACCCATTACGGGTTTGCGATAAGGGAAGCTCAGTACGGACTACAATCGGTGACGAAACGCCACAGGGGCGTGTGGGGAAAGGGGGATGACAATATTCGCTACGATAATGAAAGACACAAGAGACACTAGAAAAATACACGCTAATGGGCTACTTCGGATAAAGATTGACCATCCAAATGTGTTCTGCAGTGCCGACTTGCGCAGTAGGTGGTGGTCGTTCTGAATCCGGCTGTGACGGCGCGCGGCTGGCCAATGAGGTGTTGCGCCTTCGTGGTTGCGGCTCCGATAAGCTGGCACCCTTTTCTCTCCGTAAGGCGCGGCTTGGCTGGCTACTTGGCCGCCCACCCCCTTCGGGAGAGCGTGGCGTGGCTTGCTTTGATAGATAAAGAGAAGAAACCGGGATGGGTTCATTTGGCGGGAACTAAATAAGCATGTGCGCATTTTCGTGGGGGGAGCTTTCTCGACCTGTAGATCCAGCTGATGAGCCGCCGTTTCTTTTCGCCTACATAGTACTTAACCCACGGGCTGCCTGTCCCTCGCCCATGTCTGCTTCTAATTACTCGATGGCATTAGGAAATGCCCGCGGCCGCAGGCTGGATGGGTGAGGTGACACACACCCACCCCCGGCGCAAGATGCCGAGCTGATGTAGCATGGCAGCTGAGTGCACTAATATCAAAGCGCTCTTTCTTACAGGAGGGAACGTCATGGTTTCCTCATTTCCCTTTTTTCCAGGCGCCGCGCCATGCGCACCCTCCCCAGAGGCCGGGCCGGCCCCTCGCGATGGCCGCCTGCTCTTAGACACGGGCTGGCGAGTGTGAACATCCTCGCCTCTTTGGGCCTGGCTGATGCAGCAAAAAGAAAAGACAAAAGACGGCTGAGATTAAAACACGGCACAGATGGTCAATTCAACCCGTCTTCACGATGTATTTCTGCATTATACAGAGTCCACACCTCGTAGGACCCCATGGGCTTGACTCGACGCGACTGCACTTTTGCCCCGGCTTGTCGCGACTCGAGGACTTCCAGACTCCTTCTGCGCCCCGTCCAGAGGTCCCACAGCGCAAGCCCAGACCGTTGCGTCGGAAAAGAAGGGTCTCTTTTTTGGGTGGAATTCCCCTTCTCGGTGACTGTTTACTTGCTCCGTATTTGATACTCAACCTCGCATGCAGTGCAGACGTACGTACATGCATGGGCGATCATGGTACACAACATCAAGACGTGGTCAGCGTTGCTTTCCAGCCCCAAATGTAACCAAACTACGAATAGCCCGTCAATAGTTCCATGCGCCGCGTTTCAAAGAACACCTTCACCGCTGCATTGTGTAATTTTAACTCGGTCGCTTGCAAGCCTACTTTCCGAATGAGAAAATTACGCCTGGACTGACAGAGACGGCCGCTTTTGTTTGCTGCCGGGCGGTTCCGATACCCACCGCCAGCACGGCCCGTTCCCGTGTCGCGTTGTACGCCGGGGGGATTGCAGTTCTAAGCCGCGTGTTTCCTCGCTTCGGCACAAAGATGCCGCCGTATTCTTGCGTTGTCGTACGGATAGTCGGCGTAGCGTTGCATTGATTACCGGCCTAGTTTCGTCTTGGATGACGGCGACTGCCACATGGCCACGTAACTGCTCGACGGAATATCGCTCTCTTAAAGGCAGAGATTCTCATGCGGGTGTGTGGGAGTCTCGGCTGTCGCTATTGACCGCTGCAGAAGCAGCAGAGTCCCAAGCTTCAAGCTTTCATCACATAGCCATTGATGCCCTCGCACGCTTCCATACTACTCGACGCCACAACATTCACATGCAGCATTATCTAAGACACTTGACGTGTAATTGAATATACCTCATTAATTGGTATTCTCACAGTAACCGCTTCGCTCAGCAGGCCCTCGTTACTCTTAAACGAAGCTCTAGATTGCCAGTATAGACACCCAGTCCAGTACACCATCCAGCCATTGTTGCCGCTCCAAATGTGCAAACGCCAGAGTATAGAAAGTTGACAATAAAACGCGCCATCCATAATACATTATACAGAAAAAAAAAAGTCATTGGCCGTAAACCCCTTTCCTTTAGGCGTACCGAACGCCCCATCATTCCTCTTCCACCTCCTCGTCCCACTGCTCCTTTTCCTTCTTCATCAAGTCCGACATGTCGCTCGGCTTGAAGATGGAGCTGCCCTCGTTCTCCACCCTCGGCACCTTGCCCAGGTTCTCATCCTCAAACACGGATCCTATCGTGTCAATCCACCGTCGTCGACGCTCCATCAGCGTCTTGGTCAGGTCGCCTATGCCGGGCCGTGCCGTGCCGCCACCGACGGCGTGGCTGCCCCCGCCCGCACCGCCGGGGCGCTTCGCCTTCTTGCTCTTGCCCATGGTCCTCGTCCTCTTGAGGTATGCTGCTTGCACCTGCGAGTCCAAGTCTTCGAGAATAGTCTGGTACTCTTGGTTCGCCATGCGCTCCCTCACCAGCTCGGTAAGACGCGCTTTGCGGGCGCCGTTGATGAGCATCTGCTCCTTGAGGCGCAGTTGGAGCAGCCGTAGGCGGCCTGCCACCTCGTCGTCGTAGTGTCCGTCGTATTCCGCGTCGCCTTCCAGAGGTAGGAAGCCAATGTGCTTCAGCTCCTGCTTGAGTCGCTCGTCCACCTGCGCATACTCCATTTTAGGATGTACCGTCTTTTTCCACGCGTCTGTAGACGACTCCGTCATGTATGTGGCTGGAGACAGGCGGCTGGCCTTTTCATCACCGCCGCCTTGCTCGTCATCACCATTCATGCTCACATCGCCGTTGGTCACGCCATTGGTCGTGGCCTTGTCGTCCGCCGACTGGCGATGCTCCGGGCGCAGCGCCTGTAGCAGGCGCGATGCCAACGGGCCAATAGAGAGGCCGTCCGTCTCGCCCATGCTGTCGTTCATGTTTTCGATGGTGCCTCGGGCTTGGTTGGCCGGCAGCTTGTCACGTCCCTGTTGTGGCGAGTCCACGGCCATTGCGCCATCCTCCTCTGCCCATACCTCTGTGTAGTGGCGCTTGCCTCGTTTGGGCATGACAAATGGGCTTACCCGATCGCCGCGCTCGCGCAGAAACGCCAGGTCCTCCTCCGTATATGATCGAAAGTATGGGTCAATGTAGGTTGAAAACGTCGTGAAGTTGATTTGACTGCTGGGCTTGGCGTTGCTAAAGTCCTTGTCTGGGGGGTCGCCGGCGATGAGCTCCGCAAGGTCGTTTCTGGGATAGACCGCCACGGAGAAGATCTCTCGTTTCACGTCCTCGGCCATGGACGGCTTCACTTCTCGAACTTCGTACACGGTCGGGTCGGGGAACGTTGAAGGATCTTCACCAAACGTCTGTGCAGCTGGCACCTCGCGCTTGGGCGGCGCGCCTTCGTCTTCGGAGCTCGACTCGTCATCATCGTCGTCGCCGTCTTCCTTTTTTTCCTTCTTGGTATCGACGTCCATGGCACTGGGGGAGCCGCGGGCGTTGGGGGATAGCGATGAGCTTGCGGAGCCGTCGCGCGAGTGTTTACGATTTGCATCTCGGACTGGCGATGATTGATCTGTGGGAGCGCGGGTGATGATTAGCACGTGAGATCTCTGGATGTATCTTGTTTGGGCGGGCCGTCTTACCTATGCCATCGTCGCCACCCTTCTTTCGCTTGCTCTTTGCCTTTTTGCTCTCGTCGCCATCGACATGCATACGGTCAAAGTCATCTGGGCGCTTCTTCCTCTCGTCGGCAAGGTAGCGCATGCCGCGATCGTAAAAGGTGGAGCGCTTCTCCATGACGTTGGTCAGGTGCTTGAGCTTGTCGAGCATCGCGTCCACGGTCCTGGAGTCGGGGACGGTGGCGTTGGAGGCGCCGTGGTCGACGACATCTTCGTACGTCAGGTTCGGAAAGAGAATGACTCTTGTGTTGAGGTAGTCCGGGTCGTAGAACTCTTCGGGGGGGAGGGACGAAGCAGGCGCGGGGGTCGAGTTTCGGCTCTGCTTGGCCATGGCGGCGTTTTTCTTGCCGGTGCCCTTGTTGCCGGATCCGGGAGCCATGATGGCGTGTCAGTGGCTCAGCGCCGGCAATTCATAGATGGAATTATGATGATTGAGCGGCTGGTTGATAGCTGGGCTCTCGTCCACACCATGTCGTGTCGCGCGCGGTGATGTTGCCAAGATGGTGATTGGAGCAAGCCATCGATGGCCATAGAGTGGAGCGCCCGGCGTAATGCCATCGGAATATTGTTGCGCCGCCGGTGGGAGATGGTCCGAAGTGCGCCGCAAGCTGCCAGTATTTCGCAAAAAAGAGCTGAATTATTCGTAAAAATAAAATAAAAGGAAATACGGGTCAAATACATTAAACTATATATATTTGACTTTTTTCGAGCCTTTATTTTATTTATTTATGAATAATGTCGCCAAAGTAGCGCAGGAACCAGAGCACGTCTCCTCTGGTGGTGGGCTTGGTGCAGTCGCTGCCTGCCGAAATGGCGACGGGTGTAAGTGACGAGTCCTGAAGGATAGTAACGGTACTCGGTGCTGCGCATCAAGTTTACTTTTCAAAAGACAATCACGATTTGCTAAGCTGCGTCAACTATATTGCACGTTTTACGCCACCTTTCGTTACTTATTTCTTGTTCACATCGAGAGGATAGTGCTATGAAGACCTCACGGCCAATACTTTCCCGAATAGGAAGTTGGTCATAATGTGCTACTTTGGTGAAAGCCGGCGGGCCGCCGTTCAAGAGCCGTCTCAGGGTCGTGTGATGACTTGCGACGGAGACTCGTTGGAAGCAGGGCTGGCTCGTATGCAGCTGTCTTGTGCCATCACATTTGATCAACTTCCCAAGAAAGTAGCCTGGAGCACGACCCTGCGACCCTGCGCAAGCACACCAATGTCGTGGCGAGGCATGGAACGCGTGGGCGCCTATGAGAGGGTGCAACGTGCCTCTCTCAACAAAAAGCGCATACTGGCATCATCAAGCTGCAGAATGTATATCAAGGTGCACTCGGTCACAAAATGCTGGCAGCAGCAATGCCCGCGCGTACGGAGTACACTGCAACCATGTTCTGCGCACCAATGAGAAGTGAGGATTGGCCTCGTTTGTGCAACACGGGCGTGAGACGGTGGCGGTCAACCTGCGTGGCCGCGGCGTTGCAAAAAACAGGTGGGGGACATCACAAGCAAAAATATCCTAGAGAAGAACGGCTTCAGCACCACCGGAGTCCATAATTCGTACGTATTGAGAATGCCAATTTGACACCGTACTTCGGTTCCGTACGGCGCTATTATAGGAGACGCTTGTTCCCCTCGTAGGCGCCCTGGATGGCTGGGGAGCCTCTGACGTTCGTGGTGCGGCTGCATGTGCGTGGGGCCTAGCCTCTGATTGGACGATGGCGCGCAACGGTGCAACCCAACGGGACTAACTTTAGCAAGGCACTTTGGATTCATGTTCGAGTTGGGCGTTGTTTTATTTGTGTAGGAGCCAGGTTTGGTTGGATGCGTTGTTTTCAAGCACGGCGAGATTGAAATAGTAGCGTCATGAAAGAGGTGATGGGCTTCATAATGGGTGTTTGACAATGAACACAACGTGAGCAGCTCCCTCTGCATCTTATTAGTCTCTCTTACAACACCAACGCCTCTTCCTCTTCCCTTCTCCCTCACTCATCATATCCTCGACATACTCGTAACAACAGCATCACCTCAGCCTCCACCTCCGCCTTTTCACCAATGATCCACTCCCCCTCTCCTACGGTGCATAGCCGGGCCTACGACACGCGCACCGCGCCCGTAGACCCTGGAAACCCGCCGCGATCTCTGCCGAAGCCTGCCTCCCCTCCGTCCTCGAGCCCCAATACCTATACCGCGAAAGCCCGCCCGGTGGACCAATACCCTCACGATCGTCCTACCCTTACGCCATGCTGCCATCCCACTGCCATCAGGTACCTCTTGGCCCACTCACACGCCAATGAACGACGTTCCAATCTAAGTATGTACCTAACCCAACAAGAACGATGCTTTGGCCGCCGCTCGCTGTGGCCCCATCAGTGAGCTGCCTTGCACCACGTTGCCCAGCCATGTGGCCCAGCCATTGGTCCACGCCCGCCTTGCCTTCTATGCATTGGTACATCTCAAGGGCATGGAGTCGTACCCCTCAACACCATGCCTATTTGCCATGTACATCCAATCTACTTGACAAACAGGCGGGGGAGACCCGAGTCTGAGGCGGCTCTCCGCCGTCTTTGTTGGCGTGCCGCTCTCCAGGCATGTACCTACACATGTCTCCTTCTCTCACCCCGGGCCTGTTCTCAATGACACTTGCCACTGAGTATGTGTGCGCATGTGCATGTTTCTCGTAATCCGGACGTGTGCCAGTCCAACTCGTGCCCCCCTGGCTGCTGCTTGCCTACCAATTGTCCAGAGTGGAAACTCCAGGCACGACACGACCCTGCCCGTATATATACCCGCCGCCGTGATCGAGGGGTCCCCCGACCCCGTCTCCCGCTTCACACATTTGCTCAACCTGTTGTTTTGCTTTGGGTGATTTTCAACAAGCTCAGAGCTGCCCTTCCTACTCTCAAAGTGTTCTCTCGCGTACAATGAGAGAATACCATGGCTTCTCATGTAAGTCTGCTTCAATCGCATGCGCCGCTCCCCTCACGTGCTGGACCTCCTAACCCCTCTCTGCAGGGTGGTAACGCTCTTCCTTTCGGAATTGAATTCGAAATGCAACCTTTATACTATGCTGGCTTAGCAGTCGCTGTTGTCGGCGGTGCTTGCCTCTTCTCCTTTGGCAAGCAGACCAACGCCGACGGCTCTGAAGCCCCCGGCGTTGTCCAGTCATTCCTCCTCTTCTTCTACTCATCCTTCCTCAAGCCCCATCAGAGCGCCAAGGCTTCCCAGCAGGATGCTCTCGAGAGTTTTTACAAGAAGCAAGCCGGAGCGTATGACGCTACCCGCAAGGTCCTCCTCCGTGGTCGAGAGGACATGCTCTCCCTCGTTGTGGCCCAGTTGAAGGCCAAGGCCCAGATGGCGGCCGACTCTGAAAAGGGCAAAGCCAACAAGCGAATTTGGGTCGATGTAAGTCATGCAACCGTAACTTAGCTGCACCAAACCACGTACTAATCCTTTTGCAGATTGGCGGCGGCACCGGCTGGAACATTGAAGCCATGAAGGAGCACGTCAACGTTCCCGAATTCTTCTCCAGCGTCTACCTCGTCGACTTCTCTCCTTCTCTTTGCGAGGTTGCCCGCAAGCGATTCGAGAGACTCGGCTGGAAGAACGTCACCGTTGTTTGCGAGGATGCTCGCAAGTTCCGCCTCGAGGACTACGAGAATGGCATGCCATCCACCAAGGACCTGCTGCGCTCTCCGGCGCTCAGCTACTTCAAGCAGCAGCGCCCCGAGAGCGGCGGTGCTGACCTGGTCACCATGTCTTATAGTCTGTCCATGATTGTAAGCTCAAACTTTCTTTGACGTAATGAAATCGAATGAGTTTAACTAATGGGACTGCAATAGCCCGACTACTACTCTGTCGTCGACTCCCTCACTTCCCTGCTCTCCCCTCACGGTGTATTTGGTGTCGTTGATTTCTACGTTCAAAACCAGAGCGACTACTCGTTCCGAAACTACACGGCTGGCTTCATCGACCGTCATGTAAATGCCCTGTCCAGAATGTTCTGGCGCGCCTGGTTTGACTTTGACAAGGTCGGCCTTGAGCCTGGTCGCCGCGACTACCTTGAGTACAAGTTTGGCACTGTCCTGAACCTCAATAGCCGCAACCGCACCCTCGGCTACATTCCCTACTATGTCTGGGTCGGATGCCACAAGAAGCCCTTTTCGCCGTCTAGTTTGCCGCATGAGATTCTTGAGCGCATCGATGCCCTTGCCACCGAGTCTCCCTACCTCTACCCTGCCAACCAGGGCGACGCTCTGACGCGCGCTATCGAAAGATCCGCGCCTGAGATTCGCTCCAAGGCATTTGTCACTGCTGTTCAGAACCTGTCTGCCAACCTGCCCCTTCCCGCCTTCTTCTACCAGAACCACCACTGGCGTATCTACTACGACGATCAGCTACAGAAGCACACCCAGTTTAACGATGAGTACATCTACGCCTTTACTTGGGAGGATGCTCGTGTGGACGAGCGTATCCTCAAGCTCGGCCCCGATGACAAGGTCCTCGCCATTACATCGGCTGGTGACAACATTCTCTCGTACCTGGCACAGAGCCCTGCTCGCGTCCACGCAGTTGACCTTAACCCCACGCAAAACCACCTGCTGGAGCTCAAGGCTGCCGCTTACACTGCACTCCCCTACGAGGACTTTTGGAAGATTTTCGGCGATGGCAAGCACCCCGACTTTGCTGAGCTGCTCATCACCAAGCTTTCACCCCACTTGTCGAGCCGTGCTTTCCAGTACTGGATGAAGAACACCCACGTCTTCCAGAACAAGAAGGGTTATGGCCTCTATGACACTGGCGGTTCCCGTCACGCTATCCGTGCTATGCGCTGGGTCTCGATGCTGTTTGGAATCCGCACCGCAGTCAAGCAAGTCTTGGAGTCCAAGACCCTGAATGAGCAGCGCGAGATTTGGAGAAACAAGATTCGCCCGGCACTCCTGTCCAAGCTTGTTTCGAACCTGGTTGTCGCACAGGAGAGCTTCCTCTGGACCGCTCTTGGCGTCCCCAAGAACCAGCTTGCCATGATTGAGAATGACCACGCCAACTCTGACCTGGTCAAGGGTCCCAAGCCTGTTGCCAAGAACACCCGCTCCCATGCCATCTGGCACTACATGGTCAACACCCTTGACCCTGTAGGTGAAGAGACGCACCTCGGCGGCGACAACCCATACTACTATGTCTGTCTCGCTGGTCAGTTCTCTCGCAAGTGCCACCCTCACTACCTTGACCCCGAAGTGCACGCCAAGCTCTCTCGCCCCAACGCACTCGACGGCCTGCGCATCCACACTGATGAGCTAGAGGAGGTTATTGCGCGCATCATGCCCGGAACACTGACCGTCGCCGTCGTCATGGACAGCATGGACTGGTTCGACCAGGGCTCCAAGGCGGCTGCCACTCAGGTAACTAAGCTTAACAGGGCTTTGAAGATGGGTGGCCGTGTCATGCTTCGCTCGTCGGCTCTTAACCCGTGGTACCTCAAGGTGTTTGAAAGCCACGGCTTCACCCCCAAGTGCCACGGTGCTAGAAAGGACGGAGCCTGCATCGACCGCGTCAACATGTACGCCAGTTGCTGGATCTGTACCAAGACGGAGAACCTGCCTCCTCCTACTCCGGACATGGATCGCCGCGCCAGTGGCTCTGAAATTACCAGCCTGACCATTTAAAGAAAGTGATAAAAGCTGCGAGTGCCGTCGAGGATATCGTTCAACACTGTATCCTGAGGCGCTCAATAGCTTGCGACCTCGTACAGTTGAAAGAACTCGGCGGAGTTTGTGGCGTAAATGGGAATAATGACTGGTGTACTGTGTCAGAACGGCAGAATATTCGGGGTAGGAATGAAACAAAAGTGTAACTATTCTTGATAGGCTCAGTTTGCAAGATATTTCAAGCCGAATAAGAACAGCACCCAGAGATAAAATCCACCACAACAGAGTGTAGTATGTAGCTTGAAAGGTCAGTAGACATTAATCGTGGGAGAACACGTATGCAATGAGCGCATATCTTGGTAGACAAATGAAATGTTTTCATTCAGTAGTAACACGACCTTTTTAGTCGAAGTACATTCGAGTCCGAGGACATAGTTTCTATACAACGGGGCCTTCTAACCCCTTTCCCAAAAACACGGCAGGCTTCAAAGTCAAGCCCGCACCAATAACAAGCATACACTGCACTTCCGCTCCGATCATTCACCGCCCATTTACGCCTTCCATACACGCTTGACAGCCTCCGTGACACCGACGTCGTTGGTCTCAAATTCGTACAGGCCGACACCGACGGTGACGGTGGCGAGGTTCAGAGCCCACCAAAACAGCTTGCGCAGGCCGGGGTACTTCTTCTTGGGGATGTAGTCGATGACGACCTGCTGGAAGCCCATATGCGAGTGTAGCAGGAGCATCGAGCACAGGACGGCGTCCATGGTCGGGTTGAGAGAGCCGGAGGCGAAGGGGGCAATGGTCAGGGGAACGAGACCGGCGGCGAGGAGGCGCTCAAAGGCCCAGTGGTATGAGCCGTGGGCGGCATTGGGCTCGGGGACGGGAGCGGGATCGTTGACTATGCGAAGAGAAAGCAAGGAATTCGTTAGCAAAATGGACGTCCTATAATTTACCGCGAATCGAGGCATTGTTGTCTTGAATCGCTTTGCATCTGGGGAGAATCATTCACCTCCACCCTCAACGTGTTCTAGAGAAATGACGGAAATGTCAGCCATGATGGTTCAATTCGAGGCACATGTGATGCTGTTCGGCATTGCGTTTTGTTCAACTTACGAGGTCCCGGGGGAAGAATGGCAGTGCGCTTGGCGGTGGTGTGCAGAGCAGAGGCGCGGATGAAGCTGCTGCGGACGGCAGGCTGGGCGAAAGCAGCACGGCTCATAGCCGCCTGGCGCAGGAGCGTGGGACGCATGAAGGAGGCCATGGTGGGAAAAATCGCGAGCGAACGGGACGATGGGAGGATTCACGAAACGGCGGGCTTCCAGGCGAAAGGGCGGAAAAATCGCTCACTGCAAGGCCGCTTGCAGCTCGACTGCTCGATGAATCGTCGTCGGGGCGGAGGGAGGAAGGGATTGGGGCTGCGGCTGGCGCGTCTGAATCGAGCGAGGGTTTGTCGAAAGCTGGGATTGAGGCTCTCGCGGGTCGGGATGGGCTTCGGTTTCTGTGGATTTGGGGCGTTTCTGGGCGTGGTACTGGCTATAGCCGAGGATGCCTAATTACCAGCTCTCCTATTGGCCGGCTGCGTTCCGACTGTGCCAGGCCACCCGATGGTTCGGTGGTGCGGTCGGTGAAGAACGTTTTTCCGTCCAGTGGTCCTGGCGGGCACCGTTTTTGGGCGGTGCAAGCTATTAGCTGGCGCGCGTGCTACAGGAGTGCTGGCGCATGTGAATTTTGCTGGGCCAGCTTTTTTTGGGCGAACTCTCTTGAAGACGATATTGCACATTTTCAGCTTCGCATCAACGGCGATTGGCTACGCCGGACGAGTGGCAGAGTTTGGGGTACCGAATGGTGCGGCAGGGCATGCTATAGAATTTTCCTTTTTACCCTACCACAACACAGCAATGGCAGCCCGACTGTCATCGACAGCGCTGGCCCCCGCCAGGCCCTCGACAAGCTCACGATGCGCCGCGCGCCAATTCTACCCGTGCCTGGCGCAGAGACAGCAAGCTCGCGGTGTTGCGCAAACACATTTGAAAAAGATTGCAGAGGGCGAGGAGCGCTGGGCGCAGCGGGCTGAGAGGATTCAAAACGGAGAGCAGCGCCACATCTGGGATATTCTGGAGGAGCGAGGATACATCAAGGATGTCGCAGGGTGCGTTTTGGGTCCAATTGAATAATGCAAAAGGTGAAGGCCAGTGGCTAATGAGTGTCTGTATAGAAACCGCGATACAATCAAGGAGACGATGCGAGTGAAGCGCATCGGCGCATACGTCGGCATCGACCCCACGGCCGACTCCCTCCACGTCGGACACATGCTGCCATTGATGCCGCTGTTCTGGCTCTGGTTCCACGGATACCCTGCTGTCACGCTCATCGGAGGCTCAACAGCCAGAATCGGTGACCCGACGGGCCGCCTGCAGAGCCGCGACAACATGTCCAACTCGGACATTTCCAAGAATATAACAAAGATTCACTACCAGCTGACGAAGCTGTGGCAAAACGTGCTTGCCATGCGAGACAAGCACGGCTACGACAAGGACTGGGCTGCCAAGAGGCACCTTCTCAACAACAACATGTGGCTCGGCGGCCTTACCTTGTACGACTTTATAAAGAGAGTGGCGCGCGACACGAGAATCGGACCCATGCTGGGCCGCGACACGTACGTTGTTTCGAAAATCTGCCCAGTCTGATTTATACAAACAGAAAAAGCTAACAGATCTACAGCGTCAAGCGCAAACTTACCGAAGGAGACGGCATGTCGATGGGCGAGTTCATGTACCCGCTGCTGCAAGGCTGGGACTTTTGGCACATGTACAACAAGCTCGGGGTGCAGATGCAGATTGGCGGCTCGGACCAGTACGGCAACATTGTGGCGGGCATCGAGGCGCTCAAGACGATCCGGGAGAGCGAGGAGGCGCCGCACGCCAAGATGCCGTCGGGCTGGACGCACGACCCCATCGGCTTCACGGTGCCGCTGCTGACCGACTCGGCGGGCGTCAAGTTTGGCAAGAGCGCCGGCAACGCCGTGTGGCTGGACGAGTTCAAGACGTCGGCGTTTGAGCTGTACGGGTACTTTATGCGGCGCACCGACGACGAGGTGGAGGGCTTGCTGCGCATGTTCACGTTCCTCCCCATGGCCGACATCCAGGCCGTCATGGACAAGCACGCGGCGGACCCGTCGAAGCGCACCGCGCAGCACACGCTCGCGTTTGAGTTTGTGTCGCTGATTCACGGCTCGCAAAAGGCGCTGCAGGAGGCGCAGCAGCACCAGTTCCGCTTCGGCGGCGAGCTGCCGCACGTCATCAGCGAGCCGAGCGCCGAGTCGGGCATCGTCACGGCCAACAATGCCCCGCGCAGCGACATCCAGCTGCCGCGCGCCGTCATGGCCACGTCGCCGGCCAAGCTCCTGTTCGCCGCCGGGCTGGCGAGCAGCGCCGCCGATGGCCAGCGCCTGGTCAAGGCCGAGGGCGCCTACGTCGCCGCGCAGCCGGGCCAGTCGCGCGGCCTCGTCCCCGGCAACCTGTCGTGGACCCCCATGAAGATGTGGTACCCGGAGGAGACGTCCAAGTTCCTCATCGACGACCGTCTGCTGATCCTGCGCAAGGGCAAGCACAACGTGCGCATCATTGAGCTCGTCAGCGACGAGGAGTGGCAGAAGAGCGGCCAAATCTACCCCGGTCAGCCCAACACGGGTATGGTGCGTCGCCTCAAGGAGGCGATTATCAAGGAGGCTGAGAAAGGTGGCAAGACGCTGACACCAAAGGACGTCAACCGCATGCTCAAGAAGAAGTTGGCCGAGGGCGCCCCGAGGGTGCCCGGCAGTGCTGGCATTGAGCTGCCGACCAAGGAGGAGGTGCGTAAGCGGAGGTTCACGAATGACAGGAATGACAAGCGTTTTCAGAGGCCGTAATGGAGCAGCCTTACTCCCCTCACTTTTGACCTGTATTATTTTTTGTTGGTTTTCTTCATTTCTGTATACTAGTGTACATCAACCCCTGGCATCATAGACGGCGAGTTGGCTCAATTAGGCATTAAAATAAATATGAAAATTAAACAAAGTCTTTATGCTTTGTACTATTTACAGTCATTAGTCCGGTTTACATATCTGGTGTACTATATTGTGAAGCCTCTTTCCTAGTATGAGGCTTGGAGGATATGGTGGACTGTCTTCATTTATAAAAGACGGCCAGATCGCCCTTGGGCACAGGCAAAGCCTTGAGCTTATCCATGATGGCGTCGTTGGTCAAGTTGAGCTCGGTTATAATCTGATCAAAGTGGTGGCAGCCGTCTGTGTACTTTTGCAGCGGGTCGCCATCGGCGGAAGGCTTGCTGCGGCCGGTGGCCAGGGCGGCCAGGTACTGCTTAGAGACGACGTATTTGTGGACGCGATACAGGAAGCCCTTGATGACGCCAAACTGGACGAGGCGACGCACGTCGACGTGGCTGAGGACGTCAAAGCCGGCGTCCTGGTGGTTCATGAGCCACTCGCGAATGGTCTTGCCTGGGCTAAAGGACATCATGAGCTTGATGAGCATAAAATTGCTGACGCGGGCGCGACCGTGGGAGACGTAGCCGGCGCACTCGTCGACCATGCCGTCGACGTTGTGGATAAAGTCGTGGATGCCGGGCCGTGGGGCGTAGCAGGAGCCAAAGAAGAAGATGTCGAGGAGGAGGATGGTGTCGTAGTAGAGGAGGTGGCGGAGAGCGGTCTTGGCGAGGTCGAGGGAGACGGAGGCTGAGTGGGCGATGCGGCGGACGTCGGAGACGCCGTCAATCTTGGAGATGACGCGCTGCAGGGTCAGGTCCCAGGTTGGGTCGACAATGTCGGCAAACTTGGTCTTGGCGACGGGGACGTGCCAGCCTTTGACTTGGGGAGGGGTGGCGTGGTAGGGGAAGAGCTTCATGTTGATGGTATTTGCGTCGTCTACGTTGAGTCAAGTGTTAGCCGCGCTCAGGTGTTGATGGATAGAGTGGTGAGTGAACTTGCCGACAGGAATCATGCATTCGCCGTAGTTGTTGAGATCCTCCTTGACAATCTCGAGCAGGCTATCAATGGGGCGGCGGGTGGTGCCGTCGTGTAGCTTGTCCTCGACCTCGCTGAGGTACTCGTTTTGCTTCTCCATCTCGGCAAAGGTGGAGGCGAGGCAGCGGACGACGCGCTCGTAGGCGGTGTGGTCGACGTCGGCCTCGACGAGGAGGCCAAAGTTGAAGATGAACTCGTTGCGCAGGTACTTGTGGTGGGCAATGACGACGGGGTGGCCGAGGATGGTGTACTTGCCGTCGGGGGAGTTGATGGTGACGTAGCGGTTGCAAAAGGCCTGGCGCGGGATAATGTACTCTTGCAGGACGTCAAAGTCGATGAGCGGCGGGCGCGTGCTCGTCTCGGAGGCGGTGACGCATCCTGGGGGCGACTGCGCGACAATCTTGGGGCCTGGAATAGACAGAGGTGTTAGTTAGCTGGATGAGGTGAGGTATGCGCGAGACTGATGTGATGTGCTTACCCTCTTGGGGGAAGAATCTGGCGTAAAAGATGCCTTGTATCATGATGAAGGCGGTTGCATGTTGTGAGGGCGGTGGTGATGGGGTGAGTGAGATTTCATGCCACGGATTATCTGGCTAGCATGCGTGGGAGCGAGGATAAGAGGGCATTCTGTGGAAAGCAATGAAGTGAGTGTGAGATGAAGCAAGTATTACAACAGGAGCTTGGATGCTTGGTTGGTTGACTCGGAATGTCGTCCGAGTGAGCTGCTAGTTGCAGTTGTCGGGCAGGTTCAAGCCACAGATGGACAGATGAAAGCGGAGCAGGGTGGAGGCTGATTGGGCGTCAGCCACAGGCGGCCGGGATAGGCGACGGCCGTGGCTGACGGACCTGGGCGGGCAGAGGATGGTCAGGCTTGGGCATTTTGCAGGGGACTATAAAATAGTTAAAAATACAATATTCATACCAACTGAAACTACTCTCTGCAGAGAATCGAATGTATATTTTTACATGATTTATTTCAAATGGCTGGGTACGTTTACAAGGTGGTCAACGGGCGCTCTCGCTGCGAGGCGCTCTTGTGACTGTACTCTACCTACTAGGTACTCCGCTGAATCTGCTTTGCTGGCGCGAGAAGCGTGTGGACGTACGTGGAAGCGTTGGCGGCCAGTTGGGCCACAAACGGGCCAAGAGGCGTTGCCCTTGTCCTTTGTGGCGGGGAGCAAGCCGCCGTTGTCTGCTTGATCTGTATGTTTGTTCCATGAATGGTATTAATATATTTACTGCAAAATGCTTTGAAGCAATCAATTACAGGACCAAAGACGTTGAAACATGTAAATAGCTTATCGAAACAGACAGGCAAGGTATATATAAGCATGCAATGCAGGCTGGCGTCATTCGTAGCCGCCTAATAGTAGTACCACTGCAACTGAGTCGTTGGCCTGCCTGCCCCACGCCAAGTCGCCTCACCTCACCTCACACTTTTGTTTCGGCCCACATCCCGCCGCTGCCTCACCTGCAGCCCGGCCTGTAGCATTGCGCTGTCGCACTCCTCTTTGCCACGACTCGGGCTTGCTCTCCTTGCTCTCTCTCTTTCCTCCTCCGCCGTGACACCAAAACCTAAACCTTGGATCCCTCTCTACGGCAGCTTTACCGTTTATTTACCCTCGTCCGGACCAGTAAAGACCGACGACAACACACAGAACATACCGCATCTGGGCCCTGTGACGTTTTCTCCACCGTTTCTAGCGCCGCCGACCTCCAACTTCTTTCGACCCCGCGTGCTCCGGGCAGTTCCAAACGCCCAACTTCTTCTTGCTCTCTTCCTCTCGTTCCCCTCGCCGCCTCCGCTTCTCCTCCCCCTCCGATCAATCAACCCAACGATACCCGACGACCATGGCGGACAATGCTGAAGCCGGCAGCGATGCCCAAGTCACCTTCAAGGTCAAGACGTCCTCCGATGGCGCCCACACAATCACAATGGCCGAGTCCGCCACCGTTCTCGACCTCAAGACGACGCTGGCGGGCGAGAGCTACGAGAACATCCCCGTCGAGCGCCAACGTCTCATCTACTCGGGCCGCGTCATGAAGAACGACGACACCCTCGCCACCTACAAGATTAAGCCCAACAACACCATCCACATGGTCAAGAGCGCCGCCAGCAACCCCAGCCAGGCTCCCGCCGCCGCCAGCGCGCCCACGCCCCAGAACGTGCCCGCCAACATGGCCTCTGGCACCGCCAACAACCCGCTCGCTGGCCTGACTGGTGCTCGCTACGCCGGCCACCAGGTGAACCTGCCCGGCATGGACATGTTTGGCCCCGACGGCGGCGTAAGTTTCCCAGTTGATCCCCATTGATGACAAACGCCACACGTGGCACACAAAGAGACCCCCCCCAGCTAACGCATAAATCGTAACAGATGGGACCCCCCATGGATGAGGAGCGCCTCTCCCGCATGATGTCCGACCCCAATGTCCAGCAGTCCATGACGGAAGCCCTCAACAACCCCGCCTTTGTCAACATGCTCATCGAGTCGAACCCTATGCTGCGCAACATGCCCAACGCACGCGAAATCATCACCTCGCCCTTTATGAGACAGATGATGGGTAACCCGCAGATGCTGAGCCAGGCCATGCGCATGCAACGAAACATGCGCGGCGGCGAGGGTGCCTTCCCCGCCCCTGGCGCGACGGATACCACGCCCGACGGTGCCCAGGCGGCCGGCGAAGGTGGCGCAAACGCCGGCCAGCAGAACCCGATGAACCCCTTCATGAACCCCTTCATGGGCATGGGAGGAGGTGCCGGTGGCAACGGGGGCATGAACCTCGCAGAGCTCCTTCAGGGAATGGGCGGCGCAGGCGGAGGCTTCAACCCGTTTGCTCCCCAAGGAGGAGCCGCTGGCCAGACGCAGACCGGAGCTGGCGCCACAACCAACACATCCACAACAGAGAACCAAGGCAGCACAGAGAACCGTGGCGACGCTGGCGCCCAAGGGAACACGAACACCGATGGTGCTGGCTCACCGCAAAACGCACAGGGCAACGCCGCGGCCAACCCGTTTGCCGCCCTGTTCCCAGGCGCAGGCGGAGCGCAGCCTGGAAACCCATTCGGTGTCTCCCCCGAGCAGATGATGCAGATGATGCAAATGCTGGGCGGCGGTGCGGGCGCCGGCGGCGGTGCAGGCGGCTCACCCGCGCCCCCAGACAATCGTCCTCCAGAGGAACGCTACGCTGAGCAGCTCCGACAGCTCAACGACATGGGATTTTTCGATTTCGACCGCAACGTGGCTGCGCTGAGACGGAGCGGGGGCAGTGTCCAGGGTGCCATTGAGCATCTCCTCGGCGCCATGGACTAAGCTGGGAGGTCCATCGTGATGGAGGTTGTAGTATCTTAGCAGCACGAAGCAGCAGCGCAGGAGACCGAGGAATATATACCAAGGAAGGACGGATAGCTGAGGAAAAGTGACTACAGCGCGGTATAGAACTATTCAATGAACCATGAATACACATTTTGTTTTGGCCAGTGGCTAGTTTATTAATTCAGATAAAAGAATTAAAGCGTTGCATGGCCTTATGTGGCCAGTGAACAGTTGATACAAGCTTTACCTGTGTGACATACTCTGGGAATGTGCCTCGCCAGGCAGCGTAAGATTCATACAACGTACGAGTACAAGTTGAGGTACACCACCGTTACCGGTAAACGGTTCAAAAACGGTATCAAGTCCGCATTTTATCCTAGCCCTTCCCCGGTGTGTTCCCCCACGGCGTCGCAGTGGCCGCCCGCCACATAAATCCAATCCCGCAGTTCGTTCCCCCTCCCCCGGCGAGCGCGCGTGTCTCATCAGCGGAGCCGCTTTTTTACCCCAGAAATCGCACCAAATAGGGATGCGAGCTGCCAGGCGACTTGCCTCGGCTGCACCAAAACCCGCCCGCGCGCGCCGCCCTCCTTCCCCGTAAACGGAGGGCCGGAGTTTATGGTGAGAGCTTGCACCCAAGCTGTCGCTGCTAAAAACGCCGTTGCCTTTCGGGATTGGAATCCTGACGACATCCCTTTCTTTTAATCCTCTACAGACTTGTTGCTGGTTATTTTATGAACCTAGGCTTTTGATTTTGAGCTTGAGGGAGTTAATTGCATCTTACAAGGTTTTTATTGCATTGGGGATTTTTCAGTCGCTGTTTCGTCACAATCATGAAGGGAATTCAGATCAAGGAATATGTCAAGGTGAGCATGGGCGTACTGTCCACAGTTGTCGCATGACCGCTCTCAGAACTACGACACTGCGCGGACACAATTCAAGCATTTGGAGGAATTCAGAAATGAACTAACGTACTCTCTCTACGCAGGGCCCGGCTGACCTCAAAGTCACGGATCTGCCCGACCCCAAGCCCAAGGCCGGCGAGTACCTGATCCAGGTCCATTCCGCCGCCGCCAACTTCTTTGACATTCTGCAAGTCCAAGGCAAATACCAGAACCAGCCGCGTACGTTGACCACCAGTGTCTCTCCTTCGATTTTTGCTTTGAATAAAAGCAAAGCTAACTAGAACCGTCACGCAGCCTTCCCCTGGGTCGCCGGCGCCGAATTCGCAGGCACCGTCCTCGCCACGCCCTCCGGCTCCTCATCGTCGCCTCGCTTCCCCGTCGGCGCCCGCGTCTTTGGTGCCTCGCAGGGCGCCTTTGCCACCAAGGTCTGCGCGCCCGAGACGTCGCTGCTGCCCGTGCCCGAGGGCTGGTCGTACCAGGATGCCGCGGGCCTGTTTGTCACCGCGCCGACGAGCTACGGCGCGCTGGTCGTGAGGGCGGGTATCAAGAAGGGGGATACGGTCCTTGTTCATGCCGCGGCTGGTGGTGTTGGACTGGCTGCTGTTCAGGGTGAGTGTTTTTTTCTCCTAGTACAGCATACATGTATGCTACTGCACATATGAACTGAGTGCTAACTTGCATGTTACTCCGCTCCAGTCGCCAAAGCCTTTGGCGCAACCGTCATCGCCACCGCCTCGACGCCGCGCAAGCTCGAAATCGCAAAGTCGTTTGGCGCCGACCACGTCATCTCGTACAACGACGCCGAGTGGCCCGCCAAGGTCAAGGCGCTGACCCCGGGGAAAAAGGGCGTTGACATTGTCTACGACCCCGTCGGCCTCGTCGACAAGTCGACAAAGTGCACCGCCTGGAACGGCCGCATCCTCATTGTCGGCTTCGCCGCCGGCAGCATCGAAAAGGTCGCCATGAACAAGGTCCTGCTCAAGAATATTAGCCTCGTCGGCATCCACTGGGGCGCCTACGCCATTAACCAGCGCGACATGATCCCCGTCGTCTGGAAGGGCATCATGGACCTCGTCGCCCAGGGCAAGCTAAAGGGCACCGAGTACGCTGATGAGCAGTTTGTTGGTCTTGACCGCGTCAAGGATGCGCTTGTTGCTCTTGGTGGTCGGGGTACTTGGGGCAAGGTTGTCATCAAGATTCCTCAGGAGGGCGCCAGTAAGCTGTAAAGCAGGGTATATATATATATATATAAAATGTTTGATATTATGAATGAAAAATGGAAACAAATGCAACATATGCGTTTATTGTAGTTGGTGTAAGTTGCGTCATTTACTCATTTCTATGTCCATGCCAACAAAGGAAAGTCAAGGTTCTACCGCCCCTGCTTACTGGCCCATCCCAGTCATGGCCTGGAATCTCGATATAACATCCGCGTCAACGTTGACTGCCCATTGCTCTTGGAACGCTGCCTCTCCTCCGACGCGGGCAACAATGTCTTGTAGTCTCTCTCTGACAAACACTTGCCCGTGTACAGTATAAATCGGATCCTTGCCCTTGGTCTGCCTTTCCGCCACCATCTTGGGGGTATCATAATCTGTTGCCTCCTCCTCGCCTCCGATAAGAATGTCTGGCCCATTGGGCACGCCCTCCTGCAGCTCCGCAAGCACCGTCGTCCACATGTCAAAGTAGTCTTGCAGCTTGCTCAGTGCGAGCTCCTGCATCGGCGAAGGCAGCTCCAGGAGACGTGATAGGCCGAGCATATACAGCTTCTGCCTCTCTGGGTGATCCATGCCGCTGATGTGCGAGAACCATTCTGCCGATAGCCAACCCCATACCTGGTCTAGCGGACCAAAAGATGCCAGCATCTGGATAAAAAGGTTGGGCTCTGCCAGAGCCAGACGCGCGAGAATCGCAAGGTAGTCGCCTTCTGTGACCGTATTGAGCTTGCTGACCGTTCTGTTTGGACCTGTTGTTTGGTGTGCTTCCCATGCTTGGTGCAACCCATTCATGATCTTGCCCATGAATTCAATGTCCACCATGTCTTGGATAATGACCGAAATGCCATTCGCTCCACCCAAGTCGGCCGCAGCACGGATAAGGTATTCAATGCAGACAGTGGCGACACGCACCTGCTCACGGCTCTTTGAGTCTAAGGCGCTAGCTAGCGCAGTTAACGTCGAACGGCGAAGATCGCCTTCCAACATTGCAGCAGGTGCAAGTAGAATATACGACTCGACTGCCTGCATGGCCTGGCTCGCAGTCTCTTGCTGGTATTCCAGGAGCGGCAGGACAGCATCGGCAAGGTCAATGACTTCCTTTGCTAAAGGAGGCGAGCTCTGCATTAGGATGGCGTTCCACAGCTCTAGTGATTCGTCTATGAGGTGGACATGCAAGTCGGACCCTTCGCGGGCGGCCTCTGCCAAAAGCGGCATCATAAAGTTCTGGTATCGCTGCGAGTCACCTCCCATGCTCATAACCAACGCGGCGAAGATGGCAATGACGTGCTGTTTGATCATGTACTCCTCTGTCCCCGAGGTTTCCCAAACCCGTGGCAACGCGGACATGAGCTGGTCTCCAAACTGCGCAACCTGCTCGTCCATACGTTGGACCAGAATGCGAATGGATTCCAAAATCGCCAGCTTTGTCTCGTCTACATCCACACTCTGGGTAAGCTCAATGAGCTGAGTCAAAACATCTGCAGTATAGGGCAGGAAAGCATCCACGCTGAAATCCAACTCGTCAGCGATCCACCGTAATTGGCGGGCAGCTGTAATTCTAACCACCAGATCGTTGGTCTCATCACTTGGGTTGAGAAAGTGTGTAAAAATCTGATACACGATCGGCCGGCTATTATCTGAGAGCTTGACTGGCGCCCACTGACTGATGAGAATGGCGATTCGTCGTCTCAATACTTTGAAAAGACCTCCCTGTTGCTGCGCATCGTTGATTATGGTGGATGACAAGACGGTGTCAAAATCAAAGACGTTTGTGGTATGTGCCGCAGCCAGTCCCATGGCCGTGTAAACAGCTTCCTTTGTGGCAATATCGGCCTGCGGGTTTTGCGCACTTTGGAAGTACTCTAGCAAGGGCGGCAGAAGAAGTTGCTTGTAGTTGGTGAGCAGGTCAAGAAACAGCTTCTCAGCGCAGGGCCGGACCTCCCACTCAAAGGCATTTCCTTCACTCTGTTCTTGCTGCTCCCACTCTTCGGGGTCTTCTTCCCAAGCCTCCAGATCAGCCTTTCGGAACACAAATAGATGAGTGATGATCGAGTTGACAATCTGTACCACTAGGTCGTCCTTGAGCAGTTCCGTCTTGATCGTGTTACGCGCTCGCTCCTGTTCGGCCTTTGTTTCCGGAGACCTATATTTAAAAGATTGAGCAGGCTGGAAGGCCATTCTGACGCAAGCCCGCAGTAGCAGTAGACCCTTTAGAGCCAGGCGCTCCAGTAAAGGTCCCTCTGCTTTAGCCTTGGCACTTCCTTGGTCGCCGGAGCTCTGACGAATTCCACCAGACTTGTCAAAGACTTCTGCAAACTTGGCAATCAGGTCCCAGTAAGCGCGAACCAGGGGCAACGAGTTGGGCAGAAACGTGAAGCTGGCGCCGTGTTGCTCTGACATGTCGATGTGAAGCTTGGTAAACTGTAGCAGATGCTTGCCAACCATTTCGCTCGGGGTATGTGATTCGTCGTTGATGAAGCCGAGAAGCTGACCAAACTGGTTCTGAGACAGCATCCAAAACTGCTCTACTGTGGAATCACCGTGCGGTCGTTCGTAGCCAACGATGACGAGGCGGCGCAGAATTCGTAGCGCGGACAGGCTGTTTTGCATGGCCAAGCTGATCTCGTCTTCGTTGCCTTGCCTATTCGAGAGGAAAGCGAGCCAGATAGCTGACTTTTCGGCATAGATTTCTGACAGGACGTAGACGATTTCCGGCGTGACCGACTGCAGTGCTGTTTGCGACTTTCGCAGTCGGGCCGTTCCAAGTTCCTTGACGACTCTCAGCAGTATTTCCAAAACGCCATGAAGATGGTGCTGGTTTGCATCTTTTGTCGAACGTAATAGCCCTATGATGCTGGAGAGAGCGTCCGGCCAGTCCGCTGGGTAGTCGATGCGGACAACCTTGGCAATAACCAAGGCGTTATGCAGGGCAAAGTGGCGCTCGGGTTCTTCGATGGTGCCCTGGAAGAGGCGCGATCGGATCAAGCTCTTCTCGTCCGGCTTGATGCCATTCTTGGTCTGCGCGTAGATCCGCCAGAACCTGTCAATGCCGTTTTTCAGCTGGATAATGGAGAGGAATCGGACGTCGGAAGGGAGCGATCGGTCGAGGTACGCAGCCTGGAGTTTGTTAGCGAAATAGATTCACTTTACGACAGTAGGAGCGCCTATGGGGTGAATTACCTGTAGAGACGAATAGTAACCCGGTTGTTGCTCCCACGCGGTGAGCTGCTGTCCCGCGGATTGTCGCTGCGCGTAGTCTGTCGAAGTGGCGGAGTGCAAAGCTCGACAGAGGCTCTCAAAGTTGAAGGGATTCGCCTCGCCCGGCACCTCGATGGTGAAGCTCATGGCTGCTGTGGTGAGTGCCTGCAAAGTTTCCTTTCTCAGGGCAGTCAGCACTTTCACCTACTGTCTGCGTGCCGAGTTGTTGGAGCAGCAAGTCCAAGGTTCTCCAGAGTTGGGTGCTGGTTTTGTTGCGGTGGGGTTCGTTGAGCGAGCAGGCATGGAGGGGTCCAGGTTGCATCAGACGCCTGCCAACGGACAGGCCGCACAGTCGTCTGCCTGAGGTAGCGGACACAGCGCAGATCTCTTTAGTTATAGAAGAAGGCAAATGAACTTGGACATAAACTATTTCCTCCAGTCAAGAGTCAAACACCTTTTTTTTTTCATAAATTACCCTGAATTTGTTTGCCTTGATCTCCTTGTCCGAACTGATGGACCCTTAAGGACGGAGGCGCGCGGTGCCCAAGCTAGGTAGCTTGCGGTGGTGGTGGTGGTGGTGGGCCTTTGTCGCATTGATGCATGTAAATTAATTTTTTGGCGGCGCGCGTTTCCTCAGTCGCCTCCAACGTCAAAGACAACGCTTGCCCAGCAGCAACAGCGGCGATTGCCCAACAAACAGGCATGATTCGCCCTCAAACGACACGGCGAGTCGCCGCGCTCCTCGCCCAGCGGCAATGGACATGCCCAGCTTGCGCACCGCGACGATTGTACTCGCAAAAGACGAAGCCAAAGCCCGAGCCGCGCGAACCTCCCGACCACCGCAAGCTCGGCCACCAGCAAGAGCTCTTCATGACCTCAATCTACAGCCCCGGGTCGCCGATATTCCTCCCCAACGGCGCCCGCATCTTCAATCGCCTCGTCGACTTTCTGCGGAAACAGTACGTGCGGTATGGCTTCCAGGAAGTCATCACGCCGACGATATACAAGAAGTCGCTGTGGGCAAAGTCTGGCCACCTCCAAAACTACTCTGATGACATGTATACCGTGACGGGAAACACCAAAGAGGCTGCTGCTACCGCACATACAGACGGGTGCTGTGGGACAGACGCTGCCAAGGCCACGCCGGCGGAGGAGGAAGACGACAGCGAGTACGGCTTGAAGCCGATGAACTGCCCCGGCCATTGCCTGATATTCGCCTCCAAGCTGCACAGCTACCGCGACCTGCCTGTGCGATACGCCGACTTTAGCCCGCTGCACCGAAACGAAATATCCGGTGCGCTCTCTGGCCTCACCAGAGTGCGCCGCTTTCACCAGGACGACGGCCACATCTTTTGTCGCCCGATGCAAGTGGAGGAGGAGATTAAAAAGACGTTGGACTTTGTCAAGGTCGTGTACAATACGCTGCGGCTCGGCGTTAGCTACCGCCTGGCCCTGTCAACGAGACCGGCGGACCATTTCATAGGAACCTCGGAAGAGTGGGAGAGGGCAGAGAACCGGCTGAGGCGTGCCCTCGACGCCTCCGGCATGCCCTGGAGCGTCAACGAGGGCGACGGCGCGTTTTACGGGCCCAAGATTGACATCATATTGAAGGACTCAGACGGTAAGGAGCATCAGACTGCGACGGTGCAGCTTGACTTCCAGCTCCCGAAGCGATTCGAGCTCGAATATCAAGCACCCGCACCAGAGTACGAGGCCCGTGGAGAGGTGACCGAGGACCCGGCTCTGCTGGCAGAGTATGGGCCGGTGCGACCAGTCATGATTCACCGCGCTGTGCTCGGATCCGTGGAAAGGCTGATGGCTTTGCTGATTGAGAACTACAATGGCAAGTGGCCGTTTTGGCTGAACCCGCGACAGGCCGTTATCCTCACCGTCAATACATCGGAACCCGTACTGGACTGGGCGGAAAAGGTGCGAGATGTCCTCGTCGGCAATCTACCCAAGTCATATACGGGCGAAGAGACAGAGCCCGTTCCTGATAGCATTGCGCTGTCCGGCCAGACTGGCCTGGCCGTGGACATGGACACCACGGCGAGGTCGTTGGGTGCCAAGATTCGTGAAGCGCGGAATAATGGTTACGGCCAAATCTTGGTCATTGGTGAGGAAGATGTCAAGAATAAACAGGTTAGCCTGGGCAAGGAGCGCATGACGCCAGGCGAGATGCGGGACAAGATGGTGCAAATGGTAGACAGGTTCGAATGAGTAACTAGCTGTAGAATACTTGTAATATTACAAACAAATTATAATCTTCTCGACATCCCACACCCTATAGCTCCAGTCGACGTCAATGGCCTAGACAGCCTCGCACGCGGCTCCGGTGTTTTGTGTTTGGCGCATAAAGCGGCCGTTTTGTTTTGTGAGCAACCAAGGCGCTTCTCGTGGGGATGGAAGAGGAAGGGCATCTCGACAGGCCAGTGTAAGAGGCACTGCCAGCTTGCATGACGTCCGTCGCCGATTGCTTTGGCTGCTCTGCTGTATGTCCCCTCGCCGCTCATCATGCGAGGGGACGTAGCGATGAAATGCGCATTTGGCTCTTTTGCTTTTTTCCTTGCCGCTGTCGACTCTCAGCTCTTACCGCGTCCCTGGTTATGACCATACGCGGACCTGTCTCGGGACATCAGTTTTCCGTTGTTCCATTTCTTTATTCATTGTTTCTCCCATGGCAGACGCGACAACAGACAGTAAAAGCGAAAGGGAGTCACTCACGCCTTCACCTCGTGGTCCACATCGGCGCCGGACTGCTCTATGCGCTGCATCATGGCCTGCCGCTCCGACATTTGCTGGCGCATGTATTCGACTGTGCGCTTGAGGACGAGGCCCTCTGAGCGACCTTGGCCCTCGAGGCCCGGGACGAGTTCTGTTAGGCGGTCGAAGCCCTCGCGGATGGCTTGCCGACGCTTTTGTTCTGGTAGGCGGTGGAGCGTTGTTAGCAGGGCAGGCTCGTTGCGGATTTCACATGCAGACCATCTCCGTGCCGGGCAGCGGGATGCGGGCGTCTATAAGCAGCCCGCGTCAACCTGCACCCATTGGGAAAATATGCAAATCATCAAGAGAACGGCGGCGCTACGTACCGGAAGCGATGTGGTTCTGCTTCTTCTCCTCCTCGGTCAGGCGGGGCTTGTCCTCGCCATTGGCGTTGGCGCCGTCGGCAGACGACGCGGAGTTGTTATTCGGGGACGACGACATGATGTCTTGTCAGTGGCCGTGAACAGTTGATAGCAAATAGCGTGAGAATCAGAGAAAATCGTTGCGATGGCTGTTTGGGAGAAGAGCGTCGGAAGGGGGGCGTTGCGAGAGTTGGTTGCGAGTAGAGGAATTGGGGCGCAAGATGCCAGCCAACGGTTGTCGCAGTCAGAGGTAGTATTACCACTCGTAAGTTAGTACGGCAGCACCCTCCCGAGTCCGGTGAGTACGGCGAGAACTGGCGGCGGGCGCGCGGGCTCTTGAACGGGGCTGGATCACATGCCCGTAGCCGGTCGCACCCACAGTTTATTTGGGTGGTGCACAGGCTGGGAAAGGGTGAGTGACAGGCCCGGCGGCCATCCACCCCGAGCGGCGCGCGCCCAATTACAGGGACACCTAATGTCAGGTTGGCGTGGATCTTGCCCCGGATTCTTCCATGCGATGGCGCAGGGCCTGGGCCACTTTGCCATCCCTACCTAGGCCTGTCGGTGGCTTGCAGCGGTGCCCGCGCTAGGGCGGTCCTTTGGCCTGTGACTGGCGGGATGACAAGGTTTGGCACGGCAAATGCGCCATCAATTTCTGGCGAGGAACGGTCGGTTCCCGAGAGAGCGACACACGGACAAAGAGTTGGGATCTTTTCGGCCGCGGTCCTGGCTGCGGCTGGCATGAACCCGTGGTATTGTAATCTCAATGCAACTGCAACCTGGTCGTGCCTTGGCTGGGATTCTAGAATGGGCCACGTCGTCATCCTGCTGTATCCTCGGAGAGAGACAAGGTTATCCTGTTGTAAGCGATTCCCTGCAGCTGAATATGTACTGTAGATAGGAAGTGGAGGCTCCGATAACCTCGTTATTACGGAGATGCTGGCCCAAACCCAGTGGCAAATTGCACATGAAAATAAACACGGCAAAGCCCCGGCCGGCTTACATGACGTACTATTCTCATCTACCTGGCCATTGCTACACATACCGGCTGAATGGTCCCTTGTCTCATGTAGCTGGTAGTCATCATCGCCGCTAGCCACCGTTTCAGCATTGTTGCAGACTGCTTGCTGGTGATGGCGGCTCGTGAATGCCAAACCAAGCAACAATATTCCCGTGTATATTCTTTTAGCCATTGCTCATCTATACTGCATTATAACAAGTCATTTTTTTCTGTTCATCGTCTATTCATCATCCTCCTCCCCGCCTTCCGGCTCGTCTTGGCAGAATATCACCTTTTCCGCCAGCGCCAGCGCCTTTCGCACCGGCAGCCCAACCACATTGTCCACGGCGCCGTCAATCTTGTCGACCAGCAGCATCCCCGCCACGCCCTGTATCCCGTACCCGCCGGCCTTGCCCACGCCCTCCCTGGTCTTGACGTACGCCTCGATGACGTCGTCCGGCAGGCCCTCGTCCTCGGGGCAAAAGTACACCTTGGTCTCCTCGGTCTGGTTCCTAATGTCGTAGCCCGGCGTGCGCGCGTCCTCCCGCGGCGCCAGCGCCGTCACCGCCGTCAGCACCCGGTGCATCCGCGTGTCGCGCAGGTGCTTCAGCATCCGGATGTGGTCCGCCTCGTTGCGCGGCTTCTCCAGGATCCGCCCGTCGCGCGTCACAATCACCGTGTCCGCCGCCAGGACCAGGCTCGGGTCGGGGATCGAGGCCGGTTGGTTCTCCAGCACCGTCTGGTAGACGTCGAGGCACTTGCGGCGTGCTGTCTCGGCCACGTACTCCCACGGTCCGTAGACGTTCTTGTCGAGATCTTCAGGCAACGTCGAGGGGATAATTTCCAAGTTTCGCAGGCCCATCTTTTTTTCGCGCCCAATGGTTAGCACATTCAGGATCAGCAGGCAGCTGAAGACATATTGGAGTGACCCACCTGCTGTAGCAACAGCTTCCGTTGAGGGGAAGAAGATGCTAGAATCACTCGTTTCGAGTTGAGGTGCTTGATGATGGGAATGTCGGGAGGCGGAAACGGTCGTCGAGCCCCTGGCGGAGCTGCTGGGCGTGGCCCTGTGCTGTGTTCTGCGGCGGCATGTTCGTAGTCTGGCGGAGCGTCGCCCGCAGCGTTCTTTTCTGACATGCTGGAAGCTGTAGCAGGTGTGTCAAGATGTCAATGGTTTGCGACGCTGCACAATGGAGAGTGCAATGTACGATGGCAGTGAGCGATTCTGCCACCGGATGGAGCTTTTTGGCGGGGCAGGATACGCATTGGCCGCCACCTTAGCGTCACTCCCAGTACAGTGACAGGTGTGGCTGAATTACATCTCGCCAAAGGCCGGTTGCTATAAGACTTTTGATTTTCTTTCTATTGCCAAATAATCAGGCAATGGTCGTAGAATGCCATGATTCATTAACTACGTGAATAATTCGTGCTAACAATTCGTGTCTACCGGGTACCCCGGCAACTCCTGCATTACATTGCCTTGGCTGTTCTCATAACCGTCCAAGAAGCCGGGTATGAAGGGGTTCATGTTGAAAACAGGTGCTAGCGGGTCGTAAGGCAGGTCAAAGGTCGAGCTCATAACGTCGAATGCGCTGCTGGACCACATGGTATTGTCGCCCGTCACCTGCAGCTGAATGTCTAGTGCTTCGGGGTTGATGTTGGCCTGGCTGACTTGGTTGTCGCTATTCCCGAGGGACCATAGCTTTTGTAGAAGTATGCTATATCTGCGGCCTGTATGTTTGCTGCCCGTTGCAGCCTGATCGAGTGCTGTGACAAAACGCTTGACAAGACAGATTATATCAGATCTCTCCGTGTCCCCAAATGCGCCAAGCTTATCTGCTTTGTACAGAAATACGGCGGAATATATAGCGTAGCTTCGGCAGTCAGTAACATGCAACGAGCAAAGTCATCGGGGACAGCATATGCACTTACACGTAGAATCTAAAAGGCATGAATCGGACGTGTGTTGCCGGGTCCGTTTCGATGACCGTTTCCAAAATGTTACGAGCTGCATCTAATGCCTCGAATATATACGCCCCGTCTGCTGACGAGGAAATGCCCCTAGGAAACAGCTGCGGTAGCTCTTCATCACCGGTTTCGCCGCCGCGCTTCACCATCACTCTTGTTAAGACGGCTTGGAACGAGAAGCCGTGCACGTACAATCGCACATACTCACGCAGTATCCTCAACGTGCTGTACAGCTTCGGTGACGGCTTCAAATCACCCCAACGATGATCCCATGACAGCAGCGCCCGACGAAAGTCGTCGAGATACCGACTATAGTCACCAGACTGCATCATATGAAGCGTGCGTGACTTTGCGGCGTAGAGGACATCATGTGAGTTGTGTAGCAGCTGGGTGAGCTCAATAGTTGCATGTAGAACAAATGGGTATCGATGCTGGGTGTCTTCGTTGGCCGGCAGTGAAGGAAAATCGCTGTTTGAGAATTGTGTAGACAGTGATGGTCCGCGCGACCAAAAGGATTGTCCCATACGGACTGAAATTTGTCTGTCGGCAATATAAACGACTTGCGAAATATCAGCTAAACCAAGTCAAGCGCGTTGTTGCAGGCGGCGTCACTTACATATCCAGGTCAAAGCTTTGCGACTTTCCAGTGGATTTTGCTTCTCCAGAGCAGAGTCATTGCGAAACGAGTATCTATCGAGACGAAGCAGGTATGCTAAGCGTATGGCCTGTCCAATAATCGACCAAGCCATATTGTCCTCCACCGAGGTCAAATTCTGCCCTGCCGAGGACATGTCGGACGCCGGTCCATGCACGTAAGGCACCCATTCGGCTAGAAGTAACAGTCCCTGGACTGAAGAGACATTTAGTGTTGACGGTACTGCGAGGCTCATATCGAGTATGTATCTTTTTAGGAGTTGCCAGCATTCGCGGTGCGCTTCAACGAGTGTTGAATCGTGCTTCGACGCAATTGTAAGGATGACAGTGAGAAGGAACGGCTCTTCTGTTGACGATTGAGATATGTCACTGGCTTCCAGGATAGCTTTTGGAGCTAGCGGGCAAAATGGGTGGTAGTCCTCCTCGTATCTTTATCAGTTAGCTTAGCACGTGAGCTTGCTGGGTATTTGTTTCACCCATACCTTTTAAGAAGCCTTGAGACTGTCACTTGTCCTATTAAAATGTCCAGAAGTACTTGCATTTCCATATCCCACGAGGGTGGTGACACGCCATTGTAGCTGGGCCTGCTCTGAGCATCGGTGTCTTCGGCTGCCTCAATCGTTCGCTGTTGCAACGGAGATTGAACGGCAGCGACACCAGCATCGTCACCGGTCTCACGATTCGTCGCAACTTTTGCCAGCATCTGTAAGGCATCGCCGGGATTTCGCAACTGATCATAAAGTGGCTGTTGAAACATGTCATGGCCACGCGGGCCGCGCTCTTCCCTTTCGCCAGAAGCCCGGCCTTTTGAGACCCTGAAGCGGGAAAAATCACCTCCTCTCCTAGATCCCGCCGGATGGCACTCCGAGTCAGCTCTTACACATTCAACACAGGCTGATTCGCTGCCCCTAAATGTTGTTAGGACTGATAGGTTTTTCATACAGTACAGTAGCCACTCCAACGGCTATCCAGGACTCACCCTCGGCATTTCAGCTTCCGCTGCCGACAGCGCTGGCAAGCCCTGTAGGTGCGAATATTTCTGCTTCGTGTCATCGGTATGATTCGTTATTATTGAAAAATACTCCTTTAGAAATAGTATTGCTAGTTCCTAGCGCATGAGTATGCAGTGTGATGCCGTGCCGGCTATAGACGGAACGGGACCGGCAACTAATAGCCAACGCCACCACCGATCTGCGGAGTCGCTCTCGCCGTCAGCGCGGGGAAATCAAGATTAGCACTTTTACGCCCTCGATTTACAACTTTGAACCAAGTGAACTGGGGCTTTGTTTATGACTGTGATACGGATTTTTTTCCTTCGCGAATTGACAGAAGCTAAAGTACAAGATAAATGTCACGCTATCTGAGGCTATTACTTGACCTCTGTTCAACATGATTGAACCAATTGGTCAGACATGCTTTCCACTTCCGAAACCCCATGTCCCTTACTGGGATACAGGGATATGGTTCCTCATCTTAATCTTAACGGGCAGTCCATCTTTCGGGCGCGGGAGATACTCGTTTGGTATGTACGCCATGTAGCACTGGTGTCCGTTAAAAGTCGGGCTATTCTCAGGATACACGGGTGTAATGTCAAACTCGCGGATCGTCATGCACAGAATGAGCGTCATCTCGGTGCGAGACAGCTCCTGTCCAATGCAGTTGCGAGGTCCTAGTTCAAATGGGCGATATGCGTTCTTGACGGGATGCACTTGGTTGCCCTCCTCATCAAACCAGCGGTCCGGGTTGAAGACGTCCGGATCAGTGTAATACTTTGGATTGTTACCCATGGCATGCGACGCTGACATTAGCACGAACCCATCAGTCGGGTATTGAGTCTTTGTCTCTGAGTGAACAAGCACTCGATCGGGCCCACCGGCGCGGATGGATGCGGCTGGCGGGTTGAGCCGCAAGACCTCCTTCACCACGGCTGCCGTGTACGGCAACTGGGTGATCAAGCTCGGAGTGGCTCGAAGGACAGCCGCGACACGTGAAGGATCAGGCCCTAGTACTGCGTCATGCTCGGCGCGAACCTTGGCCAGTGCTTTCGTGCTGAGGCTCAAGTAGTAGTATGCAAAGCACAGGGTGGTACTAGTGGTGTCCGACCCAGCAAACACGAACAGTTTAAGGTGCGCAATGACTTGGGCTAAAAACGCTTCGTCAATCTTGCCAGCGTCTCGTTTCTTGTCAGATGACCGTTTGTAGTACGCCCGCATTGCTAGATTGGTGATTGTGTTGACCTTGGATGGGGAGTCGGCGCAGACCTCGCGCGCCACTTCCTCTACAGCGGGCGCAAGTAGTTTGTGAATAGTGCGATTGTTGTACCATATGAAAAGTTGGCGGAATGGGTTGATTATCTTTGTGAGGTTGGCCAAGTTGTAGGCCGAAATGATCCAACCGATCTGTGTCTTCATCATTTTGTACACAAGGTTGTCCTTGGTTTGCGCATCCAAGCGCCTACCCCTGTGACATGTCAGCAAAGCAACAAATAGCTCGCCGTGGGAAAACTACTTACAGAAGTGCACGAATGACAACGTTGCAGCCGGTACTCATTGTTGCGTCATCCAGCTTGATGACTTCTCCGTCCTGGGCGGCTTGCCTTAGCGTGTCCTTGAGCAGCTCGACCTCTTCGATAAAGTCTGGGAGAAGAGCCTGTAAGTTTTTAACGGAGAAGCACGGGTTGAAGATGGCCCGCCACATTTTCCATTCGTCCCCTTCGAGGTTCAGGATGTCGAGATTCTGCGTATAGGGAAACATTTGCTTGTTGAGGAGGGGATCCTTTGGGGCAGAGGGCTCCTGGCAAAATTGCCTTGCCATATCGGGATCCAGGGCGATGAGTAAGGGCGGCGTGATGGGCCAAATATCAAGGTATACCGCTCCTGGCTCGCACATTTCGGGGTACTCTTTCATAACGGCCCATGGGAATATCGCGGGGTTCATGTCACTGGGCCACTTCATCATGGCTTTGGCGAGTGGGATTATGTGCCCGAGGAAGAAGTTGTGAGGGAGTATAGGCTTTAGACAGGGTCCCATTAGCAAAGGCAGCGGCCGCGCCGCGTAGGCAGCTGGGTGATTTGTAACTTACAATGCCATGTTCTTTCGATAGGCGGCGTGTTCTCATCCGCACGATGTAGAGTTGGGCGAAGAAATTATAGAGCAAGATGGTCGCAAAGGCGGCCGCCACCTTCCAAACAAGCGCAAGTAGATTCATGTCGAGCGATGTCAAGAAGCAACCCTGGTCTGCGTATGAGAAAGAGAGCCAACCGCTTCGGCCCCCAGTGTGTGACAGAGAAAGACAAGCAGTCCGGTGTGATAGTGAGGAGAAAGAGGAGCTGAGGGTGTTATGACCGTTTAAATACGCCATGCATGAGCGGACATCCGAAACTTGCATAGGTGCGTCCAGGAGGTCCTTCTGCTCAGCTAGCTCCCATTTGGTATGCATCCCTCGACATAGCGCCGTGTAAGTGCTGCGACTAGCGGTCCACGTCCACCCCCACCTCCCCAGCGGCCGTGAGGTCGTTTAGTTTTAGATTAAGCTCGGCGCCTCCCAAGCACCAACCTAGAGCAGTGCAGTAATCCTGATATATACGAGGTATCTATAGGCCGCATAATATGTGGGACTATCACCCTGTACATTGATTTCCAGGCAACCTTGCCGTGAAGATTCACTGGATAACTTTGTGGTAAAGGGAGGCTCTGGTCCCCATAAAAACACTTACACCCTCAAAAACCACGTGGCTCCTTTCACCTAGCATGTGTGCCTATTATATTATTATACAATGATGCCGTAAGGCTCGTATAGATGGCTTTCTACCTTTACCCGAACAGTCATGTTAGCCTAGTCAATTTCTTCCACTTCACATCCGCAGCTGGCGAGGTACCAATCCAAGGCTCTTATCGAGCCTCGAAGAATTGGCGGCAGGATGTCGAGATTCTTCCGGTCGCAGGTTAGCAAAACGAAAACGTTCAATGCCATAGGGCATCTGTCCGTCATGCCCCAGAGGATGCCCTCCATTTCCTTGAGCACGGCTGCGTCCTGGCAGTAACGCATCACAAAAGACAGAGGGCGAACCACTGAGTGTTGAGCCTTGCTGCCACCTGGCCCTGTAAAAGTGAGCGTGCGTGATAGCCAACTGACAGTGTGAATAATATCAATATATAGCGGCGTTGTGGAGGGAAGAACGACGTGGCGGTCGGGATACGCAACGCGATGCACGCGAGTCAGGGTCTCCAGGTACAGCGTATTCAGCGTGGTCGCTTGTAGGAACTGGCTGGCAGCCTGATGCTTCTTCTTGCGGAGATCTTCCATGAGCGGTTCGAAACTAGCGTACCAGCGACGCAATACCACGATGTATTTGCCGTAGTTGGGAGAACCGCAGCCTTCGTTGTCAATGCCGTCGGCGCGAGGGGGAAGCACCGGACTATTCGACCGTCCGGCCTTCCTAGCCCGGCGCTGGGACTGCAAACCATCCCTAACAAAGAATTTAGTGGTGTTCCACCAAGATGTTGCTTCTTGAACGTGATGAAACTTCTGTGGCATATCATCGATGGCGTAACCCTTTCGCCGGAGGTTCTTGATGTTAATGGCGCCTGGTGGCAGTTTTACACTCATCCCGCGAGCCCATGACAGCGATGAAACTCCTTGAACCATGTCCAACAAGGCTGCTTCGAGGGGAGTAAAATTGAGCTGCTCAGGTTCTAAGCCTGTCGCATCGCATTTCAAGCGGATGGACTGGCCCATGAGCATGTAGGCGTGCCTGTAGTGCAGCACCGCGGCGTCCAGGCTATCGTTGACCAGTTCCCAGGCGGTGAATAATATCGATGCAAAGGTCGCCGTCAGAATATTTTCTGGTACAACTTTGAACTTCCGAATGGCGGCTATGGCTCGGCTGTAATGGCTGTGAGAGGCTTGCATCTTGCTGAGGGATTCTTCTGTGTGTCCGCTTCGCGTGGCAGCCACAACCTGTGCCCCAATGGCGCAGCATATTTCTCGCACAGCGAGCTGCTCATGCGCCACCTGTGGTGCGAGGGTCATGAGCTCGGAAACCGGCATCGATTCGCCTTGCTCTACCACCGCGAGGTACTCGCAGAAGAAGAATTGGTCCTCCACATTGCCAAACAGGAGCGACGCATAGCGAGGCTCCAGCGTCAATTGGACTTTGCCATGGCCAGGCCTTGGGCCGCTGTACGGAATGCCAGGGCGGCTTATCCAGGCGGCGCGCAAGTTGTGGCAGACCAGGCCGGATGTCACGCATCTCTTGCAGCTGGGTAGCGTCTCGTCGCACTTGATGTGTCGACGCCTGGCAACCAGTCAGTTTCCTCGCGTACAAATGGTACCAAACTCATGGCGACTTGTGTTGGCACTTGAAGCAGATTGGCGACGTACCTGCATTCGCTACAGCCGGTGCGAACGCGGCTAATCCTAGTCTTCTTCCGCGCTGGCTGTTCGGCGACCTTTACGACACTTTGCGCACCTTTTCTGCTTCCCGGGCTTCAAGTTAGTACAGATTTTGAGCTGTGAACAAAGCGCCGGCGGTGCCCACTTACTTATCTTCGGTAGCTGCCGAGCTCTGACGAATAGGCACTGTCACTTCGCGCCTGTTAACCGTCGCGGGCCGACTCATTGTTTTCTCATTGGGGTCCGGGCTAGCAGTATGGTGACGCGTCATGTGCGGTGTTCACGTCCAGTTGGGTGCTCGGCTATGGTGGCATACCATTCGTCGTGCTTGGGAAGTGAAAAGAGAGCTACGGCCAGGACAATGCGCGGGCGCGATTTGACCCATAGAGCAGACGCTGCCTCCGATCAGGCTGAGCAATGGTCCAACGACAGCGGGCTGCAGCCGATGCCTTCTTTTAATAGATGCCGGGTGGTATTTCTTGTGGGTTCTCGGCTTCTTGGCTGTTAGCCTCCCCAGCCTGATTGCACTAGCAGGCTGCGTCTCGACACATCATACCTAAATAAAGAGGGTCACGCCGTCCCCCGGTACGGAGGACCGTGGCCTTGGACCGGTTACGGTTCCGCCGCCATGTTGTGCCGTTGAAAAACAACAACAGCCATCGTCAATTGGTATTGCAGGAGGCACCAGGTGGATGGCTGAAAAGCCGGGAATAGACGGGCACGCCATGTAGAGGGGAGCGACGCCTCAATTCATGTTCCCCGCATCGATAGTGTGCGACCAAGCCAGCACGGCTATAGATGGCTACGGTCGATCGGCGTCAAAAGACATGTCTACTAATTAAAATATAGGTAGCCAGCGGCTATAAATAAAAATGCCTTGGTCCTCTAAGTAGATCAAAATCATCAATTTCATTCATCGATTCTATTTAAATATACTATTCCCATGTACCAGCGGCCATGACAGGCAATTGTGCCATGAGAGACAACGGGGAATATCAGCACATCACCATCAAGCCCTTGCACCCCACCATTGGGGCTGAGATTACCGGAGTGGACTTTGCCCAACCAGTATCGCGTGAGGTCTTGAATGAGATTCTCTCAGCCATTACCAGAGTGAGTCCTGCCTACCGTCCGTCTACGTGAGAAAAATGCCAAACAGCCACTAACACCGCTTCCCAGTATGGTGTTCTCGTGTTTCGCAAAACCTGTCTTACAGACGAGTCCCATATAGCCTTTGCGAAGCAATTCGGAGAACTGGATGACATCACACCTTACATCAAGGCCGGGCGCCCGCATCGCCTCAAGTATGAAGAGCTGTTTGATGTTAGCAACGTGGAGATGAACGGCGAGGTATTGGACCCGGACACGCCACGGGGTCATGCAAACCGAGGAAACAGCATCTTCCATGTCGATTCAAGTTTCAACCCGCGCCGCGCAGGCTATTCGCTGTTGTTGGCACATCAGCTCCCGCCCCCAGGCAACGGAGGCCAGACTGCCTTCGCAGACACACGCGCGGCGTTTGATGACTTGCCACCGGATCTGAAAGATGAGCTGAAGAGGAAAAACTATGTCGCCGCGCATTCGATGCATCACTCTAGAAAGTTGGCGTCGCCGGAATACTTTGCCGATCTAAACCCGCTGGATCACCCGATGGGGCGACACAGGCTGGTACAAGTACACGAGCCGTCAGGTCGAGACAATCTGTATATGGCCGCCCATGTTCACCATATCGAGGGCTTGGGGAAGACGGAATCACAGGCTCTGATAAACGGGCTCTTCCAGCACGCAACCCAGGAAAAGTATGTGGTGCTGGTCGAGTGGGAGAATGCGGGAGACCTGGTCATTTGGGACAATACCTGCACCATGCATCGCTCTGTCGGGGGGCCATTTATGCGCAAGTTTAAACGCGATATGAGGCGTGCCACTGTACATGACTCCAGTTCACATGCTTGGGGTTTAAATGAGCGGACAAATATCCGGGTTGGGATGCCTTGAAGAAGGTAGCTAGTTGTACGGCTTGATAGCCCTTCTGTACTGCTGTCATGCGAGCTACTGCAGCTGGTGTTGTCGGACAAGTCAAACCCAGCAGAACGCTCAGAATCGCTCGCACAGTATAGCAGAATACATCAGTGCAGCATGTATAAAATTGACTAAATTTTATCAAGTCTTAATCTTTATTGTAGAGTCTCCCTGGTTCGCGGCTAGCATGCAGAGGAAGGCCCACCCATTTGGCCGTAGAGCAGGTACAGGCACAGAGACATGGACAGATTAGGCGCTAAGCCCGATTTGGCCACTCCTTGTTCTCTGCATTTTCCCGCGCTCCTCCGCCAGCCTGCCCAACATTTGACCCTAGAACGAAACCCACCAGACCAGCGTAACCAAAGACGTTCCACGTCCACCAAGCTCCCATAGCAAGCCGTCGCGGTCCACGAGCAACCTTGATTACGAGACCGCATTCCGAGTCTGCCTCGCTCACAGCTTGGACGATATTTTGATTCCGTTCCTTGCTGCACCTGCGTGCGCGAATCTCGAGAATCGAGCTGCTGCACCGCCAACGCGACTCGGCCCATTCGTTTTACGCGTCTAACCCGATTAACGAGCTGCGACCACCGCATCAGTCCATCGGAGCTGCGCCGTCGCTTGCATTGCACACCCGGCGCGGCGTATTTCAGCCCCTTTCCGTCAATCGCACGCCGTGACATGCTATAGGCACCGACCACCAATTATCGACTGCACAATGGATTCGAAGCGCAAGGCCGACGGTGGTGGCGGCACCGATGCCGAAGACCGCTCCTCGAAGCGTCGCAAAGTCACTGTACGTTACCAAAATTGAGCTATAAAACTCGCACGCATGCAGAGCACTTCTCTGCCGCGGCGTAATGCCTGCCCGTCAAGGGTTATCGCCGCAGCAGTCTTTGCGCCGGCGTCGCGTTACCCGCCTTCACGCAGAATCCATCATGGCTAACACTTCTTGCAGGACTTTGACCTGTCCAAGGGCGAATCGAAAGATTCAACTGCCGCCTACGGAATGGCCTTTGTAGACCAGCTACGCCGCACAATGGACAAGAGGTAAGTCAGCCTCCCCAAACCC
This sequence comes from Lecanicillium sp. MT-2017a, assembly GCA_003056585.1. Classification (NCBI taxonomy): domain Eukaryota; kingdom Fungi; phylum Ascomycota; class Sordariomycetes; order Hypocreales; family Cordycipitaceae; genus Lecanicillium; species Lecanicillium sp. MT-2017a. The sequence goes on along the minus strand of PXYN01000147.1, from coordinate 99,574 downwards.
AACAGCTACGCGAGGTCTGCTAACAGCCATGGTTCTAGCGGCCGAAAAATCGCGACGTATTTCGAAAAGTTGTTGCCGCGCTCGGGCAACGCCGATTACTATAAGAAAACGCCTCTCCCCATCTCTCTTGAAACGATCGAGGAGAAGCTGAACAACGGCGACTTCAAGAATCTCGCTGAGTTGGAGAGCTACTTCAAGCGCATGATCGCAAACGCAAAAGAGTACTACCCGCGCTCATCTGCCGTCTTTGACGACGCCGAGAGGGTGCGAAAAGCTCTGAGCAACTACATGACGAAGAACAATCCCGCATACAATAAGCGAGGCTACCAAGCATTGCCGACGCCCCTACCGGACGAGCAAAACAACGACGAAGAGGAGGAGGAAGAAGAAGAGGAGGAGGAACAGGATGACGAGAACGCCGATCAGGATGCAGATGTTGCAGACGATCAGGATGAAGAAGACGAGGACGAAGAGGAAGATGATGGTCGTCGGCGCCGGTCGATTATTCTGAAGCGAAGTAGCTCAGGCCGCCCTCGACGTTCCTCAGCCTACCAAGGGACCCCGAAGCAACCACCAGCTCCGGCCAAGCCCGATCACGAGTACGAAGACATCCCGTACAAGGGTCTAAGCTTCCAGGAGGCCCAGGAAAAAGTCGTTGAGGAGCTGCTGCGACATCAGGAGCCCGAGTACGACGACGCGTACTTTGAGCCTTTTGTCAACCTTCCGCCCCGCGCATTGAGGGACTACTACAGAATCATCTCGGACCCCTTGTCGCTGAAAAAGCTGCAGAAGATGGTCAAGGGCGTTGTGGGACGTGGCGAAATGACGGGAGTGAGCGAGTTCAAAACTTGGGCCGCCTTTGAAGAAAAGTCCAAGCTTCTGTGGACCAACGCCTTCTTCTACAACGAGGAGGGCAGCGAGATTTATGCTCTCGCGCAAGAATTAGAGGTAAGATGTCTTTGTGACCGGCATAGTGGTAGCCTGTTGCTGACTCAACCCCTACAGAAAGTATTTTATTCTCATCTGAAAAAGGCTCAGGCAGCCGCTCCTGAGCATGGCTCGGCAAAGATTAAGCTTAAGCTCGGCCAAGGCACCGACACGCCCAACTCCAAGAAAGTTACAATTCATGTCGGCGGACGGGGCGACTCGGTCGAGTCCCCTGCACCTGGCGTGGACACGCCAACCACCAATGGCGATGCCGCGAATGGCACAGCAAAGCCCTCACCTAGTCCCGCAGCTGGCCTCAAAGGAGAAGGAGCCGGATCGGCATCCCCAGCTGTTGGCACGCCAGCTCCTCAACAGCCTGTCGCGCAAGTGCCTCCGCCACCGCCATCATTGGCGCATTTGAACGAGCCTAGACGGCCTCGCGGACGTGGCAAAGGTATGATTCGCATTGCTCCCGTGAATCTCGCGACACCTTGACTGACAGAATGATAAACAGGTATTAATGACGCGCTGATATCGCGCCTGCGTATCCAGGCGCACCCCGGCCTGCAGTTTAGAAACCCAGACATGGGCGCTGTCCTGCCAGACCCGAACTACCTGCAGCAGTCTGGCGTCATTAACGTCCCCGCCGGCTGCAACCGCGTCTTCATCGTCACGATGCTGCCCCAATTCCTGCACGAGCGGCACTACAGCATGTGGACGCTGATTGAGCGTCAACCACTTAAGCCTTACCCTCACACGATCCCCGGCCAACAACCTTCCGAAGTGTCATTTGAAGTCATGTTGCAGCCTGGCGTCAACGTCATCGAGGCGCATCTTATTGCTGCTATTCCAGGAGATGAGCGTCATCCTGGCGGACCGGAGACAGAGCTGGAAGTACTCACTGCGTTTGTAAACGTGATGAAGGCCTGAGGGACTGTGGTATTGCTTGAGACGGGTGTTTTGATTGTCTAACGTCGATCTGTTTGTTCTTCCCTTTTTTTTTGTTTTGGGATTTGTGGTGTATACGGTTTGAAACAGGATTTCGGGCAAAGCATTCTCAGGAAAAAGCAGTTGAGCTATGTCACGAATAATAAAGGGTTAATCATTTTCTGCAAAACAATACAAACACATGATAGAAGTCACTCGCGGCATACTTTCCGCTGCCACGGGATAGACTTTGCACAGTAGACAATGTCTGATGAATTTGTACCTGGAGATTACTATTGATGTACATATATTTTCCCTGGTATCTCAGAAGGAATCCCTAGCGCCTAAACGATGCCGCTGACTATGTATACGATACAGATAGTTGCCTCTAGCGAGGCAAACAGAAATACAGAAGGAACTCAAAATTCCTAGCTCCATCAGCCTTGTGCAGGCTTCTGCTTATGCTGCAGCAAGTGCTTGAAAACGATCTGGATCCCAGAATACGTCTTCTGTTTGGGGTCATACCAAGCCAAGGCATAAACGGCCATGCAGGCATTCGGGCCCTGCAGCTCAACAAGGCCGTCGACGCGGATGCAGCCCCGTCCCGGCGGCTGCTTAACAGGCTTCCAGCCCTTGGCAAACGTCGCACCGGCGGCTTGCAGAGCTGCGGCCATTCTCGTATCCGTCGGGCCGACACCGCCTGGTGTCGAAATGTCGCCGTTGGTATTGATCGAAATCGTAGGGGGCCTCGGTGGTGGCTGTATCATGGTCTTCTCAGGCGGTGCTCCTCCCTCCTTCTCCTTCATTCGGCTTAGTATGACTGAGTGCCACGTCGTGTCGGCCTGTTCCGAGGACGAGCCGCCAAAGCCGAAGAACTTGCCCACATCGAGTGCCGTTTGTGTCGCAAGGGTGCTGAAGAATGACCACGCTGTGGCCGCGGCGACCTTGGGGTATAATATGTTATTCAGGTAGCTCGCGGACATCGGGTCGATGGCTTTGTCGCCCCAAAATATGCCTTCGTCATCGACAATGATGCTGCTTAGTAGTTAGCATGGGTGGCCCGCAAACGCTGGATAGAGACAGCTGCTGACCCTGAGACATAGGTTTTTGGTGGAGGCACATTTGGGTAGATTATATCCAGCCAGAACTTCCGGACTTTAATATCTTTCCCGCCTAGCAGTTTCGAGTATTCCGGGTGCTTTTCGATTCCTCGTCGGATATATTCGGCCAGACCGTCTGCAAGTAAAGCCGGTTAGTGAACAGCTTAGAGGGAAGTAAACTGATTGTCACCTACATTGGACTTCCTTTTGGATCTTGGGATCCTTATTGACGGAGAGGAACGTTTGCCACTCTGGATCAGATCCCTTATACGGAGGTTGCTTGACTTCCTTGGTCGTAAAAGGGAATGGTAGGAACAGTAGCGGCTCGTCTTCTTCAGCTGCTTGGTTCTCTACCTCCTGTTTCTCCTTCTCTGATAGGGAGTCCCATTCGGATTCGGCCCAGTCGAGAAGTGGATCGATGACAACGCTGGCGAATACTTGCCAACATGTGTAGATGATGAATGTGGTGAAGACGATTCGGCTGCCAGATGTCAGTGTCATGCAAGTCGATCGACAGTAGGAAGCCGCAAAACTGACCCTATGCGACGACCGGCGTTTCCTAGACGAGGCTTTCGAGGCGGCTTAGGAAAGTACACTGGGAGAGGCGCGGCCGCGTTCTGCCGCCGCCATGGGATAAATGATATTTGTCGCACCGGGTATGCGAATCGATTCGCCGTTCGGAGGGGTCGGAGGGCGGTTGTCGCGGCTCGCCCTGCCGGTACCGCGGAGCGCAACATGCCTTATGAGGGTAGTTGCGAAACAAACGCACCAAACAAAAGAAAGAAATAAGGATGATTTACCAACAAAGCATGACGGTTAGAGTTGGGGCTGCCCGCCATAGGATTAGATGCCTGATGATTTGCGTCAGTGTGGCTGCTTAGTCAATTCCGCCCACCACAAACGGAGTAACCCACAGCCGGCCTCCGAGAGTGGCCGCCCCAAGCAACACCTCAGCCTGTCTCCCTAGCTGTGACATTGGAAGCTACGTAACCATCACGAAAGCTTCACGATCCAACCGCCATCATGAAGTTTTTCGCCGGGATCGCTGCAGCCCTAGCTGGCTGCGCCTCCGCGGCACAAACTGCTGGCCAGGCCTACGTGTTCCCCCGACCGGACTCGGGCTCATCAGCGACCATGACGCGCAGCCTCGCCCGTTTGATCTTCTTGCAGCGTCTCGCTTCGTCGGGCCAGGGCCCGTCCATCAATGACATCCCTGGCGACATTGAGCTCGAGGAAGCTGTAAATACACTGAACAGATTTGGCGATTCTCCCGACGCACTCTTCTCATACGCCGCGCCAGAGGATGTTCCCAACCGCCTGCTAGTAATGGTGGAGGGCATGACGCAGCAACAAATCAACGACGCCAATAGCGCCTTGGGACCCGAGGCTGCATTTACGATAACCGATACTCCTTCATCGAGCGCGAACGACAAGTTCTTCGACATTGATGTTTATAATGCTGGCGTCGACAGCGACCACGAATGCTCGCTCAGCAAGATTATGGAGCTAAACGACGACAAGTGCTGGAGCAACAAGGCCACAGCAGTTAAATACAATCTGGCGAAAGTACGTTGCCTCTTTTGCGATGCTTTAACGATATCCCACCTTGCTAATGTTGTAATAGAACGCGGATTCGTTTGACGAGATCCTCAAGGAGCTCAAGACACTCAAGGGTCTTGGCGATATTGGCCGCGTCGTATCGACCGTCGTTCTTGTCCCCGAAGGTGCTGCCAAGTCAAAGACGGACAACTGGTCGGACAAGCCGCAGGAACTGCGCCGCCGACAGGCGGAGCATGTCATTTCAGCCCCCGAAAAGGCTGCCGAAACCGAGAGCACGACCTCAGCCATACCGACTTCCACAGCGCCATCGACCCCCAAGGGCCCAGTTCCGTCTTGCTTCAGCTCCCAAGAGAGCTGCATGGAGGGAACGGGTGGCTGCTCCGGCCACGGAAACTGCACAAACAAATACGGCGAGGCACCTGCCAACCCGAAGGAAGGAGACGTGTGTTACGTCTGCCGATGCATTGGCACGCCATCCAAGTCTGGCGTGACACACTGGGGTGGCCCAACTTGCGCCAAGCAAGATATCAGCGTTCCATTCTGGCTCTTTGTTACTTCAGGTGTCTTCCTCGCCGGAACAGTGTACTACGCCATTGGTATGCTCTACAGCGTTGGCGAGGAGAAGTTGCCGGGTGTGATTGGAGCTGGCGTCTCGCGGTCTAAATAAAAGCAGTATCCGCGCGAGCGAGAAATGAGGGATGCGGTTGGGACGTGAAGGGGATGGACGAGTTTGATGCTGACACATTTAGAGCTCAAAACAAGACGTTGAGCCTTGCAGTGTATTATATGCCGAAACAATAGGGGAGATGAAGGATCCAAGCTCTAAGTAACGGGCTGAAATATATAACAGCGGCCACACTATTTTTATTCTTTTTTTACCAAGGCAAATCACTTTTAAATCACAGAATGAAGTCACACCGTCTGTCGTAGCCCTGAATGATTCCAGTGTGTTATGCTGCGTTGACGAGAAGAGACGCCGTAGTAATCAATCAACAACTGCGCCACTCAATCACCGATTTTGAATGGACTCGCCATTGGCTCTAATAGCACAGGCGGCATTGCCGATTAACGACCACGGTACGTAATTATCCATCAGAATCAGAACAGTTCAAGACCACACTGGGGCCGTGTCACTGACGTGGTCCACTTCTACGCACCTCTGCCAGGCAACGACTGACAGCTGTGGCTTACAGTACAGCCTCGGTCCCCACTTTTTTGCCCATGCTGTCGACGGAGATTTGCAAAATTGCCGTTCCCCATCTCATCGTCTAACAAGCAAGTCCCCTTTGCGCGTACGATCTGACAGCTTCCCACCCACAGTCGTCATACCTCTCGTACCCTCAACTGCGCAAAGTCCGCCGGAAGTGAGACGGTCATCAGCCACACGTGATAACTTGCAGGGACAGTCACCAGGCTAGGCATCACGAGGAGCCTGCCGACGGTGTATTCATGACAGACAGGATGCCCAGCAAACCGCCCGACGAGAGGCCCAAATTGCCGACGGCGAAATGGGGCGCCGCCTGCGCTGCATGCGCGACCGCCAAAGCAAAGTGCATCCGATCGAATGATGCGCCGGGATCTAAGTGCGACAGGTGTGTAATATCTCACTCACTTTGGCAATGAAACGCCAATGGCAAGTGACATGTGGGCGACCTTGATGGCCGCTTGGCCTCAATCGGATGGGCGCGCACAGTCTTGCTTCCTTATGAAACACGATGATTGACCACGGCGCAACAGGTGTGAGCGACTACTCAAGGAGTGTACAGATCAAGTACACCGCCCCCGGAAGAAGAGACAGCCAAAGCCATCGTGAGTTTGCTACTTATCCGTTCTATAAGCCTTCTTGTGGCCGTGTTTTAGCTGACCAGAATCACCTAGGAGAACGGCTCAAATCGAGGAGCGGTTGAATGGCTTGGTGAGCTTATTACAGGCATCAGGGGAGTTGCCTCCACACCAGCAGCAGGAACAGCAGCAACTTCAACAGCAGCAGCAGCAGCAGCAGCAGCAGCAGCAGCAACAACAACAACAGAAACAGGATAATGCGCCCCAGAGTACTCCTGGCAGCGGTGAGCAATATAGCTATGACAGCTCATCGCATGTTGCCCCCTCTCCGCCTGCCTCGTCGACAGTCCACCAACCAAAAGCCTGGACAATTCCACCAACCTACAACGCATTTGGTCAGCAAAACTGCATTTGCCGCCCAGAGGCCGGCGATGCGCCCCCGCCGCCGGATTCTGATGACACTGCCCTGGACATATTTCGGACCCAGCTGCAACCACTGTACCCCTTTGTCATCATCCCATCGCATGTTAAGGCTTCCTCTTTGCAGTCTGGCCGACCGTTCCTGATGGCATCAATCCGTATGGTCACTTCGTTTCGCAGCCTTCGATCGATGAGGGCCCAGATGTACAACCTGAAGAAACACCTTGCCGATTACATGCTCATTCGCTCGGAGCGATCCATGGACCTACTGCTCGGCCTCGTTGTCATTCTCGGGTGGTACCAATATCACTGTTTTGCCCACGCACAGCTGCACAATCTTATTTCCTTGGCTATTTCTCTGGTCGGTGAAATGGGATTGAATAGGCACCCAATTATCCACGAAGGTACTCGTGTGATGGCGGCACAGCCTCCGGTCCCCAACTCTAGAAGTAATGAAGAACGAAGAGTCTTCATGGCGGTCTGGTTTTTGGCCTCATCGTAAGTTCCATGACGCAGCATTTCGCGGCTTTGCAAAAGCTAATGAACCTTAAGCATGTCCACTGTCTTCGGAAGGATTGAGCCGATGAGATACACCTCTTATGTCCAGGAGTGTCTTGGTGTACTAGAGTCAGGTAAGGAATATGACACCGACGTCAATTTGGTATTCCTCGTGCGCATTCAGCACCTCATCCAGCGCATTTCTGATCTCAATCCGCGGGATACTACCGTGGAGGACTTTACTTCTATTCCAAAAGCTCCTGCTCCAGTTTATGTATCCTCCTACAGAAATGAACTTGAACGGCTGCGTGATGGCCTTCCAGAGCACCTCAAAAACGACAGTAAGTGCCTCGGAGCACCAAATCATGACTTCGTCGACTAACCGGCGACAGAAATCATTCAAATATATTTTACTACAGCCACATTGCGACTTTATGAACCACCCGTCGTTGATAAGGCTCTAATCGCTTCTCTTGCCGAATCTTTTACATCGAATGCCGCCGGCGCTGGAACGCCATTGGATCGCATCTACCACACAAGTGCAGCCTTGACGGCTTGGTTCGACAACTGGTTGTCCGTTCCTGTTTCGCACTATTACTGCCAAACAACCGCAGTCGCGGCACAGCTGGTCTACGCGCTGACTATGCTTGGCCGCTGGGCCCAGCTGATTGCCCCAAAACCAGCTGGTCCACCTGAAGGGCCAACCCAAGGACTCCCCTCGTTTGAACCAAAGGCGCAAACACGTCGGGGAACTGCAGCTTCGCAGACCGGAAGACCGAGCTTCGCCAAAGGAGTAGAGGTCACCAGTCAACCTATTCAACCTTGCGATGTCGACCCGGATCTACCCGCTGCGGTGGCGTCCTTGCGCTCGCAGCTGCAGACACATCCAGGTTTGATGGTAAACATTAGCGAGATTCTTTCCTCCATCTGTAACCGATTCGAGCAAGCAAACGCCACCTTCCAAATATCGTCTACCGACCCTGGCAGCAGCTCAGATAACAATGTTTGGAGCATGACGGCGCTCAAGGTCCGCATTACACGAGCAAAGCTTGAACGCTGGGCTGAGCTTGTTTCGAAGGAAGGTGAAAATCATTCGCCGAGCCAGCAGCTCAAGGCGGACATGGACACGAGCATGGGTGATTGGGATGTCACGTCGTTCCCACAGCAGTCAGGCAACATGCCCGGCGCTTCGTGGGATGGAATGAATCCCAACATGTCCGCCGATCAGATGCAGATGCCAAACTTTTATGGCAGCACACCCTGGAGAAGCGACTTGTTAACGGGCGTTGACCCGACAGTCTGGTTTGACGGGTACCTCGACTGGGGCGCTGTAATTATGAACTCCATGGGAACCGTGGAGCAGTAGGTTACCGAACAGTATGATGAGGAAGCAAAAGGCAGCAGAGAAGCCGAAACCTCACTTTGGAACGATTCACGAATGGCACTATGTACTTGATTTTGGATTTTGGTACTGGAGTTAATATGTATAATAAATAATAATACGCACAGCTTGAAAGCACGAAACTATGCAACTATACATTTAGCTCAGCGCTTCGACTTCTCGATTTAACAACCGTTCTAAGCCTGTTTGACAAGACTAGTCAGCGAATTCTTGCTAATCTTGCACTCTGCCGTGCCGACGACAGTCTTATCCGACTCTGACGTGACTGTAAGGGACACAGTTCCCGAATCAGCAGCATCTTCCGATGCGCGAGCAGCGACGAAGACGTTGGTGGTCTCGCCGAACTGGGCAGTTGCCAGCTCATTCGGGAGCGCCACAGTCCAGCCAGAGGACTTCGTGGTGGCCTTGAGTCTGTAAATGTCGGACTTCATGTGGTCTGCGGTCGTTGGCTCGAGACCCTCGCCACCAGCAAAGGTGCCGTTGTTGGTAAGGCTGAAGGTGCAGAAAACACCAGTAGTAGTCGGCGAGTTCTTGGGCGTGTTCACAACCGTGCCGTCCTCGATGCTGACGCCGTAGTCGTTTTCGCTGGCGGTCTCGAGAGATCGGGCACCGACAGTGTACGACAAGACACCGTCTGCGGAACGGTGCGGGTTGATAACATAGAGATGCAGACCGTTTGCTTCGTCGATGTGCTCAAACTCACTGCCAGATTCGGTACCAGCGTGGAACAAGGCATCGGCGAGCTGGCGGTAGTCGCCCAAGGTGACCTTGGCCTCTGTGCCATTGGGGCGGACAAAGTCGACAAGGTTAATGTCCTGCGGGTTGGCGTCAATGGTCCACTGGAACGGCGCGTTTGGTGCAACCTTGATCTTGCTAATCATGACGCCCGAGTCGGGCTGGAACGAGTCGGAGCCCATGCGGGCGACAACTTCAAAGTCGTAAGCGTCGTAGTTGCCTCCATCACACATTGGGTCGGTCTTGGGATCGCAGGCCGGAGATCGGTCCTCGTCCATGAAGATGCGGATGCCCATGAGGTCGGCGATGACGGAGCGAGCGGTGATGCGGGCGACGAGGGTGCCAGACTTTGACAAGTCATCACGGTTCACGGCGAGAGTGCTGCTGTTGGTGATGAGGCCGAGCTGCAGCTTGTCTCTCATGGTGTGCAGAGAGCCGAGAGAGCCGCCTTGCAAGGCGGGAATGTGCCATCTGCTGTGAGGGCCACCAGGTCCGTTGAAGGAGCCACGCGAGAGCATGGACCAGGGGCCGGTATATGAGCGTCTCGGAGGCTCACCGTACGGGTTGTTGTAGTTGTCTGGGATGTCCAGAAGGTGGCTCAGCTCGTGGGCGTACGTTCCCATGCCGGAGCTCTCACACTGGAGAGACGATCCGCCGCCGGCGTTGGGCCAGACGGTGGAGGCGGCAGCCCAGGAGGACCAGTCGACGTATCGAGTCTTTGCAAAGTTGGGCAGGTCAGAGCCCTCGGGAGGACCAAAGGCGTCGGGAACATCGTCCTCACTGGCAAACTTCATCTCGCCGAATTCCTGCCAGGTCGAGGACTCGTCCTGACCGGCGGAGAGAATAAAGGTCAGCTCAAACGAATTGACCGTGTCGTTGCCGACATCATTGCGCCACGCCTCAAAGGAATCTGCGCGCAGGCTCAAGTCGCATTTTTTGCCAGCCGGGCAAGCACCGGGGTTGAAGTAGTTGACGCCGTACTGGTAGGAGAGGGCGGGCATCTTGTAAGGGCCAAATGCTGTAAGGTCGACACCATAGCGGCCTCGGGAGTCTTCCATCCAGTACTGGTGAAGCGTGTGGCCGCGGTTCAAGTCAGTGACCTTGTTCAAGAGGTCTCTGTAGTGGGCGGGAGCATCCTTTCGCGCAATGTTGGCCGCGGAGGGGAGCGGGTTGCCAAAGATGGTCGAGTTGGCGGCGCCGGTGACGACTAGAGGCATGTCATGGTAATCTACAACGACGAGGGCAATGTTGAAGTTGCGCTCGGAGCCCTTGCGAGACGGGTCGTTCCAGGTGGTTCCGGGAGGCTGTTTGTACTCGTCCCAGGTCATGTCGTCCGGGTTGACCCAGTCCTGGGGGTCAATGGGCTCAAATGGAGCATGTCGCGGGAGGCACGATGCAGCGGCCGTGGAGCCGCATACGGCCCAGGCGAGAGATGACGTCTTCATTTTGCGCAATGGATTTTCAGTTTTCACGGACTCCCGCTACTAGGTTGATTTCTGTACTGTGTTTCTGTTAACACGGTTTGACTCGAGTTGACGCTTGGCTGCAGGTAGTCAACTCACCTGTTGTTCCGTGCGCTGGTACAGCTGCTATGAGATGCAGTCCGCACATTCGATGAAGAGATGCGGCAGACGACCGTATTTATAAAGTAATAGAGACTCTTTACCGAACTCCACAACGCACCGGTCAACATCTGTCGCTCCAGCGGTATCCCAGCAAGCCGTCATAGTAGCTGCCATCCTTGGTGATGTGACCTGCCTGAACAAGCATAGCTCTGGAGAAAGCACCATCCGAGTGAATGGCCGAAAGAGGCCGTGGATTTTCTGGGTGCGCTAACCGTGACTTAGTGCGGAGCTACGGGCTTTATTTCGAGCATTGTTCCTAAGTTGGGGTGAGTGTATTGTTTAAAGTTGTTTCCGCCTCTGCGGCCTTGTAATAAGAACGGTGATATTGCATGTATTTCCCTTGGACGGCGGGAAATTCCTATATACTCCAAACTTGGAATCAGTCTCGGCGAGGGCGCCAATTGCTATTCAAGGTACTGCTGATGTCCAGGTTAGGCTCGTCTTTTAGGACGGCGTGGCGCACTGTGGGCGACCTGGCGAGTTAATTTGGAGCCTGGTGTGTGTCAGCAGGGGTCCGTCCCCGCACGACTTCGGGTACATTTGGCAGGAAACCGGCATTTCGTTACCTCATGCACCACCACACGTACTCCGCACTTGATTGCACAATCCTTCTGGTACTTTCGGGGCCTTCCATTGTCTCTGAAGGATAAACGAGCTTATCGTTGTACATCGATTACCTTGTTCCGGGACGCTTACCCTGTTCTGGCCGTGGGCTAGCCTCTTCGAAATCGATTGGCCGCATGCTTTCACGGTCCGGAAACCTCTTGATTTTGACTCATTGCGCTGTTAAAACGTGGCGGACAAAGAACATTGGCTTGTCTTCTACAATACATAGCTACACAGCGTGAGTAGACTCCTTAGTGTGCTGTGTCCTTTCACCGCGCAGCCCTGCCGGCTTTACCGGTTCTGCAGTGGTCGCAAGCACAACGATTGACCTACACACTGGCATTGCACAATTCCACGCCTTCTCACCATCACAGAAGTAGCCTGTTACTTACATTCTTTCGCCTATAGCCGTGTTTCATCCTTCAAGCCATTAAACTCAACACGTCCATATTCGGTCAACGCGCCAATGTCGTCCAACCCAGCGCCGCAGGCGTCCGATGCGCCATGGTATGCCGGCCTGCCAGAGCCGCAAGCCACCTGCGAAACCATGGAGAACTCCGAAGTAATGAAACTGCTTGAAAAATTAAAGGAGGCTGGCAAACATGACACGAGAAAGTTTCTTCTCGTTGACGTGCGCCGAACGGACTGGGATGGAGGTACCATTGCGACGTCCATCAACCTCCCGGCGCAGTCCTTCTACCAGACGCGACCGGTGGTCTACCAGCTTTGCAAACAAGCTGGAATCACTAGCGTCATCTTCTACTGTGGTGAGCATGATAATATCCTTACATTAAATAAACGGCAGAAGCTAATGGGACACCTATAGGGAGCTCAACTGGCCGAGGAACGCGGACCGCCTGCTGGATGCAAGACTACCTCAATGAAGTGGGCGAAACGGGCATCAAGGCCATCATTCTCAAAGGCGGCATTAAAGGATGGCACAAGGCCTATGGTGGCCAGATGATGGAGTGGTACGACGAAAAGGCTTGGGCCAACAAGGCGTAATGTAGTATTTTGTGCACCTTCTTTCCTCCCCCGAGTGTCTATCACGTACGTATAATACCCAGTAAAGCTCGGTTCCATATGTTTTTCTTATCAACATCGTCGTCCCTTTGTACCGAAAAAACGCCAAACAAGTAAAGCAAATCCGACCGTAGCTTGGTCTACTGTCTCCCCCGCGCCGCCGCTCTATCGGTGTTGTCTGTCGTCGCCGCCGATGCGCTCCATGGCTTCCAGCATGACCACAGAGTTTCCTCGAATGACCTAGATAATGAATGTCAGCAAACCAATCGACAATTTCCGGTGCCGTTGAATGTCCGGTACATACCACCATGCCGATTCTGACTTTTTCACCACCGTCCTTCTCTTCGACCGCCTCGTCCAGGACAATGTTCAAAAACACCTATCCCATGCATTAGCTTCGATAATTGCAGATTTTTCCATGGTTGATTTAACACGCACATCGTATCCACGGAGGACTCCAATAACTTTGCGGCTACCGTTTAGCTGTACAAACAGTCTCTTGTCGAGGTACTGTTGCGATGGGTTAGCTTGGCAATCTTTGAGACGCGACAGGAGCGGTACAAGCCCGCGCGAGAGCATATAGACGCCAAAATACGGCGCAAATAGCTTCAGCATACCTTTTTGAGCTCAGGCTGTGCGGGCGCCATCTTGAGCAATCGAACTGTGGAAATTGAATCGGCTTGAATAGCGATGCGACTGTCACGCTCCAGGCACGAAGTTCTAGCAGCATCACCAAAAATGGGTCACGTGCAGATTAGATAATAAACTGTAGGCTTCAACATCAATATAGTTGACAACCTTCTCCTTTTCAGCAGCAAAGCACAATGAGTTCATTTGGGGCACGGCGGAAGGCTCGTGTAATAAAAGTTAGTGATGATGATGACGGAGCCGCTGAGGCGGCGCCGGATACGGCGGATGGCGGTGCACAGGTTGAAGGTAAGTGGACAAGTATCAGCACAACGGCGAAAGCTATGCGGTCTCTAACTTGGAACGCATCTGAAGCGCCTCGAATAAAGCAGAGCTCGAACTCGGGCAAGAAATCATTCAGACAGTCTGGGCTACGCAAAACATTTACCTCAGAAGCACAAGAAGGCGATATCTCATCGGCGGGGAACGAGGAAGATGATGATGGGCCAGTTGTTGTACGACCAAAGTTTGGGTCACAAAAGACGAAGAAGAAGACGCCGAAATCGAAGCTGTCTTTTGGAGGAGACGGCACAGAAGGTGACAATGAAGAACTAGGCGGGAGTACAGCCACTGCCAAAGCTTCATCGCTGGGCCAGCGGGCACTGGAGAATAGTGCATTTAAGCGCGGCATGGCCATGCGCGGCCTGCCAACGAGGTCGCCAGAGCAAGAAGATGACAGACCGCGATATAGCAAGGAATACCTCGACGAACTACAGTCATCCACGCCGACCACGCCTCTAGATACATCCTCGATACCGACAGACCCCGCCGACGAAATGGAGCTGGACGAATCCGAACTAGACGGAGCGCTCATTGTCGACTCACCTGGCGCGGGCGCCCCTACAACCACACCGAAAACACAAATCCTCACCGATGCGGAGATTCGCGAACGCAAAGAGCGCCGAGCCCGGCTAGCGCAGGAGCGAGACTTCCTCTCCGTCGAAGACGACGACAATAATCTCGACAACCTCGGCCGCAAGAAGAAGGACGAGACGCGTCTGGTAGCCGAAGACGAGGAACTGGGCGAGGGATTCGACGACTACGTCGAAGATGGCGGCGTCTCGCTGGGCAAGCGCGCCGAAAAGGAGCGCCGCAAGCGAGACCGCGCAAAGATGGCAGAGCTCATCAGCGCCGCCGAGGGCCACTCGTCCGACTCATCGTCCGACAGCGACGCCGAGCGCCGCATAGCGTACGAGGCGAGCCAGACGCGCGCGGGCATGGACGGCCTCAAGAAGGCGCCGCGCGAGGATCCAGCCAAGGAGCTGCTCCAGATCCCCGCCAAGATTACGCCGCTGCCGAGCATGGCCGAGTGCCTCGCAAGACTTCAGGCGACGCTGGCCGGTATGGAGAGCGAGCTCAAGAGCAAGAGCGACGAGGTGGAGCGGCTGAACAAGGAAAAGGCGGACGTCGCCGCCAGAGAGGTGGAGGTGCAAGCTCTCCTGGATGAGACGGGCAAGAAGTACCAGCAGGCCATGGGGCGAGGCGAGGACAGCAATGCTCTATCTGGTGCAGAGGCTGCGGCGGCAGCGGCGGGCTTGCCAGCTGAGTTTGCTGGCGAAAGGGGCTTGGAGAGCCTGGGGACGACACCGAGCAGACCGGTGGACGTGGAACAGGACGGCAGCGCATGAGGAACGCTTGATGGCGATGCCGGATAATGGATACGAGGATATATTGCATATAGAAGATACCCACTGAATTGTACAAACTAAATCAGAGACACGGTATGGCTTGTAAAGCTTTTACATTGCCACGTACGAATGCAGTTCCTGCACACTCTGCACAACTCACGGCATGCCGCATCTTGGGGCATATGCTGCAGGTGGCCGAGAACACCGATCGCTACGAATTAACCTTCCATGTAACGCACGACAGGACATAACTGTGCAAATTTTCAGCCGTGACCATATGCCACGCATCGTCATACCACTTTGCATTGCATAAAAAGATGATTTACACCTTCAACCATGCAATGACCGGTTAAAAGCATCGGCGACTAATGCAAGATGGTACTTTCCAATCAAGTACCAACTAAAACAATTGATGTAAAGAATATACAATTAAGCCGGTTAGCTCTAGCGCGGAACTTTAATCTCCTTATACATCCCGCTTTGTTATCGTGACCCAAAAATCAGAGGCGAAAAGGAAGACCGAGGCGTGTGTCCTGAGCGGCCTTTCTGGATTCATTATAGAGACATCATATCGCTTCGTAAGCTACATGGACCAAAGTCGTCAGATGCAGTTTTGCACTTGGGAGCGGACTCGTTGACGTACCTCGAATACAGCCTTGTGTAGCTCCATCATGGCAATTGGCTTGCCCATGCATGAATACTTACCAGCGCCAAAGTGAGTGTCCACGGCCGCCAACATCTTCTTTAGCTGTACATCGTCGGCAACTAGCCATCTTTCTGGGCGGAATACATTGGCATCTTCGCCCCATACTGCCTTTGAGCGACCGACTGCAAGGAACCCTTGCCCAATTTCGGCCCCCCCAGGTACGAAGTAGCCGTTTATAACATCTCCGCCGGGAGGAACACGCTTGAAACCGAGCCCTGCGATTGGCGGCCACATTCTCAGGCCCTCTCGAATGACGGATTGCAGATACGGAAGCTGCTGAGTCTGATTCCAGGAGATTGGCGAGTCGACTGTTGATGAAACGCGCTGAATCTCGTCCAAAAGTGCCCTGTGCTGGTAAGGGGCCGTGGCGAGAGACAGTAGTATCATTCGTAGCGCATGGGCTGTTGAGTTTGAGCCAGCAATTCTATCATTGATTGAGCGACTGTTCTGCTATTCACCTGCACCAACATTACTTACATGGCAATAAGGCTTTGCTGTATTAAGTCATCCGTACTCATGCCGTTATCGATGTGTATTTGTAGCATGTCCCTGGCGCTTGTACGTTCCGACTTGATTCTCTTCTCTATGAAATTCCGCACAAAGCTGTTGACGCCAGGTTAGTTGGAACCATGGGTGGCAACTAGCGCAACATTTTCCAGAGAACTTACCCCATGAGCCGGCCAAACCCAACCTCGTCACCTTCTCTCGGTAATATTAAGCGCAGCGGCCAGGTATGGGCGAGCCTTCCTAGCCAGGGAAAAACGGCAATGAGGTCCATCACAGGCAGTGAGGTCATGTTAATAGTGTTGTAGTCATAGAGATCCCGGTCCGTCTCCAGGTACCCAAAAGGTTTCCCCCATGAAATGTCGCCGATTGCATCGAGAGCATAGAATTGCGTCTTTTCCGCCAGATCGAATGGTTTGACGTCTGTCGAAGTTGAGACGTACTTGGTGTCCAGGAGCCGTATAAAAGCGGCTAATTGGCGATCAATGCCAGCTTCGAAGCTATACCCGTCGTTCTTTTTAGGGGAAAACTGTCAAAAAAATATTTTACTTAGTAAGAGAACGAATTAGCAAAGGCGGTAGAAGGGCCATACCGCTGGCGCCATTTGGGCACGCATCGCCTTGTGCTTGTCCTCGTTACGGGTCGATACTACATTATCAACACCGGGCACAATGCGGCCACTCTGGTAAAATTTGCCCTTGGTAAAGCTACTTCGAACTGAAGAAATTCGCCGAATCACTTCTGGGTCCGACGACAGGAGCTGAGTAGGTCCAATCCTGACAAGCGGACCTGCGCATGCAACACTGGTCAGTTCACGAATGCAAGGCAGGGCCAATATGACCAAGGTTGAATCAACCCACCGTATTTATCCGCTACCTCCCTTAGACGCTCATCATACTCGCCTCCCATGGAGGCACGAAACTGCCACCACATTGACCATCCTGCCGACGTAGGACCAGGAATGTGCCGGAGAGGATACCAGAGTAGAACTTGGTAAATTGCGAGGGATATAATGGCGGCCAGGCAAAGGTACGGGATATTTTCGCCGAGTAGCCTTGTTGCCACACTCACTTCGAGAGCCATTACTATGATTTGCAAATGTAAGTTACAAGATAAGCGTTGCGGGAAAATGAATCCGTACTTGTAGGTCGGGGGTGGTACATAAACAAAGCAGGAAAGTGCTATGCCGACGTTTTGCCTCGAGTCAATGTCATTGAGGCAATGGGAGGAACGCTCTGCAGACTGTTGATACCTTCAGGAACTAAGCGCTGTAAATATCGTCCTCTTAGCTACAGAAATACAGCTGTTCTGTAAATGGCTTGGGCTGGAATTATCTAGCACGGCGCATGTGGTGGTGAATTCTGAAAGTGAGGTGAAGAGGAACTGGTGAAACGTCGTCACGGATCTGGCCATATGGAGACATTTGTGGGAGACCCCAATGCAGCCTACGAGGAGGCTTCCAACAAGGTGGAAGAAGCATGGAGTGGAATTTGTCCCAGTTCTAGAGGGTGCAGGGGAAGGGATCCGCGTAACTAGTGACGCAGATGCCAGCCATTTTGACCCGGCATCCCGGACTTGGTTACATGGTGCCTCCGAGAATTTACTCCAGGTGATAGGTACTACTTAATGAGTGTTAAATACGGACGTACTTAGATCGGGATGGTCAGCACACTCCGCGAGCATTAGGCACAGCTGTACTAGTGAGGCGGTTTCTTGAAACCACAGCTTGTTCCTACAATCCTCTCACACGCCACTTGTAAGAAGTACTGATATTATACGGGCTCGTACTTGACCCTTAGCAATGATCGTAGTATACTGTATTACTCTTCTCGTCAGCATGTCAAGCCGCGGCTGGAAGTGGCATCAACCACAGGGCACGTCAAATGGCGGGAGCAGCCGCACCGCGTGGCTAGGTGGAGTTGAATAATAGCAAGGAGTACACGAAGTCCCCGATATTCCCTGTCGTCACACACCAAACGGTCGGCAGAGAGCTGGGCTGGTGGAGAAATCGCAAGGGCGTGTTGAGTAGGAGGTCCACTGGATGCTTGGTGTAGACATGGTCATCACAGCAACGTGGTAGTGTGGCATGGACAGACTCGTACATTTCTTTTCTTCTACGTGGTGAGAGAAGAAGAGAGACATTGATTCTCTAGCGATGCAATGCTGCATGGTACACTCTGCATACTCGTCATGCGAGCAGGGAGGGGACATGCAACGGGTGTAACTAGTATTCCCGAGTCCGGGCAGCGCAGCCTACAAAATGTCCCCGTGTAACGCACTACTTGCGCTTTGCTTCTTCTTGTGCATGACCACACTCTCACGCGGTGCCCCTGTGCTACGGTAACGAGGAAACTTCTTCGAATTATGTCGACAATTGTACTGAGTTCAACGGCCGGGCTTTGGCGCAATGTCTTGTACTATGTACGCTGAATGCAGCCGGAGCAAGAACAGGTGCGCCGTGTATACAGTTCCTCCTCTTTGTCCTGCCTGAAAACCCTTGATCTATTCTCATAGATTCAACTTACTATGTGTGTCCCGTTGTTTCCTTCAGAGCTGGGATTACGAGTACCGTGGCTATCACAATCACCCCACCACCGCAGGTTGTCGCGCCCACTTCTCGGCGCTGTCATTTCTCACCATACAACCTCTTCGCTGACCGGTCCTTGTCCTGCAGGAAACCTGAGCTATCATGTTATGCGTAACCCTGGCAAACGACTACCTGCGAAAACTGTGAAGCGACATGGCAATGTGCGCGTTCCATTTAATATGCGTAGTATCTTTGTGCGTTCTGATGGCAAGAACAACACTGCTCGAGTACTCTCACGTCAGGTCTGAGCTCTGCAATCGGCCAATTAGTCAATGCGATAGTACGTCGTATGAATCCGAGTACCCATACTCGTACAGGGTGCATGTTCAAGGCCATTGACGCATCAGCGGGTCCTTATAACTCCCTACTGAAATGCCTGCAGGAAACAGTTCTTTTTCCCAGAGTCACCTTTACAGGGGCATGGCCCCTGGCTTGCATACGCCCAGCCTCGTGGCCACCTCTCATTTGCTGCTCGGGAAATAACCAAGGCCGCGGCACTGGAAAAGAGCCACAGAACCCCTACGAATAAAACACCCAACCTGCCCTTCTGGCGAAATGGGTGTGCTGTCCCGATGCACTGGCTCTGCACCTTGCCTCGAACCTTGCTGGTGGCTTCCGACCCTGGAAGCCGGCATGTGCACGTTGTTTTTACGGAACCGCCGAAACATGTACCGCTACGGTGCAGTGATAGTAACTTTGAAGAGCCATGACAAGGGAACACAGGAATCATCTGGGCTAATTTCACGCCTCAACGAAGCAATTAAGTACATGCCGAACTACAAGTTCTTCTTGCTCTCGCCCCCTCCGACAAACTTTAGGCCTTGCTTGAAGTTACCAAATATCAACGCCGAGGCATCAACCCATAAGCTCACCCGACCGTACCAGGCCCCCTTGCCCGTTGTCTTGGGAATCCGATCCGTCGCCTTGACAAAGTAGTTGCTCGTCGCGTCTACTGCCAGCTTCTCCGGCATGCCGCTATATCGCTCCAACTCCGGTACCACCGCAGTCGCGCCTGTCTTCTCCATCTCCTTGATTACCCGAACCAAAGTCTTGGTCATGAGCGTTGCCCCTGGGGTCCAGGATGTCGTGACGTAGCCCATCACAAAGCCCATGTTTGGCAGATCCTCGAGCATGCAGCCACGCCAGGTATACCTGTTGCCGGGAGTGATGGCCTGGCCGTCTACCTGCGGATGCATCCCACCGAGAGTCTGAAAGTAGAGGCCAGTGGCCGTCACTATGATGTCGGCGGGCAACTTTTGCCCAGACTTGAGAAGTATGCCATCCGCATTTACCGTGTCGATTGTGTCGGTGACAACGTCGCAGTTGCCCTGCCCCAGTGCTTTGAAGAAGTCACCGTCTGGACACAGACAGAGGCGTTGTTCAAAGGGATTGTAGCGTGGTTGGAAGTGAGGGTCCGCGCTGATGTGCTTTGGCAGCTCTTGTTTGAGGCCAAGATCCAAGATGAATTTGCCGACGCTGGGGAAGTTGAGCATCATCTGCGAAATGGTGAATTCAAAGAGGACATCCTTCCACCAGCAAATCCAGTGCGACCAGCGCTCCGGGAGCATGAGGCGTAGCATCTTCCTGACCAAACTATGTGTTGGCTGCGAAGCAACATACGACGGGCTTCGCTGGAGCATCGTCACCTGCGCAGCCTTTTCTGCCAGGGATGGGATGATGGTAACGGCGGTGGCACCAGAACCGACTACGACAACTCTCTTGTTGGTATAATCCATGTCTTCGGGCCACCACTGCGGATGCACAACCTGCCCGGCAAAATAGTCAATGCCGGGTATCGTTGCCTCCATGGCCTTGTCATAAGAGTAGTAGCCAGTACAAGCCAGCACGAAATTGGCCTTGAACGTCTTGCGCTCCCCGTCTGCATCCATGAGAAGCGTCCAGACTCCTTCTTCGCTGCTCCACGAGCAGTCAAGCACCTTGTGGCAGAACCGAATCTGCTTCATGGTGCCGTCCTGGGTCGCGGCCTCTTCCAGATACTTGGTTATTTCGTGGCCTTGGCCCATCAGGTGATCCTCTTTCCATGGGAACCAATCGAGACCGAAAGTGGTCATGGACGAATCTGAGCGGAATCCCGGGTAGCGAAAGAAGCTCCACGTGCCGCCAATTACGCTGCGGGCCTCGACAATGGTGAAGGTGCGGTTTGGAAGCTCCTCGCGGAGGATATGCGCCGCATTGATGCCGGAAAGGCCGGCACCAATGATGAGAATGTCATGAAACTCAGAGTCAGCTACCATTTTGAACGCGAATAGCAGAAACTTTGGCTCTCAGATGAACTCTGCAGCGTCGCCGATTTTATAGAATGAATCCTTGGGCGTGCAACAACCGAGGTCTCAGGAGCCAAGAACGGACGCTGGCCATTGATCTTCAGCAGAGCTAGAAGCAAATTATCCCGTTCGCCGTAAGCTTCTCAGAAAAACGGTATCGCAGTACGAGGCACCGGGATACACGCCCGCAATTTCCGGTGATTGTGAGGCTATATCGATGCGTATTATGCTAAAAGGGGCTGCAAGCAGGGGCGGTGATTGCATGTGCGGTCGACAGCCCCGCCCCCGCAGAGACAAGGGTCAGTCGCTTCAACGTCATGCCATACTGCCTAATCATTTGCGCAGCTCCCGCAGGCAGGCAGGCAGGACATATTCCGAAAAGTTGCTATTTCCTGGGTGCATAAAGTAGATCCTGCACTATCATTCATCTGCTTCACGTAATAAATTTCCAATTCATTTGCAGGCTTTTACGTAGCATCGTTTTGTAAGTCGTCTACCGGGTAGGATTTGCCAGAGAGGTGTGGGAGTCTCCAGGCACAACCGAGATAAGATGTCTTCCTTGGCGACAGGTGGCTTTCGGACGAGTTAGCTGCACAGTAGCCCGTGCCTCGCCGTGACGGGCGCAAAGCCCTCTCTCACTGCCTAGCGCGAGTCTACTCGCAGTGTCGAGCAGTGGCCCAGGGCCCCGGCAGATGCCAAAGAAAAAGGAGCCCTCAAAGGCTCCAATCACCTGGGAGCGTAAGCGATGTCAGTAACCACTCCTGGTTGGCTAGCGCGCGCCGGGCTCTCTGCCGAGTGTCTCACACGCGAACGTCCTGTGCGATGTCGCGCGTTGGGAGAGGCATTCGAACTCGGCGCAACCAGCATAAGCTTAAAACCCCGGCCAAAGCATGCCGAATATAGAAGGGCTCGAAAACGCCGAGAGTCAGTGACCCCGACGTCAACAAGCTCGAGGAGCGCCAATTGGTTGTGTCACACTCAATGCAGAATACCCGTTCCATGCTTGCAGATAGACACGACTGTCTCAGACTCTCCTGCGAAGAGCCTGCAGATGTCTCAGTTACTACGTGCCGGATGCGTTGACCTGCCAAATTACTACCATTCCGTATCGAAGAAACGCCCAGCAAGCAACAGCATGGCAAAGAAGAACGGCCATGACAAGGAGAGTAATGCGAGAATCTCGGACTTCGCTGTGGTCTTTTTTTGGGTTTCTGGAAAGTTTGTACAGCTCGTATACAACAGACACGTGCGCTTCAATGATGGTTGACCCAACCTTTTGAAGCCCTGCAGGGCTGGTATTGGTTTCTGGAATAGAGTTTCGCCCCCTCCCGTAGCTCGTATGGACGAGGAGCCTTCCTGTTTTAGGCATGGTCGAGGGCGGTGCAGGCCACTCTGCTGGAGTAGTCAGAACAACATTGTGTGGAATGGCTGCTTTTGATATGTCGCTGGATGCGGTGGGCTTGGCACCCCTCGGCTACGAGATTACATTATCACTAACACCCGAGAGACTGGCAGGTGCTGGGATGCTGTTTCAGGCCAAAAGCATAGTAGGGCTGCTCAGGGGTACCCGCTCTAGTCGCTGTCTCACCTCGTGGACCACGCCGACGACTCCTGTTGGCTATACCGAGGGGCCGACCCTCCTGCTAACAGCCTACATCTGCTCGCCACAGCATTCCAGCTGTGCAATGCAGGCCCTCGTGCCGCATCGGGCCATGCAGCCCGTGTTAATACGAGTAGCTAGGGGCAGCAGGTCCCCGGGAGAGAGGCACTAGCCGCGAACGTCAGTTCACAACAAAACCAACACGTCTATAAAGAGTGGGAGCCTGGTCCCCCTCCTGGGAAAACGTTTTGTAAACTCTATCCAACTCAAACCATCCTTTGTCTTTGGTCGATCAAGTCAATCAAGCTCAACAAATACCCAAAGAAACCATGAAGTACTCCATCATCTCCATGGCCCTCATGGGTGTGCTGACCGCCACCCCGGTCCTGGCCGACGTCTCTTGCACACAACAGTGCGACATTGAGTCGAGCCTTTGCCTGCAGCAGCAGGGCCACCCCGACGCCTACTACGCCAAGTGCGAGTCCGATGCCAAGGCTTGCAAGGCCAAGTGCAAGCCCGAGCCTAGCCCCAAGCCCACGCCCAAGCCCCCGACGTGCCTGGAGACGTGCCAGAAGACCCTGACTGAATGCAAGTCCAAGAAGGGCACGGAGGGATACTACTACCAGTGCGACGTGGACTACCAGGCCTGCTGCAAGAAGTGCCACGAGCCCATGCCTCCTCCTCCTCCTCCCTCTTGCCTGGACAAGTGCGACCAGGCCCTGGCCCTTTGCAACGCCAAGAACGGTACCCAGGCTCACTTCGACAAGTGCGGCAAGGAGCACGAGCTCTGCTGCGAGAAGTGCCACGAGAAGCCCCATCCTCCTCCCAACCCGTCCTGCCAGGAGCAGTGCCTGGAGACTCTGGCTCAGTGCAAGGCTCAGTTTGGTACTCCCGGCTACTACGCTCAGTGCGAGACCGACTACGCCGCCTGCTGCGCCAAGTGCAATGAGAAGCCGCAGCCAAAGCCGCAGCCAAAGCCGCAGCCAAAGCCGCAGCCGCAGCCTCAACCTCAACCTCAACCTCAACCCCAGCCGCAGCCGCAGCCGCAGCCGCAGCCTCAGCCCAAGCCGCAGCCTCCTCAGCCCCAGCCGACCAACAACAACAACAAGCCTCCGGTTGTTACTGGTGCCGCCGACTCGACCCGCCCTGCTCTGACGATGGGCCTGATCGCCGTCGCCTTCGGTGCTGCGATGCTGTAAATGAGAGTTACATGACTGTCTTTGTTTCTGTATACTTTGATTTAGTCTATTGCAATAATATACGCTGAATATTAATTGGAATCTTCTTGAACGAGTTTGTGTAAATACCAAGTGATTTGACTGTGACATTACCATCTTGCCGAGTTTCCTGTGGAAGAAAGATTGTGGCGCCGAACCGGGCCTTCGGTCAGATTGACGCGAGGTACCGATGCCGATATGCGGGGATGCCCTGTTGCGGGATCTTCCAGCCACAAGCGGGGCTTATCTCACCTCGTCTCACCTCATCCTCGCGGGGCCGGAAATATTTTCGCGCAAATAAAATATTCACTCTCTGTCACTGTTTATGCAACGAATTTCGCGATGCGAGGCATATTTGGTTCTCTCCCGTACATCCTCTTGACGCTGTCAAGAGGATACTTCATCAACGCCATGTGCAGCAAACCAACCGAGCGCATCGACACGCATGTGCACTTTGTCCTGCCCGTATGGCGAGAGGCCCTCATCAGGTACGGCCATGAGAAGCCGGATGGTATGCCCGGGATTCCCGTACGTGCTAACCTCTCTCGATTATCTCATCTAATGCATTTGCTAACTCTCAATGGCACTGTATACAGGAGTGGAATGTTGACGACCATCTTGAGTTTATGCGCAAGGCCAACATTTCCAAGTCCATTCTAAGCATTACGTCTCCTGGGGCCAACCTAGACCCCAACGGCCCTGAACAAGGGCGGCAGCTGTCCCGGGCCTGCAATGAGTACGCCGCCGAGCTCAAAAGGCAGTATCCTGACAAATTCGGCTTCTGGGCCTCGCTCCCGTTGCCGGACCTGCAGGGAAGCTTGGAGGAGCTCAAATATGCTCTTGACGTGCTCGATGCCGACGGTGTTGCCGTTATGACAAATGCCCACGGCACGTACTTGGGTGACTCGAGCCTCGACGAGCTGTACCGAGTGCTGGACGAGCGCAAGGTTCGCGTCTTCATGCACCCGACAAGTCCTTGCATCAAGGAGGACGGCGCCGCGCCGCGTAGTGCCGCTCCTTTGTCTCAGTACCCCAATCCCACGTTTGAGTTCTTCTTCGACACGGCCCGCGCAGTCATCAACCTGTTTTACTCTGGTGTAGTCCAGCGGTCACCCGGAATCACCTTCATGGTCTGCCATGCCGGAGGCGCGTTGCCTCCCATGATTGACAGATTCACCACGTTCTCGTCGATCTTGCCGAGCACGATCCAAGTTGGCAAGGACGAAGTCATTAAAGCATTCAACACGCAGTTTTACTTTGATCTTGCGGGGATTGTTTTCCCGGACCAGATTAAAGGCTTGCTAAGCTATGTTGATGCGCGCCGCATTACGTATGGAAGTGATTACCCGTTTACGCCCGCGGATGTCGCCATCGGGCTAGTCAAGACTGCAGAGATCTATGTTCCTCAGAATTTCCCCGATACCTACGATCAGGACTTGGTGTGGAAAGGAAATGCTCTCCGCCTTCTGGGAGGCGAGGAAGAAAGCGACAAGGTTTAGCTTGTCACGGCACCTTGCCGGGTGCAATGCAAATATGACTCGTAAAGTTGATTTTGCTTGCCCAATTCCTGTTTCTGGGACGATTTTACAGATTCTTGCACCGTAATGGTGTTGTGCGTCTAGGATGCAATCCGCCATGACGAGTCTAGCGATGTCACCAAACAAGAATGAGCTGTGATGTATTAGCATACGTAGATCATTAGATGTATATTTTCCGTAGAGATGTATATAAATATACATGGCGATATATACTAGACGGAACCTTGCTTTTCTCGGTATTCGGATGTACCAATGAGTATTCTGTGCAGCGTACGAGTACATGAGAGACCCACAAGCCGCCGTCATCGAGGCGGCCCCGCTCTCCGCTCAAGGGGCGTGCGGAGGCAGGGTTGGCGGCGTGGGCGGGGCGGCTATGTGCTGTGAGCCGAACAAGTACCGTTGGGGAAGTCTTCATTGACGTATAAGCGAAGAAGCGAAGCAAGCGAATTAAAACTCATCAAATTGTGATATATTTGAGTATAAGTCACTTGCCATTTGCCCTTTATAAGCGCGAACACCAGTTTAACTGTCCTCGCAGAACAAAAATTACGCCGTCACGCTCCTCGGATCACGGTGACGTGATGCCGCGGGCGGCTACTTCGGTTACTGTGGCGTGCCGTGCTGGGACCCTGCCGCAACGTCGCAACCACACGCAACAAGCTCCAGTGCCGGTTGGGCCGCTCTTATTTCACCATTGCATGTTCCGGGACAGGCAACGGCCTTGGAATCAATAACAAAGAGTGTCATAGTCTGACGGCCCCGAGAGGTTTCCAATTACAGCCGTGCCATATCAACCCTTCCTCCCGCGGCTTGCTTTAACTCAGCCGCACTCACCACATCGACTGGCTGCCTCTCGCCGAGACTGTGCGCGTACTCTGCTTCCAAGCTGATAATTCCAGCATGCCAGGTTCGTACTGTTCCATTGCCTAGCTGGCATTTCAAAGTAAAATCTAACACAGGCACTGCCTCATCTAGCTCCCCTTGCCCTTGCTGCGCCGGCAGCACTAGGCCTTATGGCCTACGTCAACGCGCGTGCCTCCATCTCATATGATTATACGCTGGCCAAAAGCTTCTTCACAGCCGCCATGCGCATCATGCAGCGTGAGCGTAGCGACCGTCTCAACGTCTTCTACGACCTTGAGTACGGCGCGCAGCAGAAACGCACCGCCAACCAGCCGGTGCTCATCTTCCAAGGACGCACCTACACCTACGCGCAAATGTACGATGCCGTCCTCCGCTACGGCCACTGGATGAGCACTGAGCTCGGCATCAAGCCCGGCCAGATTGTCGCCATGTACTTTGACAACTCGGACACGTTTGCCATTGCCTGGTTCGCGCTCTGGAGCATAGGTGCCAAGCCCGCCTTTATTAACTACAACCTCCGCGGTGCCCCGCTCTCTCACTGTGTCAAGGTGTCGACGGCCGACTTGTGCTTTGCCGACGCTGATCTCGCGCAGCACCTTGATGCCATCAAGGGAGACGTTCCGGGGGTGACCGTGATACCGCTGACGCCGGACATTCAGGCCAAGGCGCTGAGCGTGCCCGCCACTCGCGCCCCTGATTCTGCCAGGGCTGGCCAGAAGAAAGAGGGTATGGGCCTCCTCATTTATACATCCGGTACCACCGGCTTGCCAAAGCCTGCAATAGTTTCATGGATGAAGATTATAATTGCTAGCACTATCTCGGCGAAACTTCTCGGTCGCGGCAATGGCGACATCATGTATACTGTAAGTCAAGCCTGGATTTCGGCTAGCTTTTCGGATTGTCCGCTGACCAATACTGTAGGCCATGCCTCTGTATCATTCATTGGCCTCCATCCCCGGCCTTTGCTCGTCTATAATGGAAGGTAGCACCCTCGCGCTGGGTAAAACATTTTCCAAGTCTACATTCTGGGACGAGGTCCGCGCCACAAATGCGACCTCGATTCTCTACATTGGCGAAGCGCTGCGATACCTCCTTGCGGCGCCTCCGCAGTACGATCCCATCACCAAGGAATGCCTCGACAAGAAGCACAACGTCAAGCTTGTGTACGGCGCGGGTCTGCGTCCAGACGTCTGGAAGGCCTTCCAGGACCGCTTCGGCGTTGAAACCGTCGTCGAGTTCTACGGCGCCACAGAAGGCACCATGGGCACCTGGAACGTCAGCAGAAACAGCTTCTCCGAGGGTGCCGTGTGCCGCGTCGGCTGGCTATTCGGCCTCCTCATACGCAGCTCCAGCCAGATTGTCGCCGTCGACTGGGACACGGACGCGCCGCTGCGAGACCCCAAGACCGGCTTCTGCATACGGTGCCAAGAGGGCGAGACGGGCGAGCTAATCCTCAAAGTGCCGCCCAAGGACGTCCACTCCAAGTTCCAGGGCTACTTCAACAACAAGGAGGCCACCGAAAAGAAGGTCTTGCGCGACGTCTTTGCCAAGGGCGATGCGTGGTTCCGCACCGGCGATGCCTTCCGCTGGGGCGGCGATGGCGGACAGCTCTTCTTCAGCGACCGCCTTGGAGATACGTTTCGCTGGAAGGGCGAGAACGTGTCCACGATGGAGGTCAGCCACGTAATGGGCCTGCACCCGAACGTCCATGAGGCCAACGTGTACGGTGTGCAGCTGCCGCACCACGATGGGCGGGCTGGCTGCGCCGCCGTCACCTTTGACTCGGGCAGTCCGAGCAAGGAGACCCTGCAGGGCCTGGCTGCCCATATGCAGGCGTCGCTTCCACGCTATGCGGTGCCGCTGTTTGTAAAGGTTGTCAAGGAAGTCGGCACCGCTTCGCAGACGACGGGAACCAACAAGCAGCAGAAAGTGGCTCTGCGTGCCGCAGGCGTCAAACCGGTCGGTGACGACGGAGAGAGCGTTGAGGTGTACTGGCTCCAAGGCGATACGTATGTTCCATTTGGCGAACCGGAGTGGCAGCGCCTGGAGAACGGACATGCAAGACTCTAGGCAAGGTCGCAAGTCGTACACGTCTGTGATTTATAGTCATTAATAGTACATTCATCATTTTGGCATATGTCTGCAATAATTACCCCAAGTACATATTTCCGCTGCATGCCAATTTTTACTTGTTTCGCTTCCCCCTCCCTCTCTGTCTCTCTCTCTCTCTATATATATATATTTATTTTTGGACTGTTTCCGTCTTAATCGCCCATTGGGTTATTTTTCTGTAGCAAGGGAGTAATCTCCGTCAATAACCGTCCAATCTGGCCCATGTCGAAATCACTAGGCCCGCCCATGTTCCAACCAAATGCATCATGATATTCCAAGCCCCCCATAGTCGTGTAATCGCCTATTGGAACATATTGTTGAAAGCTCGGATCGGTCTGGACATATGAATTCATATGAGCGCTGCTGTCCATGTCTGGCACAAATGAGGAGCTGCCAACAGGCAAATTCGGAGACATTGTGAACGGGGCACCTGTAGCATCAAATCCGTAGCCCGCCATGGCTGACTGCGGCGCGGAATTGAGATGAATACCCGCTCTTGTCATAATCATGTTCAAGAAGAGAATGGCAAAGTCAGCGCCCTTGAAATTCTCACCCAGATGCTCCATGACGTGCATGCACTTCTTATAGCTAACGAGAGCTTGATCTCTGCCTTCTGCCATATTATTCTTCATCTCAAGAATTTGAATTATCATGGCTGGTAGGATGAGAACCACACATGTGGTGGGAAGCAGCCTGTCTATCTCATAATCTGCAAGCCCCGACACAATGTTGGTGATCTGCACTGCAGCATCATGAATTTTGTTCCAGGATATATCCTGTTCATGCTCAATGGGTCTAAACTCATGGCGGGCAGATGATTTCTTTTGCGATATGTCAAGCGATTGGGGTCGATAGAGGGCCAACACAGTTGTTTGATATAGCATGTGAAGCACTGATCGCTGAATGGTGCAGACGAGATTCGTGGGCTGCGCATCAGACGCCATAACCTGGCGGCTCTGGCACGCATACGGCAGGGACTGCAACCAGTCCTGTAATGAGGCATCAATGCCTGCGACGCGCTGACGGCTATCGCTATCCTGTACCATGTTCGGGTACAGAAGCCTCGTGCCCCCGGGGTGTTCGATACGATCGCCGCCACCGTTGTTCATGGCAATGTACTGAGTATCGAGTACATGGCCGAGGTGGATACACAGCTGGGCTTTGGCGATGCACAGGAGGGCCAAGTCCCGCTGCACCTGCACATCCTGCAGGACAACAGAGCTCTTGGCAATATCTGTGCTTGCCTGGCCGACGGCACGGATGTCAAAGTCACTCTCGACGAGCATGGGTACATTGAATTCGTCCTCGGAGATTCTGCTTGGCTTGCGCGCGCCAAGTGCAATAAGTCGGTCGCGTATGAAGCAAGACCACCACATTCGTTTGCGTAGCCTTTTCTCCGCCTGCGGAATGTCCATCGTGCTTGGATCTCGGTGTAGATTGATGGAGTGAGCAGTGGAAATTGCGATGCCCATCCAATACCAGAGATCCTTTTGGCCGTCGGGAGTTTCATGCCAGTATGTCATAATCAGCGTAGATTGAACGAGGGTGAAGCGATCATGCTCATAATCAAGGTCATGAAGTAGCTAATAGTTGGTTAGTTGGCAACTGAAGGTGCGATGGACCGGGAGGGTGATAAATTACTCTAGCTCTTTCAAAAAAGATTTGTCTTGTGACTTTTCGAGGAGGATAGCCTGCTTCGAGCAGGAGATTATTGTCCACAAAAGCGGCAGCAGAAAGCAGAATGGCGTGGTAAAGGAGCAAGCTGACTCGGCCCTTGCTCCCGTCTTCATGCTGAATAATGCTCAGAAACGGCTCTAGGTCAATGATGGGCATAAATGGGTGGACGTATTCCACATAGGCGAGCAAAAGACTGTTTTGCAGGGGCAATGGCGGAAGGATGAAGGCGCCTTTGCTCGCCAGGTAGGCAGCATCGACCGCAGACACTGTTTGTGGTACAGGATTGATAAATTGCGGCAGCTCAACAACAGCTGCGCCGTCATCAGATAGGCTTAGCTGTGGTTGAGACTGTGGTTGACGCTGTGGTTGAGAAGAAGAAGAGCAAGAGTCTTGCGGGATCGGTTCAGAGGGCCGTCTCTTGGAGAGGGGCGATGTGCGTTCATCTTTGATGGGTGGCGAGGGCAGAGGATTGGAGGTAACGACGGACGTCAACTTTGCGGAGTCT
The DNA here is from genome assembly GCA_003056585.1 of Lecanicillium sp. MT-2017a. Lineage (NCBI taxonomy): Eukaryota > Fungi > Ascomycota > Sordariomycetes > Hypocreales > Cordycipitaceae > Lecanicillium > Lecanicillium sp. MT-2017a. Next base: position 69,059 of record PXYN01000147.1, on the reverse strand, counting down.
TTCTGGTCCGTGGTTCTGTACCTGGTTAGATGATTGTTGATACCAGTTTTTGCATCGAGATGTAGGCAGCAATATATAATGTGGAAAGAGAAACGCGGAGGGAGTAACGACATTGAAGCGGAGAGAGGTAGTTGGGCATTGCCTTGGCTACTTACTTGCGACGCGCACGTACGCCTTCACGTTCTGTGCACTGCAGGGATAGTCAGCATCCGCTCCATTGAGGGCCGGCGCGGGTGCGGGACGTGGGGTGATTTCCGATCTGTCATACCTCAAGCTTGTCTACATGACAGTTGGAGCACGGAGACTTCCTGACTACATCGCAGCGTATCTTGCGTTTATGACATGAGAAACAGGCGCGCTCTGCTCTGGTGCTCTTGTGCCTGGGCGTGAATCCGGGTGGCTTCCCCGATGGAGGCTGGCCTGCTGCTGCGGCGGCGGTCGCTGTTGGTGTCGATGAAGTTGATGATGACGGCGGCCCTTGCTTGGGTGCTGGGCGAGCCATCAGGCTAGGGAGCTGCGAGATGGATAGACCACTCGGGCTAATGACGTCAGGGTGCGACGTCGAGGAGGACATGGCTATGATGATATGGTCAATGGATTGAATCGTGGCCCTCAATACTGTATGGCGTCCGCAGTAACAGTAACGTGGTTTGATGCGGGGAGGAAGACGAGAGGCATATAGGCACGTCGTAAAGGCACGGGAAGGCACATAAGCGGGCGGCCAGAGGCTTGACATGGGACGGGGGAATGTGGGATGCGGGACAGACAAGGAGCTGGGCATGGAGTGGGGTGCAGCCCTCGCCGCACGGGCAGGCGGGTCAACAAAGGTGAGCCGAGGCCGAGTATCTGGATCTGTTGATGGGCCATGATGGGCCATGCCGTTCTCCACTCTTCACCAACTACTACTACGGTAGAAGCGTGGCAGACGACCTCGTACGAGCAGGATCATCCGCATACAACAAGCCATAAGGCCCAATTTCTTGAAAGGATACGAATGCATACTCCGTTGCATGTCGCGCATTACGCAGCGCCCAATGGGGACTCAGCGGGGCATTATGCCCTACCGACGATGGTGATCATGAGAGGAGGCGACATATTGACCAGGGTTCCCCGCGCCCTCCAGCGACGCTGCACGCATTATGCTACTCGTTCAAGCCATATTTGTCTCGTAATAGGCACGGAGGCACACTCCAAGTAGCCGCCAGCCTCTTTGCCCTGCGATTATGGTGGCAAAGCTGACTCGCCCGTAGCTGGGCATCGAATGGCGTGGCGTTTCGGCCATCAGCCTAGTGCTCTTTTGTCGTGTCATTGCAACTGCCCATGTTTGGCATGGCGACAATGCAATATTCATAGCCACCATAATACTGCTGGGGTCTTACTCGTTGATCCTCCCAAGTTCAACTCCAAAAACACGGCAGGATTTACGACGGCACCCTCCACCAAGGCTGCGCCATATATGCAAGTAGTATGCCGAATGGGGCTGGCTGCACGACGTCTTGCAATTCAGTTACCTTTCCGCTTTGACAATATGGCCCTTCTGGCAGTTTTCTGTGATCTTTCGGCTTTGATTTTGCACTGCTGTGTATCAAAGAAGGGTCTAGAGCCTCATGAGCACCCACAAAACCCTGACGGCACTACCCTGCCTGGGCGGTTGTTACCCCAGACTTGATTGGCAAGCCCGGTCTTTACTCGTAACGACCCTCAAAGGCCCACACTCCACGCCATTATCCAAGACGCCGCTTGCGACTAACAGGCAAAGCACAACTGGCCGGTCCTCATGGCGGGTGGCTTGCGTGAGGGGTTGATTCGCGGCGTGGCTTCGACAGCCATCGGCACCGGTGTGCCTGTGTGCCTCGACCTGCAGCAGACCCAAGCCGAGGTGCCCTTTGCGTTCACAGTTTCAGTCTATTCTTGGTCTGGCCAGGCATGGTGAAACAAACACACCGTGCCAAAGTCGTAAAAAATGACTGCGAACATACATTTGTGCCGTAGAACAATGGGCAAAGGGAAGCATTCCAGCTAGCGAAGCATGCGACTTTCTGCACAAAATAGTAGACATGTAATCAGATGCTGGGTCCGTAAAATGTAACTCTATATGCAAGGAAAAGCAGTTAACTCTCTCGCCTTTGCATTGCTCCAGTGTCGCGTTACTGGTTGGTCTCGTGTGCCTGGCGTCCCATCTCGTCCCCACACACACATTCTTCGGTCAACGCACCATCCTGATTTGATACACCTATACGCAGCCGAAATGTCAGATATGCCAAATGGCCTGCCCTTTGAAAAGGATGGATCATCACCGACCCAGCCAGGTATTTGCGTGCTTTTCTGCATCGAAGCCACAGTTGCTGCCGAGGCAAGTGTCCTTCTTGCTTGTGGTAGACTCCCCTTATATCACTGTCTCGCCCATTTTATACGTTACATTTCATTGATGAGGGCTTATATCAACTCGAATTAGGAGAGGTACCACCTTTCTTGCAAGTGTACAGCAGCAAAATGGCTTCTCGAGACGGACCAAAGGCTACGCCAGCGGCCACTTCTAGGGTGTCACAGTCGGATAGCAGCGATGCAGAATCAGTAGACGACAACATCAGGGCGAAGCCCAGATCTCCAAGGCTGAACAGAAAACAAAAGATTACGAGACACTTTTCCAAGAATTGGAAGTGGTACCTGCTCGGTCTTATTGTGTTTCTTGCCATACTTTTGCCAATACTGTACGTTTGCATGGCCAACTTACCAGTGTCGTGGGCGTTGTCGCTAACGTGAAGTCTTTCTTTTCCAGTTTCAAGGTCATCGTACCGGCAATTGTACAGCTCATTCTCAACAAGGTTGACCTGCCTGTCAACTTTGCGTCAATCATTCCCCAGTCCCCTTCCGATGTTCTCTTGTCCCTGAACACGTCCATTAGCTCTCCGCTACCAGCCACCATCGGCGCGACTACACTTTATCTATATAACAAGGACACGGAACCATTTACACCGTATCTTCCTATCCCACTCGCCACCGTCAAAGTGAACGGAAAGACAGACATTTCTATTACTAACAAGACTGTGTCCATCCTGGACACTGGTGAGCTTGTCAAATGGTTCCGGGAATATCTCGTCAGCGAGCAAAAGGATCTCTATGCGCGAGCCAACAGCACAGATGTATATCTTGGGAAGCTGCACTATACACCGAAACTTGACAAAGTCATCCCGATTCCAGGCCTTAGGAACTTGGAAGGGGTAGGCATGGAGGACTTGAAGATTGAACTGAAACCCGTCGACGGCAAAAACCTCTGGGCCAAGGCAGTCCTGCCTAATTGGGGGCCAATTACGCTTGGCTTGGGCAACCTAACGCTTGATGTCTTGTCTGGCGACCTCGTTGTGGGCAAAGTTGATGTATACGACGTCTTACTGAAGCCTGGAAACAACACAATCGCTTGCGACGGCTTCTTCAACCTGACTGCTGTCGCTGGAAATCTAGGGAACATCCTACAGACTCAGTCTGGGCCTTTGGGCGGCGGCAAGGTTGAACTGGGCCTCAGGGCGGGCAAGGCCACGCTTCATGGAGAGCGACTTACCTTTGTGGAAGAAATTCTCAAAGATAAAGTGTTCAAAGTCAATGTGTCCATATTTAATTTGGCCACCTCCCTTTTGGATGGCGTCTTGGGCGCGGCATCGCCATCGCTCGGTGGTGGTGGTGGCGGCGGCAGCGATGATGACGGCAAGTCAACATCATCTGTGCTTGATGCAATCGGCAGCGCCTTTTCGAACAAAACTTTGATGGATGATATAAAAGGATATTTGGATCTATAATGCAAGTAGCTGGCTATACTTCGCAAGGCGTCGGGCTGTGGGTTGCTCGGTATGGGCATAATGGGAGATACTAGAGCCAACAATGCGTTGTGACGGCTTACACCATGGGACATGTGGACAAGGAAATTGTTTTCGGTTATTATGCTTTGGCGTCATTTACTAGCTCAGCCGTATCAGTCTAATTTGATCTTCGACTCGCTCAGTTATCCTTGGGCTACTTGCCCTCGCCGTCAAGAATAACCGTGTCCATGAAGGCCTTCAGACGACCGGCTGCCACATTTGGTCGAAAGGTCATGTATTCGAACACCGCGGCATCATGAGGCTCCCTCTCCCCCACAACGAGCTGTGTGTCTACCAATGGTGCTTGGCGCCTGATAAGGTTGGCAAAGTCCCGGCCATGATCGGCAATTGCCTCGTATTCGCCGATGGTGATATTGAGCTTCTCCACGACCCGTTCGAACCCTTCAAGGCATATGCGGGGAGTGTCTAATGGTGTGAGCAAAGACTCTTTACCGCAGTGGTACTCTTCCACCTCGTCGTCATGAACGACAATTGGCATAAGAGCCTCTATCTTGCCGCTTGGGACCATGTCGAAATTCCGATTCTTATTCCGACTTTCCATGGACTCTGCGTATCGTGTAAGGTATGGAGATATGAGGAAGGCAGCCTTAAGAGGTGTGTCGAGTACAACTTGCGGTACCTCGGGATGTGAGTCGTAGATGTGAAGCAGCAGCTGCGTGGTGAGATTGGCGCCCGCAGAGTCTCCCCCAATGAAAATATCACGCGCGCTAAAGCCTTGTCGGCGAATTTCTTCGAAGCCAGCGACGGCTTCTTTAAGATGGTTCGGGTACTTCGATCTCGGAGAGAGGGTGTATTGGAGCATGGCGCACGCAACATTGACACCAGCATCGGCGTACCGCTTGACAAATATGTCCCAGCACATCCGCACGTGTGCTGAGCTCAATGGAAGGAAAAAGGCACCACCATGAAGGAAATAGACGACCTTGGTCGCCTTTTCACGGTTGCCGAGCCATAGCAGCGCTGAGTCGCCCTTCGTTTCGAGCTTCTGCACGTCTTGACGAATGTAGTCCCTGTAGACACTGTTCTTTTCCTTGTTGACCATACGTCTCACGCATCTATTATACACGGTGAGACCGGAGGGGATAATGGCTTGTGCCTGCAATGGGTGCAGCACGGCCAAGACGGCCCTCACAAGGGCACATGGGAGAACATATTGCAGTCTAACTCGCCATAGCGAATAAAACACCACAAACCGGCAAACATTTAGGCCAAGGGCGGCAGGCACTGCATGCGTCAGTTAGATCAATGGACCAATAGTATTCTTTGGTGAAGGATAGAGTTACAGAAAATAAGTAGGCGAGGAAGCAGAGTTAGCCGTTTTGCCCAGCCGAGGCCCGGGTTGGTGGTCTGAATAATATCGACAGGCGATTAGCACCGCACTAATGCAAACTTCCGTGCATGATTGATAAGGGCGTGGCGTCTGACTTACCATGGTGCCGAGGCGGTATAGGATATCAAGATTTTAAAGAAGTCGCATAAGTGCAACGAGGCAGAAGAGTCGAGGAGCAGAATTGCAAGTTTCCGAAGGTGGAAACAGGGAAATTACGCGATATCATATAGCTGCGCACAGTTGCATAGAGCTGAGTTACGTTTCTTCGAGCATGTGACAGCACGTCGCGACGGTGAGTGGTGTACTCCGTACGCACGTACGGGCGCGGAACGCAAGTTGATCGATGTCCAATTGGGGGGGACCGCTTTGTCAACTTGGTCCTAGACCTTGCGCGGCTACTCTTGATGACTTACGAGTACGGGGACTGGGTATCCCCAAGGAGACGGGGTATCCCCAAGGAGACGGGGAAGCTCCTCCACGGGGGGTGGGGCGGCGCGGGCGTTTACAGCACAGGTTGAGGCCCGGGGTTAGGTAATGGTTGCATGTTGCCGGATCCGTGGGCCGGTATAGCCGACGTCACCAACCTGCGGCTCTCTACCTCACTGGGACTTCAAGATATGACCGTTTCATGTTTAGAATGCTGTCCCTGGAAGTAGTCCTTGTAAAATCAATTCAAGGGTCCGGCACAGTCTAGTATGACAGAGTTTCAATTTTCATTTAATTTCATTTACTATTACTATTTTCTCCTTGTGTAGTCTTGCCTAGGCGGGCGCCGCCCGGCTGCCGAACACCCCCGCCAGTATGTACACGCCCACCCTGAGTAGACTCGGTTCGTCGGCAACGTAACCGAGGCCATCCTCGCCGTCACCGTGGCTTTTAATAAAGACATGAAGCAGTAGGATCTATGGAGCTAGAATTTGTTCATTTTGAGTTTCTTACTTAAATATTTGTCGCATATATCGTTCTTTGGTCTTGTCGATACATTTCTTCGAACATCACCTTTTACATATCCGCCACCGTTAACAGATACACTGTATTATTGCAATATGGGAGGCTCCAATGAGTACCTTGATGCCATCAAGGAAGCTTTGGGCAAGGAAGGAAACCCAGTCGACTTTAAATACGAGGACCGCGATTCTATCTTATATAATCTCGGGGTCGGCGCCAATGCAACCGAGCTGAAATATGTATTGTAAGTAAGCCGACGACTTCCTTTGAAAGCTTCCACGGCCGCTAACCGTCGCGCTAACCTATTCCACAGCGAAGGCGATGAGGACTTCCAAGTTCTGCCGACCTACGGTGTTGGCCCACTCATGACCGCCGACCACGCATTCGGATTCGACAAGATCATCCCCAATTTCAACCCCATGATGCTGCTTCACGGCGAGCAGTACCTCGAGATTCGAAAGTACCCGGTGCCCACATCGGCCCACCTGGTCACCCGAAGCAAGCTTCTCGAGGTCCTCGACAAGGGCAACGCAGCAGTGGTCAAAATTGGCCTGACGACTGTCAATGCAAGCACTGGTGAAGATGTGTTTTACAACGAGATGACCGCCTTTGTCCGCGGATCTGGAGGCTTTGACGGTCAAAAGACACCCGCCGACCGCGGCGCCGCTACGGCTGCCAACAAGCCGCCGTCTAGGGCACCCGACTTTGTCTCTGAATATGCCGTCCCGGAGGACCATGCGGCGCTCTACCGTCTCAGCGGAGACTACAAGTAAGTCGTGCCGTACACTACCACAAATAAATTCATGGACGGGTAGTTCCTGGGGAAGATGAAGATCGTGATGGCTGACCAGAAGCATTTATTAGCCCTCTCCACATTGACCCCGCATTTGCAAAGATGGGGGGTTTCAAGAAGCCTATCCTTCATGGCCTCTGCTCCTTTGGTATAGCCGGCAAGGCTCTGTACGACAAGTATGGGGCATACAAGAGCATCAAGGTCCGATTTGCAGGCACCGTCGACCCAGGTCAAACAATCGTTACAGAAATGTGGCAGGACGGAAACAAGATCATCTTCCAATCAAAGGTCAAGGAGACTGGCAAGTTGGCGCTGGGAGGGGCTGCCGCTGAACTAGTCGACAAGACAAAGAGCAAGATCTAGAATGGTAGAACGATCATCCATGTATGAGTATGGGCTGGACAAAGTAGTATGAGTGCAACGAGTACGAAATAGAATAACCATAAAATAAAGTTGACGATCCGTTTGACAGCAAACCGACTTGAGACAGCCGCATAGCTCCACGGTGTCGCCCTGATACAGCCCGGTATGCAGCAAATTGACGAATAGGTTGTACGTACGGAGTAGTACTAGAGCTAACGGTTCGGCGTTAAGTCACCAGGCGCGAGACATTGACGCGACACCGCTCGCGAGCACCATACTAGCGAACTCGGAATGGCGCTGTGGGTTTTGCTGGGTTGGCGGACACATTACTCCTGGGGGAGAATACAGGGGTTCCCCATGTTGTGGCGTTGCCCTACACAGCCTAGTGGTCGGAGTTTAGCCCGTTATATGGCACTTGCTGTTAGCGGCCAATAGCGCCACGCCAAATTCGCAGAAGGATTGCTGTCACGGCTATATGGCAACCCAAATGGTGATGCAATTGCTGACCCGTTTTGGTGTCTGGGGTAGTTGCAGCCGCCAGTCGCCCTTCTGTCCGGTCAAGTCGAATTACAAATAGTACAATTGCGCCTAAAAAAGCGCGATATGCCTCAAACATCCCCAGTGTCCCCAAGGCATCGACTCTGATTGTTACACGCCTGTAAATATGTCACAAGACGATCTGAGGGCCGCTGAGTCTGGTGCAAACCATGACAAGGCTGATGCAAACCACGTCGAGAAGCTGCGGCAGCAGCAGTCCCACGCGGATATAGACCCTGAGCTGGACAGACGGCTCAACAGGAAATTTGACTTGCATATTGTGCCGTGGTTGTTTGGCATCTGGTGAGTATTATCATCGCAATTCTTTGCTTCAATGTAATAATTTGCTCTTTAATATCCGCTACTTACAACCCTCACAGGCTATTTGCGTTTATCGACCGAAGCAACATTGGAAACGCCAAAATCGACGGCCTCACCAAGGACCTCAACATCGAGACGGGCGCAAAATTTAACGTCGCCGTTCTCGTCTTTTTTATTCCGTACATTCTGGTTGATGTGCCCGGAAACTGGATCGTCAAGCGAGTCAAAGCCGGCATCTTTCTGCCCACTCTCATCACAGCATGGGGTATCGTGTGTACTTGTGTTGGTTTCACAAAATCTTTCGGCGGCTTGGTAGCCGGGCGCTTCTTTCTGGGAATGTTTGAAGGTGCTCTGCTCGGTGGCATATTGGTGTATCTTGCCATGTTCTATCGCCGACATCAAATGACCTATCGAATCGGTCTATTTTACTGCGCCGCTCCTTTATCAGGAGCCTTTGGAGGGCTTTTGGCGACGGGACTCGCCAAGATTGAGTATGGTGGCTACAATAATTGGCCATGGATCTTCTTCAGTAAGTCGATTGATATGAGAGTACAGAAAAATTGTGACAGGGTATAGTTCTAATGCAGTATAACAGTTGAGGGGTCTATCACTACAGTATTCGGCATTACCTGCTTCTTTTTCATGCCTCACACCCCCGCAGACGCGAAATTCTTGACAGAGGAGGAGCGTATCGCCGCCATGGCCCGTCTCAAAGACGATGCTCACGGTGCCACGACAGAATCCGACATCAACAATGAAAAGTTTCGATGGCACTGGGTCCGAATGGCTCTGCGCGCCCCGCAGGTGTACTTTTGCTCTCTGATCTGGATCTTTCTCCTTATCCCTCTCTACGTAAGCTGATGCCGATGAAATATCTTGGCCAATTGATTGTGCTAATAACACCCCGGCAGAGCTTCTCGCTATTCCTGCCGACCATCATCAAGGGTCTCCAGTACGAGACTACCGTTGCACAGCTCTTTACCGCCCCGCCCAACATGACGGGTTTCTTCGCCGTGCTCATTCTGTCGGTGTATTCGGACAAAATTAAAGCACGCGGACCAATCATGGCAGGAGGCTCCCTCTTGGCCATCGCTGGATACATCATGTTGCTGGTAGCCAAGAGAAGCCCCGTTAGGTATGGAGGAACGTTTCTCATCGCCACTGGCGTGTACCCTAGCTCAGCTATCATCATGGTATGTATTGCCGCCCTTTTACTTGAAAGAGTCGTAGATGCTGACAATGCCTGGGTAGGGCTGGATGTCCAACAACCTCGCGCCGCATTACGTTCGCGCGACAGGGCTTGGCATCCTGATTGCCTTTGCCAATACGTCTTCGTTTGCGTCATCCTTTATCTATCGCTCCCAAGATGCGTAAGTCCCTTTCTGTCATGTGATACATAATTGGGCTCATGACTAATTATACACAAAACAATAGACCAAACTACGTCCTTGGAAACGCGGTTTGTCTCGCGTCAAGTGTGCTGTGCCTCACCACGATTCTTGCACAGATAGCGTATCTGCACTGGGAAAATGGGAAGAGAGAGAAGGGCGACCGCGATCATAGACTCAGTAAAGGCAAAATTGAGGATCTAGGCAACCGCCACCCTGCCTTCAAATACACTCTCTAGTTCTTTTGAAAGGTGTTATGAATCCATTCGGCAGGCTGCAGCGTTTTGTCACGGCTCCGACGTCGGTTGCATTTTCACGGCGTTTCGTTGCGCCATTGCGCGGAAATTGCACGAATGCCTTGTTCTTTGTCCTATGGGTTAGAGGAAATAAATAATAAATGAGAATAGAACTGTTTGTAATGAAGAGCAGTTGATACCGCATGAGGCTGGCTACAGCCTGGGCTGGTCAAGGTGACGCTGTACTCGTAGGAGCAGAAGCAGTTGGGGTCCCACACAAGCTGTGGCCAATAAGGTCCACCTTGCGGGGAGGCGTCTTTCATCGAAGCACCTAGAAGGTACCCGCCATTGACTTTTCCCCCACCGGTGGGCGGATCAACGACTTTTGTGCAATTCTGACACTTCCCGTGCATTGCAACTGTTGCTATTCAAGAGACCAGCCTTCTGCTACTAGTCACCTCGCAACACACAGCATATCACCTAAAAGCTCACACATCAAACGATACCGCTAAACATGGCCTCCGCAGACGAGCTCAAGGCTCTCGGCAACAAGGCCATTGCCGACAAGAACTTTGACGAGGCAGTGTATGTTGTCGTTGCCCGCGTCTCCTAGACAAAGCTCCACGCTAACAATCATTCTACAGTGCCAAGTTTACCGAAGCGATTGCTCTCCAGCCCGAAAACCACATCCTGTACTCCAACCGATCGGCGGCGTATGCGTCCAAGAGGGAATGGGACAGCGCCCTCGCCGACGCCGAGAAGACGACCGAGATCAAGCCTGACTGGGCCAAGGGCTGGGGCCGCAAGGGCGCCGCTCTTCACGGCAAGGGCGATCTTCTGGGAGCCAACACGGCATACGAGGAGGGATTGAAGCACGACGCTAGCAATGCCCAGCTCAAGAGTGGCCTCGCCTCTGTTGAGAAGGCCATGCAGCAGGAGGCGGCAGCTGGTGGCGATGGTGGTTTCCCCGGCGGCGACCCTGCCGCTGGCCTTTCGCGCATGTTCAACGACCCCGGCCTTCTCCAGAAGCTGGCTGCCAACCCCAAGACGAGCGGCTACATGTCCGACCCGAGCTTCATGGCCAAGCTTGAGCAGCTGAAGAAGAACCCTCAGATGAGCCCCGACATGTTCAGCGACCCCAGAATGATCCAGGTTCTTGGCGTCATGATGGGCGTTGATATGGAGATGCGCGACTCTGACCCCCGCGAGCAGCAGGACACCAACATGTCCGACGCTCCCCCGGCCCAGTCGCAGCCCCAGGCCCCGAAGAAGGCCCCCGAGCCCGAGCCCGAGCCTGAGGAGCTCGACGAGGAGGCCCTCGAGAAGAAGAAGGCAAAGGAGGCTGCCGACAAGGAGAAGGCTCTCGGCACCGAAAACTACAAGAAGCGCAACTTTGACGAGGCTATTCAGCACTACACCAAGGCCTGGGAGCTGTTCAAGGACATCACCTACCTCAACAACCTCGGTGCTGCTCAGTTTGAAAAGGGCGATTACGACGCCTGCATCGCCGCTTGCACCAAGGCCGTCGAGGAGGGCCGCGAGATTTACGCCGACTTCAAGATTATTGCCAAGAGCTACGCTCGCGTTGGCACTGCCTACGAGCGCAAGGGCGACCTCGCGTCCGCCATTGAGAACTACAACCGCTCTCTTACCGAGCACCGTACCCCCGATGTGCTGAACAAGCTTCGCGCCGCCGAAAAGTCCAAGAAGGACGGCGAGAAGCAGGCCTATATTGATCCCGCCAAGGCCGAGGAGGCCCGTGAGGAGGGCAACAAGAAGTTCAAGGAGAGTGACTTCCCCGGTGCCGTTGCCTGCTACAGCGAAATGGTTAAGCGTGCTCCCGAGGACCCTCGTGGCTACAGCAACCGTGCGGCGGCGTTTATCAAGTTGTTTGAGTTCCCTAGTGCCCTGGACGATTGTGCCATGGCCGTGAAGAAGGACCCAACTTTCATCCGCGCTTATATCCGCAAGGCCCAGGCCTACTTTGGCATGCGCAAATACTCGGACTGTGTTGACGCCTGCACTGAGGCTCAGCAGATCGATGCGGAGCACCACAAGGGGGCCAATGCCCGCGAGATCGAGCAGCAGCAGCAAAAGGCCTTTGCTTCGATGTACACGGCCCGCGACAACGAGACGGAGGAGCAAACGAGAGAGCGCTTGATGCAGGACCCCGAGGTATGTTTTCGCTCCTGCTCCTTCAAAAGACTAAGCGAGCATGTGCTAACAAGTATAACAGATCATGAGCATCATGCAAGACCCCGTCATGCAGTCTATCCTTCAGCAGGCCCAGTCGGATCCCGCGGCCCTGCAGGAGCACATGAGAAACCCTGGCATCAAGACCAAGATCCAAAAGCTGATGGCAGCGGGGGTCATCCGCGTCGGCAGGTAATTATAGGTAGCAAAGCTTGTAAGATACAAAAAGTTAGGTCCCGCGGGGCACAGTTAAGTTGTGTTAATGAATATATGATACCGATTAATGCTCCTGTGCTTCTTGTGCTAGAAATACGTAAGCTGATGATTGCTGTCAGCCCTCTATGCTTACCTCCAAAGGCATTCGAATGCCAGCGTGGACAAGGACGCAATTTCAGCTCAACTAGAGGGTCTAGAACTGAACGCGTGTTCCCTTGCAGCACCCGAACCCGCCCGGAATCCGAGCCATCCAGCGCCCCGCAGCCCCCAACCCAGCCACTGCAGGGCCTTGATGGCCCGCTGCTTTGGTGGCGCTGACGGCGTCACAGTGGCCAAGCCAGCGGCGGCGGGGACCCCTTAGTTTATTTGCTCAAACTACCGCCAGGCCCAGAAGGAAACGGCGGGCGCTGGAGACTTTGCTTTGTAACAGCAACAACCTCAAACTCGCTTGCTGAAAGAGCAGTCGCTTTCGGTAAAGATGACAGCTGGTACGTCTGCGATCGAGCACGGACGACGTGCGCGAGCCACACCCGAATGGTTACCGAGTTGAGCTAACATGATATCCCGGTCCGCGCAGATGCGACGTGGGCGACCCTCTCTACGCGAGACCTGCTCGTAGAGCTGCAACGTCGACAGGATGGCGAGCGTCCCGCGTGCGGCGGCAAGGCGCAGGGCTGGTATGATATGGCGGCGCACGTCTTTGCGCTATTTCTTATCCTTGTGCTGAGCACACTTGGTGAGTATTCGCAACTTGCAAAGCCACGCGGCCTACGCAATGGCAAGGGAGGAAGAACTCGATACTGATGCACTCTGGGATCTCTAGCCTGCGGCTTCCCATTGATCGGGCGACGAACAACGAGCGGCCGACGACAAAGCACACTGATATTCTACTGCCAGCACATTGGCACCGGCGTCCTACTCGCAACTGCCTTTGTGCACCTGCTACCCACTGCGTTTGAGTCGCTGACGGACCCATGTCTCCCGCACTTCTTCAGCAAGGGATACACACCACTGCCAGGCCTGATTGCCATGGTATCGGCCATTATCGTTGTAGGCGTGGAATCCTACCTGACGGCCAGAGGCGCCGGCCACTCCCACTCGCATGGTCACCACGGCATGTGGGAGGATAGCGACGGCGAGGGCGAGCACGGCCACGAAATGAATGGCCTCGCAGAGCGACGCGGGGATAACCTCCGGCCGGCCGATATTACGGTAGAGGACGCAGACGCGGAAACGACACAGGGACTCGTGGCTGGTGCCTCGCCGCTGCCTAGCTCGACGCCGACGAATGCCCGGTCACGCAAGATGTCTTCTGACGCAGCCTTCCACGACGGTGACTCCGACCTCGAGCTCGACCTTGACGAGCTGGACCCCGAGCCGCAAGGGTCCCAGGGCAATAGCGGACAATACGCGTCCTTGACGAAACCGGGCCACCGCCGCGCAGAGTCGACCGACATTCCGCCACAGACACCCGAGCAGCAGCAGCGACAGCTCTTGCAATGCCTTCTCCTCGAGGCAGGCATCCTCTTCCACAGCGTCTTCATCGGCATGGCTCTATCAGTTGCCACGGGCCCTGCCTTCATCGTTTTCCTCATTGCTATCAGTTTCCACCAGTCTTTCGAGGGCCTCGCGCTGGGTAGCCGAATCGCGGCGGTGCAGTTTGAGCGCAAGTCGATACGGCCGTGGCTCATGGTTCTCGCGTACGGCTTCACCACGCCCATTGGCCAGGCCATTGGTCTTGTGGTTCACCGCATCTACGACCCGGCGTCCATGGGCGGGCTGATTGTCGTTGGCTTCATGAATGCCGTCTCGGCGGGTTTGCTCCTCTATGCCGGCCTCGTGCAGCTCTTGGCCGAGGACTTCCTCTCAGAGAAGAGCTATAAGATTCTCAAGGGGAAGAAAAGGTTCCATGCCTATCTTGCTGTTGTCGGCGGCGCTACGCTGATGGCTGCTGTGGGTGCTTTTGCGTAGACTGCGAACGGCTCTGCATGAACAAGGCGGATAAAAGACGGGCTTTGGCGTTTTGGATTTCATTTTCTATTCCGTTAATATGTGGTTTGTAATAGTAATACAGGCATAAAATTTACAAATGCTTCATTTCATATTCAATCTACTCATAATATCATCTCTTAAATGGCTATGATAATGTGTGGCTGCTACTGCTCATCAGCAATTTAGGCCGACGAAGCAGACCGAACTTGTTCGATGGCATCCAGCTTGGCCTGGTCCAAATTTCCAGCATGTACTTCTTCTTCGATATGCTCGCGAGCCTCTCTCTTTCTCTTTGGCCTTCTCAGCTGGTTAGCGGCTTAATGCAATGTTAAGGAGATTATTGTGTACGTACATGAGATGGCGCACGTCGACGATACGCAGTCCGACTGTCAAGATAATGACCAAGGCTGCGAGGGCAATTGCTGACTGCCATCCGTACTTGTCTGAAGAAAGCCAAGTTAGTCATGTGGCGAGGGACCATGGAGGGTTCGAAGAGCTTACAGTATGGCGCTTGCTTTGCTGGCCAAACCAACACCTGGCTCCAAGCAGAGATGGAATAGTAGCCAGCAATCGAAGCACCGACAATCAATGTGCGTAATTCGGGGTCTCTCGGGGCTCTATTGTTGTATGGTTAGCAAGTCGTTGCCACCACACTGCAAAATGCTGCACTTACAAATCGGAAAGCCAAGCCCAAATGAGTGGCGCGGTGCCAAGCGGGATGTGAGAAATGAAATAACCGGCATATGCCGCCGACAATGGGGTGCTTTGAGGATGCGATGTCCAGACACTTAGGATTATAGCGGCAACGATTATAATGACGGCTGGAAGGAGAGGTTGTTGTCAGCTGATGGCGAGGACGCGAACATGGAGAGTGTTACCTTGGACGACAATTAAGAACCATCTAGTACGGAGAACATCGGACAAGAGTGCCCACACCCATACTGAATTCATTATTAGCGATGAGCTGCGTATAATAGACACGACATACGTACCAAACACAACATTAATGGCACTGCCACCAATAGGGATGAGATTAACCTGAGGACCGCTCCAGCGGCGTGTGCCATCACTGTTCTTAATCGACTTGAGAAACAGGCCAAAGTAGTTGTATCCGGACGTGGCCAGAACCATGGCAATGTAGAGTACACCAATGACGTATACGAGCCATCCAGCAAACGTGCGCCTGGCCAAGTTAGTTTGGAGGTTAGCGATGAAAAGTGAATGCTAGTACATACTTTGCACCGGCCCATGACATGGGCTTCGCATCAATGCGATCGGTTCTTTTGAGTCGGCTCATGGCAAATTCAGCGTGGACCTTTTTGAACCAGAATGACCACGGGTTTGGCTTGTGCGGCATGTCGGGGATCATGATGAAACCTGCCAGGCCCCAGATAACGGTGATGATGGCATTGATGACAAAGAGCCATCTTATTTCGAGTCAGTACGCGTCGGACAGATTAATTGTGGTGGATTTTTGGACAATGTCATCTTACCTCCAACCCGAAAGACCATATCTACCATGAAGCGTATCAATAATAGCGGCGGCGCAAGCACCAGACATCATCTGGCCAATGGCCTGGCACGAGTGGTAGAAGCCAATGCGCTTGGCCATTTCTAGGGGTGTATACCATGACACTTAAAGGTAAAATTAGTGGCCATACAGCGGTGGGGTGGGTAGTAGCAGGACATACTGAACAAGGTGATCATGCCGGGATAGGCTGCGCTCTCGCACAGGCCGAGAAAAGCACGCAGGACATAAACCTGCTGGGCGTTCTTCGTCATGGCAAAGAGTCCAGTAATGATTCCCCAGACAATCTCAAGCGAGGGTAGCCACCAACTGGGTCGAACATAGGTCATGATAATTTGCGACGGAATGAGCATGAGGCAGTAGGCAATGTTGAAGTACGTGGTGAAGCTATGAAGCTGTGAGAAAGCGGTAGAAAAGTAACATTGCTCCGGGGCACTTACTAGTTGAGCTCGTTTCCATACAACTCCAGCTCCTCTTTCATGCCAGAGACGTATGCATTGTTGATGTTGGACTGGTCAAGGAACCTGTAGGCGAATGTTAGCAAGGAGTGGGCGGACAGAGCCACAGCGGAGTTATAGCAGCGACTTACTTGATGACTGCAGGGTTCAATAATGTCAATATCGACATAAAACATAAAATTAGGCCAGTTCACAGATACTTACTTTGAGAAATACATCCAAAAGTCAGCAAGAAAATGTCCAAGCGCATGACGAAAGCGCGTTCCTCCCTTGACACAGCATCGACGAGCTGTGGCTCCTCTGAGCGGCGAAACAAGCCCTTGAATCTAGCCATTTTTACGATGGCACAAAGCGCACTGTACATTTTTGCTAATTGCACAGATGCCGTCCTGCTATATTCCTTGCTTGGATAAAAAGAAGAGAGGAAGTTCAGACGAGCAGGGAAATATGCAGTCACGCCGGCACTTGACCGAGACTGCGTGGGGGGTTCGGGCACATTTCAAGACACGCTACGATATCGGAGCTAAACTGCGGCTGGCATTGCCGCGAGACATTAGGTTTGCACCACGACGTCGTGCAGTAGATAAGCAACGAGACGGCAGGAAGCGGAAAATTTGGCAAATATTCAGTCAGGGTTCCTACAAGTTTATATTTTCGAGAAATGCTTTTTTTCTACCTCTCTTTGAACATGAAACTGGTGATCTCATGCTGCGCAACGTTGCGCCCTGTAGGGCAATTGGAAGGAAGTGGTTCCTGGTGTTGTTTCATTATCGTAGATCAGCTTGACTCGTGCGCGGCAGTCCCGTCTGATATCCGAAATTCTTGATACATTAAGAGCATGACTACGGAGTATGCTTATCTAGGTCTGGCGTGCTCGTTGACAGCCGTTGCACCAACGCTCAGTACCTATCGGGCGGGGTTCCAGTGGGCGGGCTTGTAGGGCTGTGTGGCTGTTTTGTAGCTGTACTCGTATGGAGTAGCTTTTGTTACGCGGTCGCTACGGACTACTGAGGCTGTAAGTCGGCCAGCCACACCGAGTGTTTCCTGGCGGCAACAGCGCTTAACGCGGAGGGTGCGGGACTAGCGATATACTTGGCAACTGCAGGCGTCCCGAAAGGGACATCGTGATCCTTGTCCACGTGTCGCTCATGGTATTGGTACTGTACTGTTTCTATATTTAGGGCCGACATGGTAATATAATGAATGGCTTGCGGAGCGTGGCCATGTGCATGCAGAGGTGGCTTGGTATGTCCAGCACATGGTGCTTCCGGACAGAGGCACAGGCCCAGGTCATGGCCTGCATATTTCCCTAGACGGCCAGTGTTGCGGTATGTGTCGTCTTCTTGGGATGATAACCCTGTCGCGCGGCTGCCTGGCACGCTGAAGAGCTTAAACGCTAGAGTTGTGGCTGCAGCTACGAAACAGCGTTCGCTGCGGCCGGTTAATTAAGTCAATATTTTAGTAGAGAATACAGGCTGTGTTCCAGGCCATCGCATAGCCCCAAATTTAATTGTTACCTGGGCTCCGTTTCCGCTGCTGTAAGCTGGCCGCCGTGTTGGGATGAGTCCGTTTGAGATATAAAGGGCCACGAAGGCACTCTTGCAGCCCTAATCGCTCAGTAATATCTACTACCTTCTGTCTTCATTCTTATGCCCATTTTGCATTTCTGTGCCATTTTTGTTTTCAAGATCTATTATTGTTTCTCTTCAAAATGTCACTTGAGCCACCAACAACCGTCTCATCACTTGCCACACCCGTCGCGAATGATGATGAGGAGCAACACAGTGTTGTTTCTGAAGTCTTTGACACACACACCACTTTCAACGTGCCTGAAAATGTCAGCAGCGGGACTATGTCGAGTCCTGAGCCAACCCAGTCTCTACATGCTGACCAAACACACCAAGCTGCAGTTCTGGCAGAAGACCCATTTGACAGCGAAGCCAGTCACGCCCTTTTTGACGCCATTGACCAGTTTCAATCTTGTGGCACGGGTAAATTTGACGCAGCCACTCCACAGGTACCTACTTTCCGCTCATTCTCCGTCATATTGCCGTTCAATGTTAGCTTACAGCCCCCTAGCTTGTGGTTGTCGGGGCGCAGTCTGTTGGAAAGTCTTCTCTGCTCCGGAGTTTGACCGACGTCCCCTTCACAGTTGGTGATGGTTGCTGCACACGTTTCGCAACTCGCATAGTCTCGAGCCGAACGGCGCCGGGCACCCCGAACAAGGTTGAGATTACAATCACCCCTCCGGACTTCAACACGGAGCATTTTGGCTATGCGCAAGACGGTTCCTACAAAGAGTATCACTGGGAGGGCGCATCTATCAGCGTGGAGGAGTTCAAGGAAATCGTTAACCTGGTAAGGGATTTTACCAAGTAAAATCTTTCCGTTCCGTCTTTGCATTTGCTAATTGGAAGACAGGTTTCTACGAGATATATGGGCATCAATGCTGGCCACGGCGAAGACAAGAAGAACTTTGCAGTGGAAGTGCTGAAGGTAAAGGTAACTGGTCCGAACCGTTCGCATTTCAGCATCCTTGATCTTCCGGGCATTATTAGCTATGCCCACAATGTTCGAGAGAATGAAATGAATGGGGTCCGTGACTTGGTCGCCAAGTACATGGCTCGGCGCGAACATATTGTCATGTAAGTACTTGAACTCCGCTCTGGAAAGCTATTAAACAGACACTTATGAATATTTTGTAGCTGTGTAGCTGATGCCTGTTCCGATCTTTCTAATCAAGAAATTTTTAAACTGGCCGCTCAGCATGTCGATAAAGAGCGGCTTATTGGAGTATTTACAAAATGCGACTTGAAGACCGAAAACATTGAATCAGTAAGTTAGCTACGATAATCTGCGCCTATTTGAATACTTTGGCTTACGCGTATAGGTTGTTTGTATCGCTAATGGAGCCGACGAGGACAGCCAGGCACACGATCACGAGTGGTTCGTGGTCCGAAACAAGACGAATGCCGAGCAAAATGATCCCAAATTCAATCAACTCGAGGCGGAAAACAACCTTTTTAATAAGAGGCCATGGAACAACATTCCTCAGGCACGACGAGGCTCGTCAATGTTGAAGAAATATCTTGCCCGATTGCTCTGCGACAAGATCCGCGACGCCTTCCCCCAATTGATCGAAAGGCTCACAGCAAAGCTCCGGCAAGCTGAGGAACGCAGGAATGCACTTGGGGATCCTCGAGTTACCTATGAAGAGCAAAGATCATATCTTGTTAATATTGCTAAACGCTACGAAAACCTTGCCAGCGAGGCGATGAAGGAGCCTTGGGAGCTGGGCAATGCTGATTACCGGGCGAGAACAATTATCCGCGAGGCGAACGAGGCATTTGCAAATGAAATGAGAGAAAAAGGCCACGCATACGAATTTCAAGACCACTCAATCACGGAAGAAGAGTGCATTGTCCGACTCGAAGCTGCTCTGCCCCTCTGCACTAATCACAATGATGCTAAAAATGACGACGGCAAGGCTCTGCCCCTCCGCACTAATGACACTGAGGCTAGAAATGACGACGGCAAGGACAACAATGACAACGACTACGACGACGACGTTGACTTTGAGAAAATACCTCTGTTTGCTGTAATTCGTGAGGAAGTTGCCGTCTGTAGCAGCACCGAGCTGCCTGGTATGGTGAACACCAAGGTGATTTCACGGCTTTACATGCTGCAAAGCCAAAAATGGCACCAAATGGCCGACACTCACGTCCAGAAAGTTGCAGTCGCGATTGCCACCGCCTCTGTTGCAATTCTCAAGGAAGCTTGCAGCCCTTCTGGTCATAGCGGATCGCTTTTCAAAGAAATAATGCACATGCTTGAGAAGGCTCACAATGAGCACCTAGCAGAGCTATCAGAGCGCTTGAAAACGTACTGCGATGGAGAGCAGAGCAAAATATTGCAGACGACTGACCCGGCATTTTTGCGAAAGCGCCAGCTGCTTCGCTCTCTCCGTATCGCAAAGGGCCTACGAAGAGCCCAAGAGAAACTTACTAAAAATCGGAGAATTATGTCCGTCGAGAAACTAGGGAGTCTTGTTTGTAACGAGTGTCACTTATCATCGACAAATAACACAGTGGCAGAGGTTCACGATACTTTGAAAGTCTACTACGAGGTGAGCCACTTGTCGCGATCCGATATGGGGCAGGTTCAGAATTCTGACGGTAGACAGGTTTCACTCAACGCTTTTATTCGCCACGTCACAAATGACATTATTGAAGGCTTTGTGAGGGACCCTCGCAATCCGCTTCGACGCTTTTCTTCGGATTACATGTATAGTCTCTCGGAGGCTGATGTGAGACGCCTTGGAGCCGAGAGCAGCGAAGTTTCTAAAGAAAGAGAGAATCTTACAAAGCGGATTGGAACCTTGAAAAGCGTCTGGGAGGCCGGGCAGCTGGCCATGGCCAAGGCCGCAGCGGTTGCATAGTTGACGGGGAGGGTAAGGCACAGCGGACTGGATGTGCAACTTGATCTGAGCGTTTGTGATGATTCGAATTTGATCTATGTTCTGCAGATTAGTTTGTGAACGTTTCTCTCTTTTTTTAAGTTAATTTTTCTTTTTGTTTCGATTGAACGTTATGGATCACTCTCCGAGCACACTACCGTAATCTTCCGTGCAGGGCCTAACACGGTTTGGCCATAGACACGGTGGTATTGGCGCGTAAGTAGCGGCATATTAAGCTTTTGATAGGAGACCTTATCGAAAATACTAAATTAGATATGCGTTTATTTAACCACCTTTCTTTACCATACGCTGCATCCGATATTCTACAGAAAACGGCCCAATTTCTCCGAATTGGTGAATAATACGCCGCCTGCGGGCCCAACTGTCGTCGGGGTTCTGCGGAGTTCCCCACGGAACAGCCGCTATGGACGTTTTGCCCGTCCAGGCCGCCACAGCCAATGAGGGTGGCTTCATTTTCAATGGCTCGCGGGTGGCGCCACCTTGGCACTTTTGTCACCTTATCCCATTGTCCAACGTCTTGCTGTGGCCAACTCAGGCAATCACCTAGGAGCTTACTTTCTGCTATCAATTCTTCATATAGTGACATAGCCCTCCCTGTCTCTTTCGTTCTTCTACAATTGCGCCGACATCATGTCCATGGCAAGCTCAATCCTGCTGGCCGCGGGGTCCCTCGCCGTCAGCACCTTTATAAATTACTCGCCATACACAATGGCCACCAAGAAACCCGCGGGCGTCGATCCGTGGGCCGACTCGCCGATTCCGCTTGTTGCTACGCCGCAGTTTGAGACGGGCAAGGTACGAAAGATCCTCCTCCTATCCCAAGCCGCCAACCCGGCGTGTGTGATGCTGACTGAAAGCTCCAGATGGACATCTTCACCACGGGCGCCACGCACATGGCCCTGGTGCACAACGCGCTGATCCGGGGCTTCAACTCCATCTACGTGCAGGCGTCGCACATTCGCGACGAGGTCAAGCCCGACTTTGTCGGCTACTCGCTCGCGTGGGCCAAGTTTATGAAGTCGCACCACCACGACGAGGAGGACAGCCTGTTCCTCAAGGTGGCGGACCTGCTGCAGGACAAGGACGTCTGGACCGAGACGCACAGGGAGCACGAGTCCTTCCTCGACGGCGTGCTCGCCTTTGAGTCGTACCTGACGGGGCTGGCGGACCGCAAGGCGCTGTCGGCGGAGAAGCTGGTCGAAATCATGGACTCGTTCCGCGAGCCGCTCGGCCACCACCTGCACAGCGAGGTGGCCACCATTGCCAACCTGTCGACGCACCCGCGCGCGCCGCCCGAGGGCACGCTCGAGGCCGCGGCCGCCGCGCAGGTGTTCAAGGCCTGGGGCAAGAAGACCATCACCAAGGCCGGCATGCTGGACGTGGCGCCCTTCTTCTTCCTCAACCTCGATCGCACCTTTGAGCAGAACACCTGGTGGGGCTGGCCGCCCATGCCCAAGGTGATTCGCTGGGCCATTGTCAATGTGGCGGGCATGTACAACGGCAACTGGTGGAAGTTTGCCAGCTGTGCGCAGGATGGCTCGCCGCGGGAGCTGTTTGCGCTCGAGTATCGCTTCCAGGGCATGCAGCGCCCAAAGAGTGATGCGACGGCCAAGCCAGTCGCGGAGAATGGCGAGTTGTAATGGTAGGGAGTTTGCAGTGATTTGGAGAACGGGATAGGTGACTAGCGTGCATGGGGCGGAGTTGTAGCTTTAGTTTTGTATGTTGTAAATACCGATTGGAAACGTTGTAAGACGAATTGAAGCAAGCAAAGCGGTGGTCTTGACAATTGTTAGTGTAATGGTGACGTAATTCCGCTTGAGCAAGGCAATGGACTCGATAGAGTATTGAAGCTGGCTATTTCGAGAGCACGTCTGTAGATAAAGTAGATAAAGTTAAAGGTATATGTCTTGTATTAAGATGAATTTATAAAACACGCTAGTATCATTTGCCAATGGATATCTCAACCTCAGCGCTATTCGGACGTACATATTTTCACTTCCTCTGCCTCCTCTACTCACACCGCAACGAGCGCTTTATCCACAGCAGACGGTGGCCTCTTTGACGCCGGCTCCTTGTTGGTCAGGGGTCCTGCAGAGTGTTAATATGCCTTCCAGACGTGCGTACTTTTATGAGTTAACGTACCTAGCAATCATGGGCTCCCAGTTAAAGGCAAAGCTGCCGACGTAGGCACCAATGAGGATACAGGCAAAGATGTAGCCATTGTAGTACATGGCGAGCCTGGGCATATGGTCAGCATTGCGATCTACAGAAGCTACAGGGGAGGGAGATGGGAAGAAAACCTACAGCATCACAATGTAGGCCGTGCCAAACTGCAGCATGTGGAGGAACGAGCGAATAGCCTGCTGCAGAACCGTGGGACGGAACGGGGGGATCGGGGCACAGGCCGACATGCCGCCCATGCCGACGCCGTCGCTGGCGGAGCCGTTGCCCTTGCCCATGGCGGCGGTGGCGGCCTGGACGCGGGAGA
Organism: Lecanicillium sp. MT-2017a; assembly: GCA_003056585.1. Lineage (NCBI taxonomy): Eukaryota > Fungi > Ascomycota > Sordariomycetes > Hypocreales > Cordycipitaceae > Lecanicillium > Lecanicillium sp. MT-2017a. Next base: position 45,916 of record PXYN01000147.1, on the reverse strand, counting down.
GGTGCTGGTTGAGGAGGAAGCGGTCGTATTCGCGGGCGGAGCGGCGGAGGCCCTCGAGGGCGGCGACGAGGACGACGGTGGCGATGCAGGCGCCGGCGAACTGGCCGTTGGTCTCAATGTACCATTGTTCCGAGAGGAAGCAGCTGCCGATTGTGTTGATGTTGAAGAGCATCTATATCGAGGGTTAGTTACGAGACGAAAAGCCGTGTCGGTAGAGTAGTAAAAACGTACGGAAACCTTGCATTGCTTTCCTCCGCTGCCCATGCCGCCGTGGTTCATACCGCCGTGGTCCATGCCTCCCATGTCCATGCCGCCGTGATCCATGCCACCGTGGTCCATGGCGCTGGCGCCGGTTTGCGAGGCGCCCATGTCCATTGTCGTCTGTGTTCCCATGGGCATATCCATGATGATGGCGCTTGTGGTTGCGAGACGGGGAGGTTTGTCTCTGGGTATATGTCTATGTATATAAATATAGAGAGCCGCGTCGACAATGTCTTGGGCTCGGGTAGCGTTTGCGCAGCGCGGCGTATGTGTGTCTCGGCCCTATTTGCGTGCCAATGGTCGAATGCAAAGGTAGAAAAGGATGCCAAAAAAAAAAAAGCAAACAAACAAGTGCTGATGAGATGGATGGACCAAAAAGTCTAAAAATCGTCGATGTGTCTGCAAGCAAAAGCGGTACAAAGTAGAGTTTCGAGATTCAAGGTTTCCACAGCGTTTGCCCATCGCGGACGGCGGGCAGGGCAGCCACTTTATTTCTACTCGCTATGCTGCCGCAAGCCAAGCGGCAGGAGCCCACCAAGGTTGCGCACGATTTCGGAACCGCGGCGACCCTTGAGCACGATTACACATTTTAGCGTGGGTTATGGTGTGTAGCGTGTGGTGTGGTGGATTGCGGGGAGGGGTCCATTTGCACTGGGCTGCTCTGTTCGCCCTGTCGCAAGCTTAAAAACTGCCTCATACCAAAGACGGCGAGGACAGGCCAGAACGGGCCAAGGGCAAGGAATGAGAGCTACGCGTGTTTCATTGCTGCCAATTTGGTGACTGAGCGAGCAGATGAATCAGACCATTTCACTCGTGTTTCTAAAGTTACCACCCGACAACAGCGCGATGCGTTTGAATCTGCTCACGCGTCTGGAATGATGCCATCTTCACTATAAGCCAAGGTGACCGCAGTGGAGGTGAGCGAGTGAGTGAGTTGAGTGGGATTGAGCAAGTTTTCTGGGGGAAGCGTAAGGGCAACCTGCAGTGGAGAAGAATGGGTGGGCCACTGACCTGATGTAGCCGGCGCCACCAAACGAGGCACATTGCCGCCACATCGACAACCAGACACTCGGATCGTTGGTGGTGCCACCCTGTACTGTAATCTGTAACTGTGCGCAGTGGCTTTGCGAGAGAATGAGGCTGTTTCAATCGCCTGACGTGACGCCAAGTTGTGACGATATAACCGGGACCTGGATACTTGGTACCTGATTTTCCTACTTTTTTACTACTGCACAGCAAAGTACTACACCGTCATTCTGGAAAATGCCAAGCCCAGCGGGATGCACCGCAGGTCCCTGCCAATCCTCCCAGCCTAAAACGTGATCTCATTACAACCACGGATCTCGGTTTCCACTGCTGAAACCGCAGTCCAACGTCATTGGACCATTGCTTCCTGCAGGCCAAACTCTCCTCTTAGAGGTGCAGCTACAGACAGAAACGACCATCCCGGTTCGCCAGAGTTACATCCAACAGTTCTACTGTACTTTTACCCGTAACTACCCGTACTTCCCATACGCAACCCATTCCAATATCAAGACAAGGCAGAGTCACATCCATCTCGTATACATGTACGGAACACGACTAAATCACATCGCCTTCAGTCCATCATTAATATTGTATACACTACACTCCCCCCAGCCACCTCAAAACAACAACACGCTATACCCGTGTATGTTCAAGCACTTGGCAATGTCCCAGTTCTCATCCACCTCGTCCGCGCTCGCCCACACCTTTTCCATAATCATCTTGGCCTCCTTGATGGTCCCAAACACCTGCAGCGGGCCCAGCCTCGTCACCATCTCGCGAAACTTGTCCCGCTCCCCGCCCGCCTCGGGCGCCAGGCAGCCCACCACGCAAAACGGAAACGCCATCGACTGCAGCGTCTTGCCCCCAGGAATGTTATACATGAGCTCCGTCGCCTTGCCCACCGAGCAGCGAATCTCCGGGCTCGACTGCTGCCACCCGGACATGACCGTGTTGAGGTAGATGAGCGCCGCGTGCAGCCACACCAGGTTGTGCACCACAAACGCCGGGTGCGCGTCGTTGTTGGTCGGGTTGAGGCTCGCCAGCGGGTCCTGCGCCAGCGACAGCGCCCGCTCCACGGGGTCCTGCACCTGGCTCTGGCCCTCGAGGTGCGCAATGTTGCTCCGGATCGTCTCCGCCAGCACCGACGCGCGAGACACAATGTCGCTCATGCACAGCGAGCCTGCCCGCTTCTGCTCCTTCTTGTACGCGTCCAGCGACGCAATGTCGCTCAGCAGCTGAATTACCCAGTTGTATAACCCGAAGAACTCCTGCATCAGCAGCGGCCGCGCCGGCTGCGGCTCCACGCTCATCGCAAAGTCGGGGCACCCGGGGATCACGGGGCTCTGGTAGCTGTACAGCCGCGGCGCCGTCGACGTGGCGATGCTCGACATGACGTCCATGTACAGCAGGTTGGCCCCGAAGAACCGCAGCGACGCCTGCGCCGTGCTCCACGGCCGCCGCGCCCCCATATCCGGCGGCGGCCACTTGGGCGTCCACAGCCCGTGCAGCGTCTCCGACCACGATTCCGGGTTCGGCAGGATCTGGTGGAACAGCGCAATCGCCGCGTCCAGGTGCATCTTCCAGTTGCCCATGTTGCCCGTCGCCACCTCGACAATCAGCATCTGCAGCACGCACTGCAGCACCGTCAGCCCCTCGCGAAGGTCAAAACCCGGTTTCTTGGAATTAATCTCGACAATGTTCTTCTGCAGCTCCGTCAGGCTAATCTCCATCTGCTTCTGCAGCTGGTGCTCCATCCTGCTCGTGCAGGACGCGTGGTTCTCTTCTCCCCCGGCCAGCAGGACGCCAAAGAACCACGACGACAGCGATATCGCCGTATAGTAGATGGAACGGCTCGAATTGAGCAGCACGTCCAGCACCCAGCCCCTCCCACCAGCGAGCAGCGGCGGCCGGTAGTGCGGGAACAGGTAGGGAAACACAAAGTCTGCGTAAATCATAATCATGTGCGTGTCCTGCGCCGAGTCGTAGCTCTTCTCCTCGCCGGCCTTGAACATCTGGTTGTGCCACGGCATGTCCGGCGACGCCCCCGTCGTGCGGCTATGCGACCCGGGCGACGTCTCGTGGCCCCGATCCGTCTCCGGCGGCGTGAGGCTGTCCTTTTTGGCGGCGGCCTTGTCGTCGGACTCGCCCAGGCTGACCATGCGCGTGCCGTGCTCCAGCAGCTCGAGATACTTGCGGTCCCGCCTCTGGCTCGCCTGCTTCTTGACCTGCGCCTTGATCGTCTCCGCCATCATCCGCTGCTTCGGCCCGCCGTCCATCCACTCGGGCTTCTGGTCGCCGTTGAAGCAGTCAATCTCCAGCGCCGCGCACGCATCGCACACGGGGCGCTTCTCGTCGCACTTTTTGCGCCGGAGGCGGCAGGTGTAGCATCCCGACTGCGACCGCACCTTGCCCGAGAGAAGGTGCCTGATGGACGACATGGCGGTTGGAATATAGAAGAGCGCACAGGCTCCAAGGTGAGCACAACGACCAGGCGGATACAAAGTATCTCTACGCGAGTCCCGTAACCTCTTTGCTGGCGATGTACGCAGCCTGGCAAACAGTCGTCAATCAAGTGGAGTTTGGTAAATCACCGCTCAGGTCTGTGGGGAGCGATGCGGACAATCGGGGATGTGGCGTTCAAGTAGTGCTAGCTTTGTCTGCAACGTGGTTTAGTAAGCTCGGCAGCTGCACCCAAAGGAGCTGCATATTCTCGCAGGGGCTTTTATTGACAGAAAAGCCTGTTTCGCTGTCATTGTAGGATTTTAGGCTGCATTTTGCTCCGCAATTTCAAGGCGTTTCAGAGGCACGCCGGCTGCATTAGATCATGTTACATCGGCCGAATCCCGCTGTCACCGCCACAGAATGGGGCTGCATATGAGACCGTCACTGACACTTACAACAGATATTCCAGCAAATGCGGTAGCGGGAAAATACAGTCTGCCTTATTTTCACGTTTTCCTTTTATTTAATTCCCTACTTTCCAAGCTGTTATATTCAGACCATAACGCATCAAATCCTGTTCCATTGACATTCTATGTAGATTGTACCTCCAAGCGATCCTCCAACATAAGCACTAATTAAAAACTCTCGCAAACTACGGACACGGGACTTCGCCTGAATTAACTCCCATTACACCCTACACCTTTTGATCTGATCTTGCGTGATTTCCTCCTCGAAGCAATGTTTGTCTTTTATCCAAGAGCCCCAAATCCCACCATCCCTCAATCCGTTCCATAATCGTCTTGCGCCGAGACTTGGCCCTCTGCAGACCAGGAGATGGCGGCATTACCGCTGGCAATGGGGGCAAAGGAGGCAAAGGCGGCACAGGAGGGAGCTCCTCCAACGGCCTTGCGCGGGCAGCCCGTGTATTCCTCACGGGCGCTGTAGCCGTGGGTGGTGGCGGAAAAAAAGCAGGAGAAGGCGACGCCGCCCGCCTCGAAAGCGGCCGGGGCGCATTCATCATGATACCCAGGTCGTCCGACGACGCCGACGAGTCGCTGTCGTACTTGGCCGACTGCGCCATCGCCATGGTGCCCAGGCTGCGAGCCCTGGGCAGACGAGCCTGGTTCGCCTGCCTGACCGCCGGCCGCCCACGGCCACACCTTCACTCGACGTCCTTGGGCGGCGGCGGCGCCGAGGTGACCTTGATGCGGCGCCAGAGACACGCCGTGGTGGCCGTGGAGAGCGTAAAGAGCACGCAGAGCGCGATGCTCAGGCCCCAGATGGACTTGATCTGCAGGCAGGCCGGCTTGCTGGGGTCGACCCATTCGTAGGAGCTGTCCTTGATTCTCTTGACGTTGGTAAAGAGCGAGTGCAGGAAGACGGCCGTGTTGCCCTTGGCGGGGAGGTTGTTACAGCTGAGGTAGCTGACTGGCTTGCCGACGACGCAGGCGACGACTATGCCGGCAATGAGGCAGAGGAAGTCGGCGGCGGTGGCGATGAGGAGAGGCAGCATCGAGTCCCAGTAGAGGATGTAGCTGATGACGATGTATACAGCTGCCAGACTGGCCTATTTCAACGGCGGTTAGATCAACGTGGTTACTGTACATAATGGCTCTGAAATGATACTCACCACTACAAGAGTGCCAATGAGCGCAGGCGGAGCGGCGTAGTCCGACGCGACAATGTCAGAGACAAATGCGGAACTCAGGCCAATAATAACGACGAGGGCGCAAAACTGCATCGCCTTCATGACTGTAAAGGTAAAGCCCAGGGCTCCGAGTCCTGGTGGGGGAGCCATCTTCGAAGCGAGTGAAACAGGTGTAACGAGAGAAAGACGGGGACGAGTAGAGCACTTTGCGGTTTTCACTGGAAAGTGCCGTGCGTAAAAAGGAATTTGAGCTGGTAAGTGGTCGTAGTCGTTGCGAGGAATCGTGGTGAGCGAGGGATATGTCTCGACCTTTTTGAACTGGTCGAGCAAGAGGGATAAAGCAGGTGGATAGAAAGAAACGACAGAAGGAGATCCAGTCTCTTTTTAATGCGAGTCGCGTAGAGAAAGTAGAGCTGCTGGGAAGCTGCGGACTGGAAACTGGCGTACTTGCGCCGGTGGGAAATTCTTGTAAGTGAATGGGACACAAAACACAGTATTGTAGGAAGTGACAGGAGAAAAAATAAAGGTAAAGAGAAGAACAACACAAAAGAAAGAACAAAGGAATAAGCAACTGTCTAATGGAAGAAGAGGTCTGCGGTTATTGTTTGGAAAGACTTCAACTTAGGACGCCGGATCAGCACGCTTTATACAATCTCGCTCGGAGCCAAAGCCACGCAGTTGTCCTGCATTCACGCAGGCACATCTCGCTGCACATCGCCCAAAGCAGTAAAAGCAGATCAACCGCCAAACAACCAAACACCTCTCACCAAATGATGACTACAACCAGAAAAGACAGTAGTTATTTTTACATGCCGGCAGCAATCTGATACAGCCGCCGGTATCGCCAGCCGCCAGCGGCGACCAATCGCGGGGCTCCGGCTCGGGTGTCCGGGGGTGGTGTGCGGATGGTGGGACCCGCTCGGCTGGGCGTCGTGTAAGCGCCGGCGTTCGACAGGGCCGCCATTGGATCTGGATGCACCGAAAACAAACGGCTGGGTGAGGCTCTACTGCTTTTTCTGTGCATAGATGGGCCGCGCAAACAGGCGAGATGAAAGGTCCCAGATGCGGGTCTGATTGCCCGGTTTCACCTAGATCTGCGGGCCTAGAACCACGCGGCGTGCCGGCCTTCACGGGGTGCATAGGATGAGGTTGCTCGGAACCCAAAACCCTCGGAGACATGACGAGTCAATTGTGGCAGCGCCTGGACACCAATCTAAACAGCTTCTAACCTTTCAAAACATGCTCTTGCTTGATTCTCATTTTTTTGCTCCGCCCACTTTTCGAAACGGCGCGCGCTCTCCCCTCCGTTTCTTACGCCGGCTTAACCAATCGCTTCCTCCAAACCCCTTCTAGTACTATGTATAGAAATGCTTACTCATATTTGTTCAGCCAAGCAAGTCACCAGAGGCTGAACCACCACCGGTCGCTCCAGAGCCTTGAGTGGACGACGCGGCAGGAGCAGCGGCAGGAGCAGCGGCAGGAGCACCCCAGATGCTTGCGCTGGTCTTCTCCTTGGCAAGCTGGCCCATGCTAGGTCCGGCGCTGGATGTGTTAGTCTTCTTGATACCGGAGCTGGCCTTGCCCCATAGCGCGCCAAAGGCATCGCCGCCCGCTGCAGGAGCTGATGCTTTGCCGCCTGATTGCACAGGCCGTGTGTTTGCCATTGTCGTGGGTCCGGAGCTGGCAGTCGTGCTGGTAGGCATGGCGGACATGGCAGACATGGCCGGCGTGCTGGCTTGCGTCGAAGACTGTGACTGAACTCCGCCAAAGTAATTAGGGCCAGACTGCTGCTGAGCAGCTGGCGCTGCCTGTGTAGGGGCCGGCGGAGGAGACGACAGTCCACCGTAGTTTGCGTTTGCACTAGGGGCGGGAGAAATAGACGAAAGGCTCATCATCTGTGAGAGGTCGGCCTGCTTTGGCGCAGACACAGGCTGAGGGGCAGCAAACTGAGTAGATGAGCTCGATTGAGCAGCCGGCGCAGCCGATTGGAAGTCGTCAAACTCGTCATCATCGTTGTCGGCAGTGTTCGAGGTCTGGCTGGGACCAGCGAGGTCGGCCAGACCAGAACCACCGGCCGGAGCAGCGGGGGCAGCTGATGAGGTAGTAGGCTCATCAAAGGAGAAAAGGTCAACCTCAGGCTCCTTGGGCTTGGGAGGTTCCGTAGCCTTCTTTGACGCGGCACGCTCGGGGCGTCGAGTGCTTCTCGAGCTCGCAGACGGCCGGTCGCCTTCGTCAAACTCGTCGTACTCTTCAAATCTATCGTTTCGGCCACTGCTCTCTTGATAGTCGCTGGACTGACCGCCAAAGCCGCCACCGTCTCCGTAAACGCCGCCGGAGTAGCCACCAAAATTCGCGGGACCGCCAGACGACTCTGGCCCAAAGCCTCCGTAGCGGCTAGCTCCAGAAAAGCCGCCGCCAAAGGCAGTGCCGCCTTCGACACCAGTATATTTGTTCTTCGTTGCGCGGGCCTTCTTTCGTTCGGATCGGATACGCTCGACGTCGCCCAAAAGTTCAGCTAGTTCCTTGGCGCGGTTTCGTACGTTGATGCCTTGATCCTTGCCGTTTTGGTCGATGAAGTGGAACTGCCGCAGCATCTTTAGTAGTGTGAGATGCCCGCGGGCGTCGTCAATGACTCTTTCGGATCCGTGCTTGATGAGGAATTCGAGAAGCTGGAGTGCCTTGTAGATTTGGCGCCACTCCTCGGCTGCCTTTTCGGTGAAGCGTCGGTATATCATGGGCATGATTTCGTTCAGTGTTTGGCTGGCACAGGTTAGTATGCGGCGTCGGATGTTGCGCACAGTCAACTACTGACTAATTGAACGTGCCGTTGGCAATCTCTTGCATCAAGGTAGAGGACGCGCCCCAAGGCTCGTTGTTTGTCGCCTCTCGGACCTGTTGGGCATCAGCAGCTGGGGGGCAGTGGTCGGAGTGGAATTCAACAAACCTTGGATTCCATTTCGGTAAAGTTCATGACGGCTGTGAAAAAGTAAGCAAGTTGCCAATTGATCAACTGCGCAGCGCGGCCATACCATTTTGTGCTTTTCGGAACCCGGCCTTGATGTCATACAAGGTCAGGTTCGACACCGTGCTCTTGAGGTCATTGAAGTCCATTTTGCAGGATCCAAAGAGTCGAAAGACAAATGAGGCCGTCGATTGGTTGGATGCGCAGAAGGCTTTCCCTTACACGGCCAGTGGCCCAAATGGTCAAGACGTTTTGGCTCGTTGGAGAGAGTTGTCGTTGCTGGCTCTTGGGTTAGGACACGGTGATGATGACAACGGTCGACGAGCATCCCTTGTCACGTGATTGTATACTGCTACATGGCCTCGAGACGCCGATATCGAGGCGATCTGGCAAAAAAAAGGGGGAGAACATGAGTTGAGTACATTATTAGTAGTTTTAGATTACTGTAAGAGCCCATATAATACAAATGTCAGGGAATGAACTCGAGATTCAATCCATTCGACAGCAAGAGAACGGGGTACCTTTATGCAAGATGCAGCCTCCCGCCGTTCCCACGCGCCGATTTAGGCTAACAAGGTACCTCCAGTCGCGCGACGGGTTCAGAGCCCACAGCTAAGGTAAGGTAAGGTACCTGCCAGCGCACCTGAGACTTCAGGCCGGAGCCACTGCCAGTGCCGGAGCTTGCCAACGCCGCCCAAACTTTTTCTTGAATTTATTGACAATCGCCCCTGACTACAACGACACAATTGCCAGCGTGCTCATCAAAAACCGTCCCTTCAAGCCGACAACCACGTCAACAGGTGAGCCAGGCTTTGCTTTCTCATTTTGCTTTCATCATTTGGGTCCCAGGGTCGCCGGGGAGCAGCGGACAGGCTTGGACAACAGGCATTGACTTGGTGTCTGAGCATCTCGCTCCTGTTCCGGAGCTTGCCTCATGAGCAGCCAACAAAGCTCGGCTGGGCCAAAGCATCCAGGCAGGCTTGGTGCCACCCATTGGTCCGGCTCACATTGCCAGCCCGAGTGTGCATTGCCTGCAAGGTTGAATGGGCGAAGCACAAGACAACAGCCCGCAGCATCAACCAGGTTGCTGGGTTAGCGTCCTCTGGCGACGGAACTGTTCGCCTTAGCTGCTCTGTGCAACGGATGCGCTGCTCGTCCTCCAATGAGCTTCCATCTCTGCCTCCGCCTCCTGCAGCCCGGTGGCTCCTCTACGAGGATTCCCGTTGCGCAAGGGGAAAAAGAGAGCCGAGCACTGGGGCGGGAAATTTATCACGGTTTTTTTTGGCCAGATATTTTCCTGTCTTTGAGCGGTCGGCTGCCTTTGGAAAGAGATGCTCTTGAGCCTATCATTGTCGATGTGGACTTGGCTCTCTCCCGCGTGAGCTTCCAGGCTCTCCAGCAGTGCGGGCACCCGCCTAACGACGCCATGGCCCAGCGGCAACCAGCCAGCAACGCGGCCAGAGACCGCTGGAAGGGGACGGCCTTGGCGGCTCTGGCGCACCCTGGCGCACCCCGTTCCGCCCTTTGGGAGGCCTATCACGTGATAGAGCTCTCCCTGGGCCCGCCTTTCCCCGTTCCTTGCGCATGCCATTGGTCAATTATTCCCGCTGACAGTGCCCCTCCAGACAAAACAACATGAGATCAGCTCTCCTCCAACCCCTCCTACCCCGCCAGGCATTCTGCTCTGCGGCTCCTAGACCATTCACTCTTTCTAAGCTCGCATCCACCTCTCAAACTTTCCGGGCAGCTCGTTTTTTCTCTGCAACAGCGGCAATGGGTAACTCAAAGGTGTAAGTCTTTCTGCTTCGTCTTGAGCATATATGTGCTCTGTATCGCTTAGTTCTCGTCTCTTACACTTATTGTCGCAGTTTCTTCGATTTGGAGTGGGAGGGTCCCGTCTTCCAGAACGGCAAGCCCACCGACAAGGTGTCTGGTGAGTAGTTTACACCCGACCGTTCGATCAGGCGCCTAGGATCCCTATGAACCCGCGAACGAAATCCGACGCTTACGTCCTTGATGGAGCCGACACGAAGCTATATGCTAACCAATGATTCTATTTATAGTCCAGAAGGGCCGTATCAGCTTCAACCTGTTTGACGACGTCGTCCCCAAGACCGCCGAGAACTTCCGTGCTCTCTGCACTGGCGAGAAGGGCTTCGGCTACAAGGGCTCCTCCTTCCACCGCATCATCCCTGACTTTATGCTTCAGGGCGGCGACTTCACCCGTGGCAATGTACGATACTCCCATCCCCCCCCCCCAACCGGTCTTGACTTCGACAACAATACTCATACTCTGCATAGGGCACTGGTGGCAAGTCCATCTATGGCGACAAGTTTGCCGACGAGAACTTCCAGCTGAAGCACGAAAAGCCTGGCCTGCTTTCCATGGCCAACGCCGGCCCCAACACGTACGTCCTTTGTATAAGTCCTACTGTGACCTCGGCCATCACCACTAACCGTTCTCAATAGCAACGGCTCGCAGTTCTTCATCACAACCGTCGTCACCTCCTGGCTGAACGGCCGCCACGTCGTCTTTGGCGAGGTTGCCGATGAGCAGTCCATGGACGTTGTCCGTGCCATCGAGGCCACCGGCTCCGGCAACGGCAGCGTCAAGTATGGCAAGCGTCCCACCATCCTTGACAGCGGTGCTCTGTAAAGGGCTCCTGGCCCCGTGTATCTTTAAACATGTCACTGTGAATTTTTTTTTAAATTGTTCAGGATCAAGACCATTCCACATGACGTGGAATGGTTGAGGAGGACTTTTTGGCAGCATCAACAAAATTGTTTCTTGGATGAACCCCTAGAGTAGCTTGCTATGCAGTGCATACTAGATGATACATTATGGAGTAGGTATGACTTTTTTTTCAGCATCAAAACAGCTTTGGTCACTTCTGGCAAACATTTATTGTCATGACGTGGATCATATTAAGCTTACATCTAACTGACCTAGCCTAATCTGTAGTTATGCACCACCGCGGTCTTCGCTGGTGCAGCCGTGCAACCCATTGCCTCGTCGGCATTGGCATGCCGCTCTCCCGACAGAATGCACTTGTAAGGCCCAAGTGTGAGAGTTATGTAGCACTGATCTGCTCTTTGCATCCACAGACGCTGTGGCAGTCTGGTAGGAAGCAGCCCTTTGCTGAGTCCTCGATGCAAGCCAGAAATCTTCAGTGCCGCCTCTGCAAACATACAGACCAAATTTCTTATATAGCGCGCATGGCGCGTAGCGATTATCTCATGGCAGACTGGACTCTTATCCAGGGTGCTTTTGCCCTGAAAAATCAGTCAATGCCTAGCCACGTCTTGAAGTATTCGCAGTTACTAGGACCGACAGGGCCGCCGTCCTCGCACAGGTCAAATACCGGGCACCGCCCACAGGGTGCCTCCGTGTATGGGCTTATATACATTTCCGGACCGGAGAGGTCCTCGCGACCGGCCCACGGCTCCGTCGACTGCTTTGCGATTTTCGCCGCGCGGTAGCCGACCTTGCCAGCCACGCGGACGGGTTCAATCAGGTTGTCCCACACCAGGACGTCGATGAGCTTGCGGACGTCTTCCTCGGAGAGAATAGTATTGTTCGTGATGCCGCTCGAGGACAGCAGGCGTGCGATGTCCCGGACGGACGGGTAGTGCATGTACCCGGCAGCGAGCGGCAGCAGCGCCGACTCGTGCCGCGAAGCGGGCTGCTTCGTGGTCCGCGATGTGGGTTTATTCATCTCGTGGGCGTCGCGCTTCTTGCCCTTGTCGATGCCGCCCTGCAAGACGCCCTTTTTCGGCACCTGCGTCCTGCCGGCCGACGACGTCTTGCTCTTATAGCTGCTCTGGCCCTTGATAAAGTCAAAGACTACACGCTGCAGCTCCTCTATGAACGCATCGTCAAAGTTGTGGTCCGTGTACCAGGGTCCTCCGGTCGCGCGGTCGCTCGGTCGGATAGAGGCTTTGATGTACATCTTCTTATTGGGGTGCTCGACGTTCTTGAAGGGCGCGATGAGGCCCTTGGTCTGCAGCTGCTTGAGGGCGTTCTTCAGCACCGAATCGTGCATGTTGAGTCGCTTTTGCAAGGTCTGCGACCATATGCCGTCGCCGCCGGCGTCGTCGATCAGCGAGTAGACCATGACTTGCTCGTCTGTTGTGCATTGCTTGTATCTTTTGGTTTGGGGCAAACCGGGTTAGTCACAACTTTGCACTGCTTGCTCTGCTTCTTGAACTATTCAAGTTCCAAGGAGCAAAAAGAAAATAAAACTGCTTGCGGCTTACTTGTGTGCTTCCTGCGCGTCTCTCCATTTCCACAGGACCTGGCCAGAGGCCTCTCGCATGGTGATGAACAGCTTGTCGTCGCTGAGCGACTGCACCACGCGGGCCAGCAGCATCAGGTCCTTGTTGGGAATGACGTCCAGGCGCAGGAGGTCGTCTTGAGAAAACAAGTCATTTTCCGGCGCCGCGTCCCTGCATTTCTCATACAGCGCCTCCTTCCAGACAGCCAGCTTCGCCGCGTCGGCGTCGCCTCCCGTGGGAGTGGCCGACGTGCCCGCCCTCGACATGGTGGTGGTGACTCGACCCGGGCTGGGCCTGTGGTGGTTGATGTTTAGTCCGTCTGTAGATCTTCAATTCGCGGGACAAAAGGCAGCTAGGTGGTAAGAGATTGTTACTCTTCACCTGTAAAACAAGGCGGCGCCGGCGCTTGGGATGAATTGCAGGAGAAATTCCTGCGCACCGGGCGTTTGCGTTCCTCGTTTGCCGTTGCGCCTGAAAGCTTCGTTCAATGTTCAAAAAAAGTTCGGGGACGACTTTGGTGGCGGATATTTTTCCTGCCAAACCCCACCCCACCGCTCTGAGGAGCTCCAGGCGCCCACCCAAGAACACTAACACGCCTGGGACTTCTCCAAATGGCAGCCTGCCTATTACGCCGCATTTGCCCGCATCGCACCCGTTGGTGGCTAGATTGTATTACGCTTCCGACTGTTCACCCAGCACTTTGACAACCATGATGAAAACCAAATTCACATTCAAACTATACAACTAGTAATTCCTAAAGAGGATGTCTTGTTTCAAATCACTGTAATCTCACCTGTTGTACATAGGAACGTACAATGCCTGCCTTCGTTCTCCGCCATGTATTATCGCTTTACCATATACGCCTTGAACGCCGTTTTCTGCACCGCTGCTTTTGCCACCATTAGATGTAGGCAAATTCCGCCATCTGTAGAAGCCAAGCATGAAAGAATCTGAGAACCGCGCCGATTGTTATAAAAGATACACGTTTGCCGTCGCCATGCAGCACAAAGGTTGAAGCCACGGCGCTTGTCCTTATGAGTCAGCCTCGGGTTCCTTGGCTTCGGCTTCCTTGTCCTTGTCTCCATCAACCTCCATGGCATCAGACGGCTCGGCCTCCTCCTTTTCCTTGGCCTCAGGCTCCTTGGCCTTTTCCTCGGGGTCGTCTTCAGCGGCCTTAGTGGTTTCTTCATCAGCCTCCGCCTTGGCAGGAACCTCTTCGGTCTCGGCATCCTTTTCCGCTTCGTCGGCCTTCTCAGATGCAGGAGCCTCAGTCGGGGCCTCAGGAGCAGCCTCGGGTTCGGCATCTTCCTTTTTGATGGTGGCCTCGGCCTCTTCTTCCGCCGGAGCAGAATCAGCCATTTCCGCATCACCATCACCGTCAACCTTTTCAGGCTCCGCTTCCTTCGAGGCTTCTTCCTTGTCTGCCGTCTCCTTGCTCTGCTCAGCAGCTGCAACGTCTTCAATGGTATCGTCATTGGCGTCATGGGTATCTTCAGCGGCGGCTTGCTCGGTCTCCGTTTCGTTGGCGGGAGCACGGGGAGAGGTTCTACCACTATCTTCGTCACCGTCACCCTTGTTGAAGTCGGTGAAGGTGCGCTTGGTGCTGCTCTGCCTCGTCGCGCCATTTGCGCGGGCCATCTCGTCGTCGTCGCTAGCCTCAAACTCGGCGCCGTTCTCGACATGCTTGTCCCAGCGGTGCTCAGTCATACGGACATCCTTGTTCTCGTCTTCGTCAAGGTCGTCAAGCTCCGCCTCTTCCTCATCCGTCATGCCGCCGAATGGCTTGCGCGGGACGTCTTGCATTTGCACAGACGGCACTGGCCCGGTGTTGCGAAGATTATCGATGACCGCAGCCGTGATCTTCTCAAGATACTCACGGCTGTTTGAGTTTTCCATGTTCGACGACCTTACGTTCAGCTCGAAGTCAGGAGCATAGTACTATCGTGATGTAATTAGCACACAGCATATGTAGCACGGTCTCTCTTGCTGCTGCTTACCTCGTAATATTCATTGTATGGAAGGGTGCGGTTCATGTCCTGCCCGACCAATACGCCAGTCTCGTACGCCCACGTACGCGCGACATTACGCATGGTGTAGCCGCCACCGCCGAGGACCAGGGTGGGCAGACCGAAGCTCTTGACATAACTGACGCAGTTGGCATGGCCATCCATGCTGAGATTGAAGCATCCCAGTCGGTCACCAGACAGACTATCTCCGCCACATTGCAAAACAACGGCTTCCGGCTGGTAATACTTCATGACGTTCTCGATGACGGGCTCAAAGATGGATTTGTAAGATTCGTCCGTGATTCCGTCGCGCAGAGGGTAGTTGACCGAGTAGTTCTTTCCCTGGCCAATACCAATGTCGCGGAGCTCGCCAGTACCCGGGAAGTACTCGCCATACTTGTGGAAAGATACCGTCATGACGCGGTCGGTTGTGTAAAACGCCTCTTCGACACCGTCGCCGTGGTGGACGTCAATATCAATGTAGAGGACGCGCTTCATGAATCGCAGGAGCTCTAGGATACCCAAAACGATATCTGTGGCGATGGTCAGAGTGAGTTCGAGGAGATGCGTTGCAAGAGTTTACTTACCGTTGACGTAGCAGAAGCCACTTGCTTCGCACTTCTTCGCATGATGCAGGCCTCCCGCCCAGTTCACGGCAATGTCGCATTTTTGCCGGTTCAGTCGCGCTGCGCCCTCCATGCTACCACCAGCACTGATGCCGCAAAACTCAAAGAGGCCGTCGAAGACGGGGCAGTCATCACCAACATTATATTTGCCCTGCTCGCGCATGTAGCTATCCATATTGTCGGGCGTAACTTTTTGCAGGAAGTCAATATAATCATCGGTGTGGAACTGTGTCATTTCACCCCTCGTGGCAGGTTTCGCTCGCTGCGTCTGGTCAGTGTGCTGCACAATGCTGAGGCTGGGCTGCCACAACTCACGTAAATCTCCATCTTCTGGTACAGGTTGTACTGCATAATCAAGCTATGCGCCAGGCGAATTCTGTGCGGCTTCATAGGGTGACCGGTAACATAGGCATAATTTCCAATATCGGAATCATAGAAGTATGCGACCTTCTTAGGCGAGGAACCATTGAGGGCCACAGACCCAAGCTGGGCTTGGGGCACAGTCGTGTCGCCCATCGCGGTGTAAGGGAAGAGTAGTGCGGCCGGTACTGGAGAGTGAAGCGAGCGAAAAGGAAAACGAATAAGGTGTCGGATACCAATTCAAGACTGAATTAAGGCAGTTCAGGTCCCATTTACCATCTGGGTTAAGGGTGCCCAGAGACGCAAAGAATGCAGGCTGGGAAGGGTTGTATGCAGATGCGATCGGTTCTGCCGCGGGCGTGGAGACTGCGGGAGACGTCTCGCGAACGCTCAAGGGCCCGGAATAAAGTTGTGGCGGAAGTGCTGTGGTACCAATTCGCCCTGGAGCCAGGCCTGGCGCGACGCCGCCCTCGCAAGGTTTCCTAGGGTGGGCCGCTGCCGCTACCAGGGGGTGGTGTGGTGTCAAGCCGCACGTGACGCGGTGTAGCTAGCGGCTCGTCCAACAGGCTACCGTTGCTGGCGTCAACAGGCGGCATGACGAGAAGCTTCCTGGAGCCAGCGCAAGCGTATCTTACCACGAACAGCATCGCAACATTGCCGCAATTTGGCAATCCGACATTTCACCTTCTTACACAAGCTATATTCTTCATCGCTATAGAAGGCTGTCGGAACAATGGAGCGATTCAGGAATTTACTGGGCGGAGGCGGAATCGGCATGGGCGGCCCTGCCCATGGTTCGGTAAGCTTGCTATTTGCCATCGCAGCTAGATGCGCCCGTGCTGTGTTGCTTCCTGGCTAACCGAACGACTCTACAGGATAACACGAACCTGATTGATAACTCCGAAACCGTCTACATCTCCTCTCTTGCACTTCTTAAGATGCTTCGCCACGGCCGCGCCGGTGTGCCCATGGAAGTCATGGGTCTTATGCTGGGCGAGTTTGTGGATGACTTCACTGTCAAGGTCATGGATGTGTTTGCTATGCCGCAGAGTGGTACGGGAGTTAGTGTCGAAGCCGTCGACCCTGTATTCCAAACAAAAATGATGGATATGTTGAGGCAAACAGGCCGGTAAGTTTGGCTCCAGACCTGTGCTTTGAAGGACGATGCTAACTTCATCCCAGACCGGAATCCGTTGTCGGCTGGTACCATTCGCATCCTGGTTTCGGTTGCTGGCTGTCTTCTGTCGATATCAACACACAGCAGTCATTTGAGCAGCTGAACCCCCGCGCCGTCGCCGTCGTCGTCGATCCTATCCAGTCCGTCAAGGGCAAAGTCGTCATTGATGCATTCCGATTGATCAACCCGCAGCTCCTCATGATGGGCCAGGAGCCTCGTCAGAGCACAAGTAACTTGGGCCACCTGAACAAGCCCTCGATCCAGGCTCTTATTCACGGCCTCAACCGCCACTACTATTCGATTGGCATAAACTACCGCAAGACGGCGCTCGAGGAAAATATGTTGATGAATCTGCACAAGCACGTGTGGACAGAAGCATTGGAAATGGACGATTTCCGAGCCGATGGCGACAAGAATAAGGACCGCTTGAAGCAGCTTGTCAGCTTGGCCGACGGCTACGAGAAGCGCGTCAAGGAGGAGACGGAGTTGACAAAGGAGCAACTCAAGACCAGATATGTCGGAAAGGTCGACCCCAAGAAGCACCTGGAGGATGTTGGCCAAGAGATGATTGAAGACAACATTGTCGCCGTGTCGAGACAGATGATTGACAAGGAGGCCACGATGCCTAAGAGAGACGGGCAACCGGGCGGTCGTTGTGCGGCCGAAGCAGAGGCAAGCAAGATGGAGACCGAAGAGGAGCTTTAGAGGACGAACAAGTTGGCTAGATGCCGGACGGTTAGGTGATTGGGATCGGATTCTGTACAATATTAAACTAGGCACAGGCCGGGTCAGGGCGGAGACGACTATAGAGCCCAAAATACGCATACCATCAACACGATTTGAGCCCTACTATTCTAATACCAGCCAGTGAATGTTTCAAGTGATGAGTTTTTTTTTTTTCTGAACGGTTTGGCTGTGCTCTGGTTTCGTTGTCGTTTTACGAACAGCTTGGATGTCCGGTGGTGGTGTGTGCGAACAATGCGAACAACGGCGAACAATGGCGGCGGAGAGCTAGAACAGCATCTTTTGTCGTTAGACCGCACACTTATTTAAGATGTGCGAATTCCACTCGAGAAGCTGACAAGGTTTTTATTTCTATTGATGGAATACGCAATCGCTAATACCACAGTTTTCTGACCAACAAAGAAGCTTGCGAAGTGGTATTCAATCGCCGTCTTTTCTGGTAAAAGAGGTTTGACATGCTATGGCTATTCGCAACTTAATCCACCGCCTATTCTACATTAAGAAATCGAACTATACGAGACTATCGTTCCGGGAACGGGTCACCCGCCGCAGCAACAGCCTGCGCCGCGCTCGCTGCATTCGCCGCTCTCACACGCCCAGCATCCCTCGGAAGGTCATCTGCGCCAGAGCAGTCGGCCGCTCTCACGACTGGGCCAAAGCAACAATGGCCTCACTCAACATGACGGGCTCTAGGCGGTCGACTGGCAGTCTAAGCGAACACCGCCGCTCAGGTAAGCAGCGAGCCGACCGACCTGAATCACCTGTGTCCCTCTCCGACGCCGGAGCGGCCGAAGTGCTGGAGCAGCTCGTGTACATCGACACTGACCTCGACAGGAAAACCGTATGCGACGTGGTAGACGGCCTCGGCGAAGTCTTTGACCACATCCCGTTTGCGGTCTGCGGCGTCGCGGCCATGGTCTACTACGGCTACGACAAATTCAGCCTCAACCGCGTCAGCATCCTCTGTCCCTCGCAGTCGGCCGAGGTGATTCTCTGCTGGGCGCGCTCGCGCGGCATGCCTCTCTTCACGGGTGACCCGAACCTGTTTGGGTTCAAGCTTGGCGACGGCCGCGTGTGCTTTGTCCGGGTGCGCACGTACAGCAGCGGCTCCTTTGACGACCTCGGCGTCGTCCATCTCGGACCCTCCCGGACGCCCGTGCTCTCCATCCCCTGCCTGGTCAACCAGTTTGCAAAGGACTACATTGGCAAGCTCGACGAGATTTCGCCCGAGATGCAGCGCCGCTACGCCAAGGATATCATGTGGATGCTCGACCGCATGGGGCAGCTCAGCGCGCCAGAGCAGACGTTTACGCCCAAGCATGCCTCTTGGGTGCTCACGCGTGGGTTCTGGTTGCCGTTTACGCTTTCGTTCCCGGAGATGATTGATGCATTTAGTGCAGCTGGGCTATTCGACTGCTTCACAGACGATACGGAGCGACCTGGCTCTGCTGGCACAGGCTCTGCTGGCACAGGCTCTGCTGGCACAGGCTCTTCTGGCCCGTATGCTCCCCGGGCTTGGAACATATTGGAGAACCGGGGTACTTCTCCTTGCAGCTCTCAGGAAACGGTAAGTGGTTCTACTTCTGCACTTCCGCCTTCTTCTCGGACATCTGTCTCCTTGCCCCCCACAAGAAACTACATAAAGGGCCAGCCAGACTTGAACAAGCCGCTGCCGCGCCTGCCAAACGAAGCTCACCAGCCCATCATTCTTCCCAGGCGCATATACACCAAGGGACATGCAGACTTGCAAAAGCCCCTCCCTCCGCTGCCTGCCGAAGCGTTTGACTGTGAGCCCCCGGTGCACAGCATCAAGTCGTTTGCCGCGCGCATGCTTGCCAAGGGCAAGGCGATGCTGTTCCCGGGCTCGGCTCCTCGGCGCACCGGTGTTTTTGCGCAGGTCGCTCCCGTTCCGGAGCGTAAAGCGCCGCCTAAGCTGAGACGGGTCACGCAGAAGCTGCCGGATATGTGTAAGAAGCAGGTTCGCTTTGATAGCTCAGCTGACGGCAGTAGCTCATTTTGGTCAAGCACCTCGTCGGGTTCTACTCGGCGATACTAACGCGGTGAGTGCTGGTCGTTTTACTCGTCATATTTTCTTGCTTTTAAAAAAGACAATAGCCAGGTAAGATAGATAAAAGTTTGTCCTGATATTTTCCTTTGTTTTATTTGACACAGTCTACTTTGGGAGTTGGATCATGGGCAACATGGCTTTGCATAGTTTTCTCTTGACATACAGAAGCTTACTCGAAAGGCGACCTGGTGTTGCTTCTTCTTTTAGATAGCTTCTCTACATATCGGCAGCGAATAGCAATTGCAACTTAAGAAATCTCTTCCGTTTCCTCGCATTGTCCTTGACTTACAGTGTAGCCAGGTAGACAATATCTAGCTATAATAGTCCATCCTATATCACGTATACTGCCAAGCCCCAAACCCATCCTCATAGTCCTCCATAACCAAGTTCAACCCAACACACCGCTCCAACTCCTTTTCATTCGTCCCATTCCGAACCTTGAGCTCAAACCCTTTGCCCTCCCGCTGACAAGCCGCCCACCCCCTCGCCCCATCCAACAAATTAAAGAAACCACCGCCTTCAAACGCCGCAAAGCCATCCAGCGTCGCGCCGCTGGGGATACTCGCCGAGTGCGCCTGCGTGTATCCCACAGTCCAGTCCTCAGTGAGATAAAACATCTGCCCGCCGGGCACCATGACGCCCATGCTGTTGCGGTTGCCCGACACGTACAGCAGTGTGTTTGCCACTGGGACACTCTAGATACGGGACCTGTTCCGGGCAGTACGAGCAGGTCCCGCCGCCGAGAGACCAGGCGCGGCCGCAAGCCGTCATGGGGAGGTTGTCGATTTCATTATTGCGAGGATTTGCGGCGCGGAGCACGACAAAGTGCGAGGAGTCAGGGTTGTCGGGCCGATGGTGGCGGAGGTGAAGATCGGTGCCAGAGGTACAGGTGTAAATGTACTCGGAGAAGCAAGCTCTTCCGCAGAGGGAGAGCGGCTCCACGTTGACAATAGGGCAGAGTATACCGTTGCGGCAAATGTACTGAATGCACCAGTTAGACCATGTATACGGAATATTAGCAATGCGACGAAGCTTCAACTTGCCTCGTCGGGGCTGTAGCTGGCGTCGATGCAAGTTTGGTTGCGGGATGTGTACGGCTCCAGCTCGCTTCTGCGCTCGAGTGCGTCGACCGTGTAAGCCGTTGCCAGCATGATCAAAGGTAGCGGGACGCGAAGCATTTTTGCCGGATATCGTTACAGAGATCATCAGCGGGCTCGAGAACTGGAGGAGTCAAGGCAGTCATCGATGCAGCTGTGGAAGTTATCGGCAAAACATGACTTGACTTGAACCTGTAAGCGAGATTCGCTACAAAATAGAGCAATCAGTGCGCCGACGTGATGCAAGTGCAACGGGTTGGCATGCAGGCGAATGCGGTCCCATGATGTGTCCCTGCGTTACAAAGGTATAGCGAAAGAATTCTGTGCACAATTTTTGCGCGTTACAGCATGCACAGACAGGGGTAGAGAGACTCAGTTTCGTATTGTAAATTCTGCTGTAGCCGCATCATCAATCCATAACTCCATAGATATATAAATATATGCTAGCCTTCGTGTATCAACAGCACCTCAATATCCACCCAACCGGTCCAGCCGCTTCGTCACGCCACCTGTTGCCACAAAAGGAGACAGTGTGAAAAAAAAAAAAAAGTGGTGAGACGTATAAGACAAAAGTAAAACTCAAAATCAAAGGCACAAGAAAACTAGACAGAAAAATCATTGCAGCGTATTTGTAAAAATGACTCCGTGCGCCAAAAACCATTGAGCACCGCATCAACCCAGTGTTGCGTGCGGTACACAGCCCAAACCATGCAGAACCATGACTGCAAATCCGAGAATCATGCCGACTGCGCTGTAATGCCAAACAAAGGGCCCAACCGAGGAATATTTATAGCCATGGGTGGGTATATGTAAAGAATAAAACAGAGTCCCATTTCTAGGCTGCCGTCCAATGCCTCGTGATACTGCCTGCGGCAATGTCTTCCGTGCGTACCGGCTTCTATGCCCCCATCGCCGGAACCTTTTTACCGCGCTTGCCCAGAAGAGTTGCATTGTCGAGATTCAATTCAAAGGGGCCCTTGCCCCTCTGTTGATCACGAACCTGTTGGCGAGCGGCATGCGTGACCGCCACAGAATGTTGGCCATAGCCCTTCTCGTTGGCGCGTTCGTTGCGGTGGCCGGTTCGAGCTTTAGCTTGGCCCTCCTGGTCTTGAAGGCTAGTTTGGCGCATGCCTTGCTCCAGTGCGGCCTGTGCAGCGGGTGGTGCGGCCTTCTTGGACTCATCGGCGCCTTGCTGGTCAACATCCATGCTGTCCCCATCTTCCTCGTCCTCCTCGTTAAGGCCTCCAAGGAATCGAGCGGGACCACCTTTGGCGCCAAGCTGAGCGCGGCGCTTGTTCTCTTCTTCTTGACGATGAACAGCATATCCGACATCAAACACTTCACGCAGGTTGACGGCGCCAGGAGATCGGAAGTCGGTACGCCTATTATCGCCAGCGTCCAATCGGGAGGGATCAAACGCCCGTAACGGTGCCTCTGGCTGCTTCTTCTCTTCACGAGGGGTAGGACCACTGGCGCGGATCCATGGGTGTGCCAGGAACTCGCGAATGGTGAATCGCTTCTCCGGGTCGACTGTCAGGAGGTGGGAGATGAGATCTTTGGCAGACTTGGAAATGTCATCCCACCAAGGCGACAGAAAAGTGTACTGGCCCTTGGCTACCTTCTCTGTCAGGACCTCGATACTTTCGTCATAGAATGGGGGGAAGCCGCAAAGGAGGGTGTACAAGACGCAGCCAAGAGCCCACATGTCGACCGACTTTGAGTAGCGCTCATCCTTGACAATCTCGGGCGCTGTGTATCCGACAGTACCGCAGGGTGTCATTGTTTGCTTATCCCAAACAATCTTGGATAGGCCAAAGTCGGCAATCTTGATCTCGCCAATGCCGCCAGCACCCTTTCCGGGCAGGAACTCGCCTTCATCAACCTTGTCTTCGTCACCGGGTTGCTTCGGCTTGGGAACCTTGGACGGTACGAAATCAATAGGGTTAAACAGAATGTTCTCGGGCTTAATGTCACTGTTGATGGTGTGTTAGCGTCCAGTGCGGTTGTAAAGAGCGGAAGATCTGCGAACTAACCGATGTACGACACCCTTCTCCTCGTGTAGGTACTCAAGAGCCTTGGCGACCTTGATAATAACGTGCCTGGAGAGCTCTTCGCTGAAGTAGGTGAGACGAACGATCTGGTGGAACAGCTCGCCGCCAGGAGCCAGCTCAAGCACAATATAGTAGTATGGCTTTGCCTCGGAGAACTCGACGAGTTTTATGATATTGGGGTGGTCAAGTTGGCGCATAATCTGCACCTCCTTGAGAATGTTGGCTCTCTGTGAAGAAGCAAGGCGTCGTTAGCGAATCCGTTGAAAGGTTGAAACACGTGGTACAAATATGCAGATGATGAAGAGGGCTGCACACAACCCGGAACGGAAGGGTAGGGTCATATGCAGTAGAAGAGAGAAGAATGTTATCCCACCTCGGCTGCCTTTGGGACTTTCTGGAAGTCGGCATGCAAATGTTTATTTCCCTAAGAGGGCACACTTGTTGGTAAAAGTGCATCATGCAATAGACCGGACGAGAAGTAGAGGATAAGGACTGGTGTATACGTGCGCAAGAGGACAAGAGAACACAAAAACAGGAGGCACGGCAAAAGACATGTACGAAAGAAGAAAAAGGCCGCGCTGGACGCGACCTGCTGATATGGACTTACTTGCATATTGTTCATTTCATACTTGCGGACGACCTTGATTGCGACCTCGTTGTATTGGCCGGTGGTGTCGCGCGCGCGATAGACGTTGCTAAAGGCGCCATCGCCCATCTTTTCGAGAAGCTCCCAGCGCTCGAGGCCGGGGTATTGGGGAAACTTGGACCTGCTGGCATTTTCCTCGGCCACGAGCTTGGCCAGGTTTGCCTCGTCTACGCGTTTGCTCTGACGCTTGGAAGCCTTGTCGGCGTTGTCGGGGTTTGAGGCCATGGCTTGTGAGGCCTTGGGAGCATTTGTGCGCGCGTCGTTGGGCGGCGATTGCGATTTTCTCTTGTCCTGGGTCGACGCAGGGGCGGACTGGGGTTCGGATCTTCGCGACGGCTCGTCCGGGGCAGAGCGGGCTTGTTTCCCTAGAGAAGGGCAAAGATGGGTTAGCGGCGATTCTGAGAGAGGCTGTTGTGCGAGGCAAAGGGCGGCCAGAGGCTGGCCATCGTAGTGGTGCAACGAGGCGAACAAACGAGTCCGCCAGAGGCAACGTTCGGAGCAAGAGTCGCGCAGGAGCATGCAACTGGGTGCCTGCTTATTCAGATAAAAAGAACATACCGTGACGAATAAAGTTTTTTAATTGCTGAATCGTTGACATTTTGTGGGAAAAAAGGAAGACTAGTGGCAGCGACGTCGCGAAGCCAGCAACGTCACAGGCCGGCTCGATTTAAATGACGAGGCGAAAAAAACGAGATGCGAAGGACCCGTAGCGTATCGTGGTATCGTGCAAATTGGCAGGGACTTCAGCAGCGTCTCAGTGCCGGTGTCGCAAAATCCACAGGCCGACTCGGGCGCATGCGCAGACTCTCGGTCGTGAAAAATGAGACGGGAGACTCGGCGTGTGCGGGAGGCAGAGTGGTTTGGTGTGGACGGTCGTGACGCAATTTTGCGGTGTTTAGGTTGGCGGATCTGGCGGGGGGTGTGGTTGTTGGGTGCGGCGCGAGGCGAGGGAGGACGGGCCAAAAAAAAAAAGCCAGGGTCCTTTGCTGCGGCGGGCCGGGTGGTGGGTGGTCTGGTCAGTGTGACGGGGAGGCTACTCGTAGGTTTTGTGTGCGGCGCGACCGGCAGGCGGTTTGACTTTTGGAGCGTGGAGAGAGGCGAGAGGATGATGAGAAAAGGTCAAGGACGCTTTTGTATGCGATGATGCGCGCGAATATCTTTGGCAAGGCAAAGAGAAGAAACGAAATACAAAGAGTCGTGGTGGTGCCGGGAGGGAAGGGCGAGAGACGTGGCAGAGAGGAAAAAGTTGGATGACAAACGGGAAGCGGGGGAGGTTTGAGTGGTGTTTGGCAGGAGCAGGTGCGTCGGTATGTATGTAATACCTACACCACAGGCAAGGCAAGGTAGGTAGGGGATGATGTGATGTGTGTGTAGGTAGGCGGGTAGGCAGCAGTAGCTACGAGATGTGATTAGAAAGCCGCCACAAACGGAACCGCCTTGGTTTTCTTTTTTTTTCTTAGTACTTGTTACCATAATACCCCTTTGCATCGGCAGCGGACCAGGTTTCTACACGTACGGAGTCCGGATCATGTATCCAGCGGCCAAGGCATTCCGGAATCTACAGAGACTCGCCACAGAGTCGCCGGACCACAAGGTGAGATGGGATGCCCGTCCCCCAGATGAGGTCAGTGAGCGGGCGAGTGACGCAGCGAGCAAAGGCAAAGACACAACCGTCCATGTCATTGCCCAGCGCCCGGTGGAGAGACCTGCACAGGCTTGGGTGCCCTGGTGGGCGTACTAGGGAAGAGTTGGTGGGCCGCCGATGATGCTGGTAATTACATGGTGCGCTGGGTACGAAGCATTAAAATTGGCCATCGGCGGTGGCTCATGGGGACAAGGTATTGGGCGATGGCCGCTTGCGTAGGCTGTTTTGTATTGTACTGTACTACTCGGATGTAAATGAGCGGGCGGCGGGTGTGAGTGAGAGTGAGTGCACGCTTGCATGAGACGCAAGGTCCTTGACTTGGCCTGAGCGCTTCATCTGTCGATCCATGAGATGAGGTTGCGCTCACCAAATTGCAAGGTACACCTACGCATTTGCGTCGTGATTTTTCATCATCAACTCACTCAGTCGTCTCGCTCAGCATCCTCATTACGCTGACGCTTACTCTCCTGCACGTTGTAATGAGAACTGGTCCCCTAAAATGAAGCGAACCCCGTTTTGCTCGTCTGAATACGGCGTGGCGCCAGGCTCTCTGGCGTTGCTGCGCGGGGCGCTCGGGTGCTAGCAGCGCAGACAGTGGGCTAGGTGCCTCCAACTAGCGTCGCAGCGAGTCAAACAGCCCACCGCGGCCGGATCAGCAGTTACGTCACAGGGCCCGCGGCCGACAGGCGCACACCACAACGTTCGCCGCAGCCCTGCAACCACCTGCTCTTTTGCCTCTTGTGGCAATGGAATAGCAGGAGGCATCTCGATTCTTCATGGAAGCCCGTGTCCGCCCTCGCCTCTTTCGGCATTGCTCATCATCCTATCCCGTAGTACAAGAGAGAGCCAGAGAAAAAAAAAAAGCCGTTTGCGCGGGCCTGCTCCACCTGGTCAGAGGGGAAAAGGGAGGGTAGGGTACCTCAAGATGAGTATTCAGCCCACATGCCCAACCTGTCCGCTTGTCCGCCTGTCTACTACCTGCCTGCCTGGCGTTTCGTTTGCTGGTTGAGACGTGAACGCGAGACTCACTCACTTACTTACTCGCTCTTTGCCCGTCATTGCCAATCAAAGGCAGCACACTCGCGGTCGCGCTACGAATAGGTTCTGCTGTTCGCGTTGGGCAATGTGGTGGATTGTCCTTGGCAGGCTCATGCACTGGAGATGGGTTTCCCCGTTTATGACGCGACCAACGACGTCATGCGCCCCCGCTGGCCCTTTAGCCCCAAAAACTTGGGCTCGTACTGCAACTCTGTCCTACCTACGCACTACAGAAGACCAACCTAGACCTGATTGCATAACGTGGCGCGCGCCATGTTGGATTTCGCAAGCTTGTTGCGGCCGCTGGCCCACGCCAATCATTTCGCCGTGCCTTGCTTTGTTTCGCCCGCTGCGTCTGGCTGCTAGCCCGGCTTACAAGCTCTGCTCACCAAAACCGGCAGTGCAGAGAAGCTGCCTACGCCGCGCCCACCAAGGAAAAATCTCCGCAAATATGCAGAAAGCTTGGCAACGGTCACTTTTACTCTCATCCCGATGCTGCGTAATGCGGTCTTCAGCCGTCTCTATTTGGCCAATTACTATGTAATACATACATGCAAGGCCTGGAACGATTCGCGCCATGGCTGCCCCGTTCTCATTGTTCTACCGACAAGAGACAAAACTCCCTCCCGCCTTGTTTCAGCCACATGCCAGCTTTTCCCGCGGCACAATGCCCAGCATTTCTGGCGCTACCGCGTCTGCCATGATCATGTTCCAAGTCACCTGCCCTGGCCGGCCAAGATCTGCGGCTCTGCAAGGAACCAACTACGCAATAATCGCGCCAGGCTCTTTTGAGCGACTGCATGGTGTAATACTGTCGTACTCGTAGACGTTATTCTTTTCATTTATGCCCTGGAAGCTTCCCTGCTGGACTGCTATTTGTCTGTCCCGGTGCTGCAGGCAGCTGCTTGGAGAGTGGGGAGGGAGTAGCTATGCTGCAGACTGATGACATCAGCCTTGCAGATACGTTAAAGTAGGCTAACCAGGTTTTGTATTGCATCAGGGTAGTACAGTACGATATCGAGATGACTGGCTGTGCATCTGGCGCCACACTCTGAAGTGCCGTCTCAGATTGCAAGCTTGGCTTGGTGCCATTCAACCAACAGTCACTTATAGCACGTAAGCCACTATTGAGGCATGCGATATCCCGCTCATCCATAGAGGTCCATCACCAAAACAAACAATTCACAGCTTAAACAACCGGACCTCTTGCCCCGTACGCGCCGCCTCGGCCAGCATCTTCTTATTCTTCCAGCCGTACCACAGCCGCAAGCCAAAAGACACGCTCGCAACGAGCAGCATGAACCCAGCGTTGGACCAGTGGCCAGTCGGGTATCCCTTTGCCTTCTCGTTGGCCTTGTAGATCCATACGCCGGGAATCTGGCCCAGCCCGCCGCCGATGCTGACGTTGATGGCAATGGCCAAGCCCGTCGCCGCCGTGCTGAACATGTTGGACGTCAGCCAGCCCAGCAGCGGCGGGATGCACGCAAATGAGCCGGCCACGGCAATGACGAGGCCGGCGTAGCGGGTGTGGTAGGCCGTTGGTGACACCGAGGCGGAGACGATGAAGCCGATGGCGCCGACGAGGGCTGAGCCGGCTGTGTGGAAGCCTCGTGCGTTGAAGCGGTCTGCCGAGATTGCGACGAGGATTTGGCAAACTACAAAGAAACAGATCAGTCGTGTTAGCGAGAATTTTCCATGCGAGGGTGGTGGAATATGTACGTACCGTATGCAACTGCCCAGGGAGGCACAGTCATGAGCTGCGCTTCCAAGTCGTGATATCCCAACCCAATTGTAATCGACGGCACAAACAGACTCAAGCTGGCAAACGGGGGGCTTCCCGCAAAGTAGATGAGGTAGTGCGCGTACAGGCGCCAGTCAGTCAGCGTAGATTTAGCGTCAGCCCAAGTCATGCTCGGGTGATGTCCCTTGCTGCCTTCGTCCTTGAGTCTGTCCACGGCCAGGGCTCTCTGCGACTCGGACAGCCAGCTCGCTGTCTCGGGATAGTCGGGCAGGAAGAAGAAGACGAAAAAGGCCGATACGCACGACGGGATGCCTTCGATGATAAACAGCCAGCGCCAGGCTGGCAGGCCGGCGACACCGTTCATGTGGCCAATGCCAAAGGCAATCGCGCCGCCAAACTAGTTCTGTGTAAGCCAACAAACCATGGAACAATGGCAGGGATTCAACTTACAGCTCCAGCCAAAGTGGCAGATGCAAGAATGAATGCAACCCTGAGAATAAGAGTCAGTCATCGCCATCCAAAAAGCGCATTCATAAACGTAAAGAAAGTCTCACCGAACGCTGCGCTCGTTGTGTCGATACCAAAAGGTCAAGTAGTAGACCAGCCCCGGGAACAAGCCCGCCTCAAACATGCCCAGCAGGAACCGCACGGCCGTGACACCGGCAAAGTTCTTGGTGCCGCCCAGCGCCATGGTCATGGAGCCCCAGCAAAACATGAGAAACGCCAGCCAGCGGCTGGGCCGCATGGCGACGAGGAAGATGTTGGACGGCACCTCAAACGTCGCGTAGGCCACCAGGAAGACCATGAGCGCAATGACAAACTGGTAGTCAGTCATGCCCGTGCTGTGCTGCATGTCGTCGCCCGTCGAGCTGTTGAGCACCTTTGCGTTGCCAATGTTGGCGCGGTCCAGGAAGCAGAGAAAGTAGATGGCCGCGCACAGCGGGATGATGCGCATGTCCTGCTTGAGCAGCAGGCGGCGCTCTTCTTCTGGGTCTACGGCTGGGAGGCCATGCTCCTCCGAGCTGCCTTTCTGTACGAGGCGTTTAGCAAAGGAATGTTGAGCAAAATGCTCTTCCGAGCTCGGTTCTCACTTGCCTCCATGAGTGCGGGGGAGTCGACTTCCGCAACGTCGTGCACCGCGTTGGCGTTTGCCGTGTCTTCTACCTTTGTCGACATGCTGGCGATGGGTCGCGTTGAAACAGCACTTTGTTAGTGCAAAGAGTCTCGGGATCGGCAAAGACTTTGTATTCAGAGCGCGACAATGAGGCTGCAGAGGGAGAAAGGCCGTTGAAATATCCGCGTGCAGGGTCTGGGGGACCCCGATCACCCCGGTGGCCGCTAGGGCGGAGATTGCCCCGGCCAGTTGGGGTTGTGTGGGGGAAGGGAGCGGTCCGATGCACGGGGAATGTCGACGTGTGAGGGCAACGCGGAGATAATCGGCCGGGCAGCTAGGAGAGACGTGCTGCACAGAAGAATATAAGTTAGGCTCATGATGGACGATGTTTTCTCTGCTTGTCGCTGTATCAAGTCTTTTTGAAGTCGTGGTGAGCTACACGACTATCAGATCAAGCCACATCTCGGGGAATTTACAAGCTTAAGATGTCGAGCTCGGAAGGCTGATTCCGAGAATCGGAGGCCCTGGCGGCGCGGTGCTCGCAACAGCGGTCGCAAACATGGCAGCAGAGGGTCAAATCATGTATCAATAGAAGTAGAAGAATGTACTTTCATGCCTTATGGGCTAAGAATTATGTGCTTTCGTTCATGAAGTGCTTCGCCATTGCCCTGCCAGTTTCAGCCTTGCCAAGCCACAGAACGCCGATTACCCTACACCAGTTCAGCAGAATTATGTGTGCTTGATTCAACATGTGCGAGCAGTCAAGGTATTATTACACGCCAACTTTCCTTCATTTTCTAGATTCTATCTCGTTGTATCAACCTCCACTACCGATTTCTATCTCACAAGAATTTCCCTTGCCAAGACCAACTGTGCAGCTCGAAGTTTTTGATCAGCCGTAGCAGCTTCCATTTCACCATCGGCCAGTACTTTACTCCCATACTCTGGACTGATGAAATAAGGCCCGTCAACTTCGCACTCAACATCCTCCGAAGGAAGAATCCCCTTATCCAAAAAGTCCCGCACATGTTTTGCCGTGCAGCTGGACTGCGTAGCCGTGGAGCAGTGCCCGTATCCCTGTATCTCCACGATGCGTGAGCCTTCAAAGATGGACCTAGCCACGCGCGCCGATTCCAACGGGCAGATTGGGTCAAAGGACTGCGACAGAATCAGCAGTGGCTGCTTTGTCTGGACGCTGCGCTGCGGCTTATAGCTGTGCCGCTTGGTCATGAGCCACTGCGATCGGGTGTAGTAGTCCACTACTCGGTCGTAGGCAAATATGGATTGATTAAAAAACTGGAGGAGGAGATCAAGCAGGTCATCGTTTTGTGGCCAGTTCTCCTTGCCTGTTATGGCGTCGTTGTTGTTAATTATCTTATTGTGTTCCCCGTAGACTGTGTCGTCGTCATCGTCGACGCCGTATGCCAGGAACGCCGCAGTGCCGTTTCCTTGCATAAGTTGTGCCAATTCGTCTGCGAGTTTATACCATCCCTCTGGCTTATACAACTTGGCGAATATTGCAAACAGCATTGTGTCGGCATCCAAGGCGCCGTACGACGTGTTATCAAGGTACACGCTAAACGGCTTCCGTTTCAAGCTCCAGATGAAATCCATAACCGTGGACTGCAGCTCGGGCCCAGAGCTGGCAAGCTTGGAAAGAGGACAAGCACTCTCAGGTTTGATGCACTCGTTGAAAAAGCCGGCGAGCACGTTTTCCGTGTCTACGTAGCTAGACGGGTTGACGAGTGACTCGTACTAGTGAAAATGATTGGAGACGCCGTCAATGATGATTCGCTCCGACCGCTCACGGAACATGGTAGCATAAGTCTGTCCCAACGTGGTTCCGTAACTGAATCCCCAATACGCCAAGCCGTCTTGGCCAACAGCGTCCAAAATGTAGTTTAGGTCGGCTGCCGTCTGTGGCGTGTTGACGTACTCTGCATGCCGGCCACCAGTCTCATCGCAAGCTTTCGCAAAGTTTTCAGACCAGGCATTTATTTGAGGCCCATCTCGTACAGGGTCAGAGTCGCGCACGGGCGATAAAGCCTTGCGGGCGTCCTGGTTCGGATAGCACACCGCGGCCGGCAGGGAGCCGTTTACGCCACGAGGATCGAAGCCCAGAATATGGTAGTTTTCGCCAACCATGGTTTTGAGCTTCTTGCCGGCGCGGTAGATGTAGTTGACTCCGCTGGCCCCAGGGCCACCAGGGTTGACGAGCAGATTCTTGGTGGCCGACGCGCCCCGGATTCGTATCAGCGGTAGGGTGAACTTGTCGGCACGGGAGTTGGCAGCGTCAAAGTGGTCCATTGGGACTTCCACAGTGCTACATTCGAGCTCGAAGCCGTCGTTTTCGTCGCAAGACTCCCATTCAATATGCTCTCCGGCGTATTTTAGAATATCTGCGCGTTGTTGAGGCTTCCAAATAGACGTAAACTTGGGGTAGGTGCTAGCTTGCAACAGTATGACAATGGCGACGACAAGTAGGAGGTGCAGCCATCTTTGGCGACGACGCCCTTTTGTCCTTGTCTCTTCAATAGCGTAACCCTTTTCCATTTTGCGTTTATCTGGAGCTACTGAATTCAACGGGCTGTTTGGGACTCTGTTGTCCTGCACATGTTATGGTAGACAGACGAGGCTGTGGTGATGTCCGCGTCACTATCTGGCGGGGTAGCACACCGGTTACTCATCTTTAAGTGTATACGTGCCTAGCAGTCGTGAAATGTCAATAGCAGTGCAACATAAAAGTTTTTGAGCGAAAACCCGAAGAGACTGGTCCTGGTCCGCTTGGTCCTCGGCCAAGGCCCATCTCTAGATCCAAATGATTTCGAATCGGTACAGTACGTGATGTAATGTGCACTTATATTGGGTGACTATACTGCCTATATAACTTTACACGTTGTATTCAAGCAACTTGCCTGCTTTAATATACTAGTTCGTTTCTTCCTCATCGTCGGTAGGCTCCGCAGGCCAAAAGAACCACATGACAACCATGGCGAACTTGAGGGCGGCAGCCGTCCACAACGCACCCTGAATGCCAAAGGGGCTATGCGAGAAGACGCCACCGACAACGGCGCCAAGCAGCAGCAAGACGGGAGCAGCAGCGCGGCGATTGCGCTCGACATTTTGAAAGGCAAACAGGTCCTGGTCAGAGAACAAGTCGCAATAGATGCTGGTCAGCACGACGCTGGTCAGGGCATTGTACTTGAGGGCGCGGCTGGTAACGGCCTGGCCGCAGCTCTGGAAGGCGACGAGGGCCAGCGGCGCGAGAACGGTCCAGTCGACGGCTTCGGGGGACGCGGGCGCCGGGTTGAGGGTGACGATGAGGGCGGCGGCGATGATGAAGAAGGTCTGGGCGGCAAAGGAGACGCACAGCACCCAGCGGCGCTTGGGGGAGAAGTATCGGTGGAAGCGGGCGAAGAAGAAGGAGCCGACGCAAAAGGAGAGGAGCGAGATGCCGGAGCGGTAGAGCCGTGGGCTGGTAGGAGGGTAGATGAGCGAGGCGAGACCGAGGCCGACGTAGACGGTGTTTCCTGGAGCAAGCGAAGGGAGGTTAACATCATGGGCCTATAATAGGAGCATTCGCAAAGTCGCGACGTACCTGTCTGCATGGACACAAAGGCGCCCCAGACTTGGGTCGAGGCACTGTCCAGCAGGCCGGTGACAATGTAGCAAAATAGCAAGACGAGGTCGGCCCAGGAGCGCGAGACCTCGGCGCCCATGCTCCTGCGAAAGCGGGCGAGGCCAGAGCCCGCGTTGGCCGGCTTGCGAAGCAGAGGCTGGTTCTCGGCATCCGCGCCGTTGGCTGCACGACTGCCGGCTGGGCCGTTGGACGAGGCGGTGCCGTAGGAGCTCATGATGGCTGGGTCAATTGCTCAGAGGGAAGTGGAAGTGGCGAGAATCCGTGGCCGCGAGCCGAAGATGATGGCGATGACGACGGGACGCAAGCACGCAGTCGTTTGCTGACGAGAGATTGGACCAATGCACGCTGTGGCAAGAGAGCAAGCTGCAGTGGTAACAACTCCTATGGGTCGGTCCAACAGCAAAAGAAATGGAGCAGGAGAGGGAATAAAAATCACAGGATGACTTTTTCGTTGATCACGACGCCGAATCCCGGCCCTGCAGGTTGGTGGTTGTTAGTTATGCTAGGCTGCGCGTGCAGCACGCATTGGGTGTACTAATCCAGCTAGGCGAGGGCCGAGTCGGACGGAGGGGACGAGCTTCGACTGCAAGCCCATACCCCACCCGCCAGGCACTGGGCTGATGTAACACTATTTGCATGCTCTTTGTCTTGGATTTGACACGCCAAAACTATAGCCCGAGGTCTCGTTAGCGGTGCTTGGTGGCGGCGAGCAGGGGTGTGCAACTTTCTGTCCCCTTATCCCCGTGTTTCTAGGGGCATGTGTCGCCTGTCGTTTGGTGCTCGGTGGGAGACACAGCAGCTCGACGGTATCCCCATAGGCCCCGTAGCGATGTGCGCGAGGGCGCTACGGTTACGGCACCCACGAAGCCCACAGCGGGCGATGCGGTGGGACAGGACGGGGTCAAGAGGAGGAGTGCCTTGGAAGAAGGCTCTGGGGTCTAGGCTGTTGCAGGACAGGCATGGACTTGTAGTCACAGGCGTCGACATGGCGTGACAGGGAGCCTGAATGCCAGAACGAGGATGGTGCCAGGCTCTGCGTTCCAACTCGCTCGAGCAAGCACCCTTCTTTTCAGCGAGCGGTCTAGACATTTCTGTTGAGCCTCTCTGCGACCTTATTTGCAACCTTGTTTAGGCGGCGGTTCGCCTGTATGCCCTCACACTACGGAGTATAGCTGCAGGTTACGCTGCTGTCCAGCAAATAGCACCTACGAGGGCAGCGCGGCACTTGACGTTGCAGCCACTGCGACGTCGTGTCTGGAAAAGGAAACTACAACAATAGTCTTCTCCGTCAGCAGCGTTGTGCCAAGGGATACCGGCTAGCCCGGCAAGGCTCCAGGGCCAAGACGCCAGTGTAGTCTGTCAGACTGTCGCGTACGTATCAGTGTATAATAGATAGAGAGAGGGCGTGATTGTCCCGCTCATGATATGCTGGAGGTATGGAGCACTCGTAATGGAGTACTTTCAGGACGAAATCACGTACCTACTCGTATGGACGTACTAATTACTGTGCTAACCTTGGCTGACTTGTTGCACTGCATTGCCGCTTGCCGGCTGTGGCAGGAGGGCACTTGGTGGCACATGGGGGATGGACCACGGCTCCGTACCCCACACCTGGGCGTGTGTCTCTCCGTCTCGCAGCCCTGTCCGGATATGGCTCGGGAAGTTGGGGCTCTTCAGGCAGTGTCTCTGCCTATGAACCACTGCCGCCATACCTAAACACAGCCGGCTGTTGTTCCCCCAGCAGCCCCCACTGGCCAATGGCGGCGAGCCTGAAAGAGGGTCCGTCGCATGCGGCGTGCGGCGAGGGCGCTGCATGGGATTGTCGCTGAGGCGGCGGAGTGCTGCCAATCACACGGCGCCGGCTCTTGTTTTGAAGACCGTTATGCATCATCTTGTGCCACCCGGCATATTGAAGTAGTCCCTTCTTTTCTCGGGCGTTTGGTTCTGAGTGAGTCAATCCAATGGTCTTCTGTAAGTACAGTACTGTGCTGTGTACATACCATGACTGCTGTTGAATTCATCAACTCATGCAAAGTATACTGTACACCACACCTACACGTGTTTACCCGGCCGCCCTCTGTACTGGAGACTCATGGTTCCGGGGCAAGCGTCTCCCAAAAATTGGATCTGCGCCAAAAGCAGGAGCCCCGTCCGTCCCGTCGTGCCTCCAGTGCCGCTGTCGTCGCCGCCGCCCATTGTCACTCCCATGTACTCCGTACCTACTCCGTACTGTAGTTTGGGATTGCGCGAGCGAGCCTTTGGCCGAGGCGCGCCACTGAAACTAATCTGAACTGTACTTAACCATCACGGACACCCCCCTGCGCTCCTCTTTTTGCTTCCTCGTCCCTCTTCTCTCTGTATAGCTTCAATTGAACTATTCTGCTTGGCCTCGACAGCTGTCCCGGTCTTGGCCGTCTCTTTGCCATCAACAAGCTCGGTTGCGTCATTGAGCTCGCCCGCCTCTGGTAACAAACAGCTGCTCGGCGACGTCCACCATCACCACCACCCCCCAATTGGGACGATTTACTACTCCGTACTCTTGTTTGATTTGCAGCTTTCACTCGTCATCATGAAGTTCTCGGCTACGCAGCTCCTGCTCGCCGGAGCTGGCCTTAGCGCCGCCCTGCCTCACATGGACAGCCCCCAGCAGCGATACCTCAACGGCATGAACATGCCTGCCAAGTACTCCAAGTCCGCCAGCAGCAGCGGCGGCAGCCGCCCCTACACACCTGGCCACCGCGATCCGTATGACAACTTTGTTGACCCCGACAAGGAGGATCTCGACCCTCTGCCATGGCGCAACGGCGAAGGCGCAACCGTCCTCGGCCCTTACAACCGTGACAGGTCGCGCCAGAGCCCGGATCTCGTCCGCCCTCCCAGCACCGATCACGGCAACGTCGCCAACATGCGCTGGAGCTTTGCCGACTCGCACACCCGTATCGAGGTACGTAAATCTGGAGAGCAGCAGTGAGAAAGTATAAATGCTAACCGAGACTTCTCGCCCGTTTGTAGGAAGGCGGCTGGACAAGACAGACGACCGTCCGCGAACTCCCCACCAGTATCGAGCTGGCTGGCGTCAACATGCGCCTCGACTCGGGCGTCATCCGTGAGCTCCACTGGCACCAGCAGGCCGAGTGGGCGTACGTCCTCGAGGGCAGCGTTCGCATCACTGCCCTCGACTATGAGGGCGGCAACTTCATCGACGACCTCAACAAGGGCGACCTCTGGTACTTCCCGCCCGGTGTCCCTCACTCCCTCCAGGGCCTCGGCGAGAACGGCACCGAGTTCCTCCTCATCTTTGACGATGGTCACTTCTCCGAGGAGTCGACTTTCATCCTGACCGAGTGGCTGTCACACACCCCGCAGTCCGTCATTGCCAAAAACTTCCACCTCGCCCCCGAGGTCTTTGATCACCTGCCCGCCAAGGAGAAGTACATCTTCCAGGGCTCCCAGCCCGGCTCCATCGACAAGGAGCGCCCCGTCGGCAAGGAGGTCAAGAAGTCCGAGTACCAATTCACCCACAAGATGCTCGACCAGGAGCCCAAGCGCACCACCGGCGGCGAGGTCCGCATCACCGACACCGACAACTTCCCCATCTCCAAGACCGTGTCCGCCGCGCACGTCATCATCCAGCCCGGCGCCCTGCGTGAGATGCACTGGCACCCTGTCGCCGACGAGTGGTCCTACTTTATCCGCGGCAAGGCTCGCGTCACCATCTTTGCCTCGGAGGGTAACGCCCGCACCTTCAACTACGCTCCCGGTGACGTCGGCATCGTCCCCAAGAACATGGGCCACTTTGTCGAGAACATTGGCGACGAGCCCCTCGAGATGCTCGAAATCTTCCGCACCGACAAGTTCCGCGACTTTTCCCTCTTCCAGTGGATGGGCGAGACTCCCCAGCGCATGGTCGTCGACCACCTGTTTGCCGACGACAAGGAGAATGGCGAGAAGTTCCTGGAAAAGATTCGCGATGCCAAGAAGGACGAGGTCACGGACCCTAAGGCTTAGATGGAGGAGCCGCAGTGGGAGGATACTTTGTGACGGTAGCTCTCAACCGGATTCCCAGATTGAAACCATTTTCAACCCATTTATTTTATTTTTAGCTTGTCTTTGTATAATTTGTCAATATGCCCAACGCAATAGAATTTCATGATATCTTTTGAACTATCCTGGCCTATGGTTGCTCCCGTTTACACTATGTATACACTGCCTCCTACGTACAAGGCGTGGTGCCTATGGTAAATACATTCACTAAACGGAATTCAAAGTGTGGCGTCGATTAGGATTACGATTCCCCTAGTCAGGATTTCATATTTTCATACCTAAACCCCTTTGTGACGCCAGATGGCAAAAGCCGGTAATCAAGAGCGAGCCTTCTCAAAAAGGGTCCACTCGACTATTGGGCGATATCAGGCTCCGGAAGCCGACCGCACGTACGAGCAGCACCAGTCAAGCTCCGTTAAAAGCCACGCATAGTAAGCAAGGCTGTCAAACACCCGCAGGTACTTTCTACCGAAGAAGCTAACGCACAGTAAATTCACTTGTATATAGTACGAGGGTGTAGCATGGGACGGCTCGGCACTGACCGAAAACGTCTAAGCTGATTCTTCGGGAAGGCTGCAGTGCGAGAAAAAGGGTCGTGGTACTCGACGGAGAGAAAACAAGCTTATCGTTCAATCAGCGGCTCACAGTTTCTCGTAGTGTACTGTAAAAGTTCACCTATGCAGCTACCTGGATGAATGCTGCAGGATAATACGCCCGGCATGCACGGCACTCGCCTCGTGATACTTGCAGTATCGTCATTGCACCTGGCTGTGCAGCCTGACCACGGTATGTATGAGTGCAAATTAATCATCCATCATCGGACGAAATTCGGCAACCTCAGCCTACGTAATATCGTAAGCGCCCCCCTCCCTTGCGGTGTCCGTTCACGATCTTGGTCTGAATCCCTTGGGAGGACCTTTTGCTATTCTTGGCTTTCTGGCTAGGCGGCCTCGGGTTTGCTGACAGGAACCTCGGCGGGACACCCACTTCACGGCCCCGCTCCGGCCGCACACCCCCTCGCACAGACGATTCAGCCGTGCAACTCGTATACTCGTGCTGAGGCAAGTAGCGTCGAATAGAGTCTGGAATGATGAAAAAGCTGTAGTCTCGTTTATCCTTTTTCTTGGCTTTGACACATAATATTCTTTTCTGCATCTGCTAGGCTCTTAGCTACTATGCCAGTATCGAAAGTCCAGGAGTCGATAGGTGGAGGCCGAAGAAGCTTAGGCAGACTCCGGCCAAACCCGCCTTTGACACCATTATACCACGACGCCCAAGTGGCCACTGCCAAATGATCATCCCGTTAAGCGTCTAATCCTTATATACTGTAGAACCTATATACTCTGTAATCAACCTAGTAAGCTGCATTATATCAATGGCAGTTAATTTTTATTCCTTCTTTATTCTACATAGACTTGACCAAACTCGCATCCAAGGTTGATACAAGCAACTTTTGACCGGGGGGAGGTAATCTAGCCGAGCTATATCTCGATTGCTTATTATCTGAAACGCTAATACCATCTGTCGATCTGCAGCCGACTCATCCAGGCGAAATGATTGGGATACTCTTCCAGAAAAAGACCAATATGTGTATGCCAATCGTTTGACCAACCCCTATGTGCGCAGACAGCAACGGCATACTCCCAATACGTAGGGTACCATCCTGACGCTGCCCAGTCAAGAAT
The DNA here is from genome assembly GCA_003056585.1 of Lecanicillium sp. MT-2017a. Taxonomy (NCBI): domain Eukaryota; kingdom Fungi; phylum Ascomycota; class Sordariomycetes; order Hypocreales; family Cordycipitaceae; genus Lecanicillium; species Lecanicillium sp. MT-2017a. Next base: position 7,620 of record PXYN01000147.1, on the reverse strand, counting down.
AGCAATGCACCCATCTGGCTGAAGCATGATATTCTTGAGCTGCAAGTCAGCATGTGTATAAACAGGATGGCCGTTACCCTTGAATACTTTCAGGATCACATGTCGGTAGTATGCAGCTTTGTGTCGTAGCCTGTCCGGGTCTTCTGCCATAAATCTCTCCACCAAGCCAGAGATTAAGGCCTCCTCTGTGTAAAATGGCGTGTCGATTGATGGCATGGGTACGTCGGCGGCAAACAAAATATCACGCAACTTGGTCTTGTCTAGACTGCCAAAGAATTCTTGATGAGGCAAGCCACGTAAGGAAATGAATGACTCTTTGAGTGGCTGGACGATTCCTAGCTTCTGCGCGGTATCAAATCCATCCCACAGCCTGTCCAGCGATTTACCTGGGATTTTCTCCATAATAATGTATGTTTTCTGTTCTCCTTCCTTGAGAGTACGCTGGTATACGGCGTAGACCTGGGGAACGTGTATACTTGTAGATCGCCGGACAAACTTCATATTTTCGGCCCCGAGAGGTTCCACTCCATAGCCGAACTTGGCCACGTAAGAGGCTCCGACACAAACGACGCATCTTGATATAAGTTTATTGATGATTGGAGCATCCTCTATCGCTTCTATGGAGGGCAAGGAGGCGGGAGGTTGTCGTCAGACTCGCTGAAAATGATGTCGTACGGTAGTGGCGAGGCGGCCTGCGGAGTTGATAATGGTGATAAAGATGGCATGTAGAATAGCCTGTGTGTGTGGTCGGACAGCGCGATTTTCTCGATAGGATAGCTGTAGGAGTCATGGTTTCTGCCCTTTGATAACCTTGTGAAGCAAAAGGACAAGCTGGAGTGTTACAGACGGCAAGCGACTGAGTCATCATCCGAACAGCTAAAGGCGGCCACTACTGTACCCAGGTAGGTAGCCAACACTGCCCGTTGTAAGTTTTGGACCTTCCGGTGTAAATTGCCTCTGACAGAGCCATTCCTCAGCGGTCTAAGACCACTAAGCAGTCGAACAAGTTGATTTAGTATATAGCACCTACTAAGGCATCGGTGGGTGTGGCACAAGTACTTAGAGGCATATGGTATTGGACGGCTTCGACCCCAACAGCCGGTTACTGAAAATGCAATCTCAATGCCAACTGTACGACGGCCAATTACAGCCCCTGAAAATCAAGGTTGCTAATAAACAAGGCTTGCCGCCTCAAAATTACCAAACTACGGCGGTACATGATATCATGAACAAGATAGCCATGCTGGCGAAAGTGAACATCGCAACTTTTCGGGCAAGCCTGCCCCCCAGCTCTGCACGGAGTACTCTGTACAATGCCGTACGACTTGTGGGGGCTTGTATTTCGAGACCTAAGAGTCCTACTACTCGTACGGAGTAGTGTCACAGCCATCAGAACTAGTGATTCCACGAGAGTCTGCGCCGGCCGCCTTGCCAGTAGAGGCTCGGCTTAGACATGCAGGCGGGGTTGGTGCCGTCGCCTTTGCTCTCCGAGTTGAGACAGGGCTGCGCGACACCCGGACGCAACCCCAACGCGGCAGGCGCTGGGTGCGAGTTGGTGTGCTGGTAGCTTAGGGCCTTGGCTCTCGTGTGGTTGCGTAGCAGCAACGGCGGCGCTGCGAGGTGAGAATGTGCGAGCGACCCCTGCCGAGTGGCTTGGCAGTAGGGATTCAAAGCTTAGCATATATAAAAAGGACCGCCAGTGCTAGATTGTATTATTTGCCGTGCAATAGGATATCAGAAAACATATTGCTATGCAGATGGTGCATGGTAAGCTATGGGGCCGAGACGGCTAAAACACCGTCTGGATAGGTCGGCCGTATATCCGCTGTAAATTGCCACGCAACCATAGGTTACTACTCGTAGGATGGAGGCAAGGGCCTCGCCAGAGGCTAGGCCAGCCTAGGCAGGGTTCTGGGCGTGTGGAGCGTTCAAGGTTCGGTAGCCTGCCGTAGTCAGGCTGTCCGGCTTGTCTCCATTGCTCGCCCACCCACCACACCATCACAAACCACACCCCTACTCGTACTATACTCGTAGATGCTCTCCGTGTTGGCACATTCCCTGCCAGCAGGCCACGGCTCTATCGGACACGCATGAAGGACGAATCCTGCCCCTTGTTTGTTTGATCTGCGTGGCACTCATCCTATGTACAGCTTAAACAAGCCAATAGCGGCGAACTCTCGGTATCTTTAGCGTCTTTGCAGTGTTGCTCAACGACGTCCGTGGTCCTTCTGGCAGAGGGATTGGCCAAAATGACCCGGCCATCGCCTCAAATCCAGACACCTGCCCAGACGGCACTAGCCACCAGCCGAAGGAGCAAGACTGCCGGTAGGATCTCGACGGAGTACCTCTGTTCGGAGTAGAGCACCGTGGGCATGTACACGCCATGTAGTCGGCAAAGCGCTGTTTGCCCAGGAGCAAATCCTCCCAGTATTTACAAGTGGCCGTGGACGGCCGTGTTGCAATGCCGCCCCGGGGCCGACCAAGGTGACGACGCGTACTCCGTATTCTACTGTCGCATTTCGGCTGGCACGGCACCGTCTTGATGCCATGCCTCATGCCCGGGTGCTACTCTGGCCGCGCGATGCTACTTTGGTCTTTCCACTCTGCTGTTCTCCACTGAATCCTCAAGGCGATGAAAAGGGCTTACACAGGACGGCATGTCTAGCACGTGTCCACCCGCATTCCCAAATCGCGGCGTCTGTTTTTTTGCAAAGGAGGGGGCGTGTACTCCGTAGCTTTGCCGTCCTTTGCAAATAGCAGACATTCCATTTCTGTTGAGCATTAGGAGTCGTGGGTGCTAGCTTCGGGCTGTGAGAAGGCTGAGTGTGTCCATACCAGCGTACGAATGATATGCCTGTACGGCGACAGTACATGCGATGAGCTCGTACCTCTGCCGGACTCCAGAACCCCCGCCGTTGATGAACAAGCCACCGGAGCCTCGTGCTAATTCATCAACCTTGTATGCTACGCTTGTCTAAGCCGCTTGGGCTTTCGTTGCTCGCCATGGTAGCGGACGCCACGGTCAGTATGGCGGACCAATTCACCGCCAGGGCTTCCGTGCGAGTTAGTTCCTCTGTCCCCGCTCGTTACGACGGTCGAGGAGGGCATTGAAAGAGAGAGAGGTGTGGGCATCAATTATCGGGGGTCATATGGTCGCATAGAACCAACTACCTGTACGAGGGCAATTTGTACAAAGTACTTTGGCGCCGTCTGTGCTACGGTATGGGTCACTTTACCCGCTCTCGGTGCCGAATACCCCAGCGTGCCCATCACTCATCCCCTCGTCACCTCCCCTGCCGTGGCGATGCCCGGACGGAGCAAGAAGGCTGCTCTGCAAAGAACCCTGCGCCAACCAGACTGTAAATTGGCGACTTGCAAAAGAGGCGTTTTCCTTTGTTGCGGGGGTGGCTTGAAGTGCTTGTCTAGGGCGTCCTGTGGTGATGGCCTCGTTGTATGACTGAACTATTACAGGTCAAGTTTTAATGTAGGCTTGACAAGTTGTGCTCTAATACTATTCCATCGACCGGCTTGTACTATGGCTAAGAAACTTGATTACTTTTCCAGAGACCACATTTTACCATGGGGCTCTGCTGCAGGTTGCCCATCCTTCCACCCAACCCGCGGTGAGTCGAGGCATGCACTCCTTCGCTGACAGGCTGTATCGAACCAAACTGACCCCGGAAGGTGTGGCAGCCTCACATCCGGACTTCCAGATTTAGTGCCGTGTGGTAGCTGTCCGAACACACCTCTCCCTCCTGTACATCATCTAGGTAGAGGCTACTTTGCGTCTGATGATCCAGTCGGCACCCCCAATATTCGTAGCTCGGCTTAGACGTGCCTGGTAAGCTGCAGCCATATTTGCTGTTGTTTCATTGCCACCAAACTAAGCCTGTTTCCGCCTTCCCCCCTATGTATCTTAGCTTGGCAGTATTGTTCCTGTCTTTATAACAGTTGGAGACGGACACACCTCGAAAGAGTTGGCCTGCAAGCTCTCCCTCGTTGTCTGCTTCCTCTCTTCTCTTGCCTTCCCTTCAACTCTGGAGCCTTCGTTCATCGTCTCCAAGTACCCACACTCTTGCCTCGGATCAATTTAGATAGAAAGCCACTTCTGCTCCGCAGCGGGAAGCAAACAACTCCACCATGAAATCGATCTCGCAGAGGAAGGCCGATGTCGTGGAGGCGTTCCGAACGGACCCGAACATCAACAGGGTTCGTAGCTGGGTGTCTCCAGTGGCACGAAGGCTCCCGTCTGCCACAACGGAATACATTGTCGAGAAGCTTCCTGTGGCTCAGTGGCTTCCCCATTACAACTACAAATGGCTCCTTCAGGACGTCATTGCTGGCATAACTATTGGTGTTATGCTCATTCCCCAGGGTCTAGCCTACGCAAAGATTGCCAATATCCCCGTCGAGCATGGACTCTACTCTAGCTGGATCCCCTCTGCACTATACTTCTTCCTTGGTACCTCAAAAGGTAATGAAATCACCCATTATTTGTATACTACAACGCCACTAACGTGTGAGAACAACAGAGGTGTCAACCGGTCCGACGTCCATTCTTGGCTTGCTCACTGCTGAGGCCATCCACGATATTCAGAAGGATGGCTACAAGCCTGAAGCAATCGCCTCAGCCATTGCCTTCCTGGTTGGAGTCTTTTCCCTTTCAATGGGCCTCTTGAAGCTTGGCTTCCTTCTAGACTTTGTTTCTGGTCCCGTTCTTACTGGTTGGATCTCTGCTGTCGCCTTTGTCATTGGACTCGGCCAGCTTGGTTCTCTCGTTGGCATCAAGGGTGGCTCTGGAACGGTGACTATCCTCCGCAATGTCATCGGTCATTTGGACAAGGCTAAGCCTCTCACTGTTACTATTGGATTGACTGGTATTCTCTTCCTGTTGATTCTCGAAAAGGTTGGCAAGAAATGGGGTAAGAAGAACAAATGGCTCAAGTTTCTCTGCACCAGCCGTGCAGTGGTTGTCCTCTTTGTTTATACCCTCATCTCCTTTCTAGTCAACAACGGCCGAGATGAAGATAATTACAAGTGGGAGGTCACAAAGGTCAAAACCAATGGTTTATACACGCCAAGAGCCCACGACAATGACCTGATCAAAAAGGTTGTAAGCAGAAGCTTCGCACCTCTCATTGCCATGGCAGTCGAGCATTTGGGCGTTGCCAAAGCCTTCGGTCTCCGCAACAATTACAGTATCGACAAGAGCCAAGAACTGGTCTTCCTTGGAACAGCGAACATTGTGAACAGCTTTTTCGGCGCACAGGCTTGTGGTGGTGCCATGTCCCGAACTGCTGTCAATTCGGAGTGCGGTGTCCATAGCCCGGTCAACTTCCTGCTTACTGCAGGATGGATTCTTTTGACGCTCTATGAACTGGCTCCCGCCCTGTACTGGATTCCAAAGGCCACACTCTCTGCCATCATTGTAAGTATATCCTCGCAACTCATACTACTATTGCTGTCTGACCTAAAATTATAGATCATGGCTGTTGCTCATCTGGTTTCTTCCCCTCGCCTCTTTTACCGATATTGGAGAATGTCTTTCATTGACTTTGTTGCTTCTATGCTTGGATTCTGGGTTACCCTTTTCACGACAACCGAGATTGGCCTGGCAACTTCTGTCGGTTTTAGCGTCGCGTATACACTTCTTCGCCTCGCTTTCCCTAAGTGGGTGGGGCTATCACACATTGAGACGGAGACGGACCACTGGTCTATCCCAACATTTCATCCTATCCGAGAAGGCATTGACGTCCCTGCCGATGCTTTTCTGGTCCGCTTCACAGATGATCTACTCTTCCCAAATGCGGAGCGTGTCAAGAATTCCATTGTCGACTCTGTCAAAGTCCACTTCGAGCCTGCTGTAGACACCGCAGTGGAAGTTAACAGCTTTGACAGAAGCTGGAACGTGGCTGGCACTCGCCTGATCCAGAAGACTCGCCGAAGAAAGAATATTACCCCTTTGCGATGTGATGAAATTCCGCTACGTCACATTGTACTCGACTTTTCCATGGTTGGATTCATTGATATCACCGGTGTCTTGTCACTTATTGAACTAAAAATGAATCTACGGCGATACATTGGACAGAAGCTCCAGTTTAGGTTTGTCAACATGGTTGAATGCGTCGAAGAGCGGTTTGAGCGATCTGAATGGGTGTTTGCCAAAGAAGGTGAGCCCAGAACCGATGAGGCGGATGTCAAGTACAGCTCTTTGGAGAACGCTCTCTTTCACCGAGATGGAGATGAAAAGGCCGATATGGTCTCTGAGAAAGTTTTAGACGTTTGAGGTATTACGATTTTACGAGTTAAGACTATTGTTACGGGTTATTTTGGAATTATAGCGCAGTCTCCGCTCGCAAGTAGCCTTCAGAATAGTACAATTTACAGGCACATTCGTTCAAATCTTGGCGCTGGAAAGCCCTTCATTCATACCTTGAGTCTGGGGACTCCATGGGTACCTATTAAGGTAGTGAATTGAGTACAAAGCCACTAATACTTACAGCGTCTACTAAACGGCTCCTGCCAGTATCGACCAGAAGTAGAAGGTGCCTTTGTAAGGCGGCACGATGATCAGCTGTGCAGGCCAAAGATATGTGGCTGGCTTTCTACCCATGCAAATGGAAAATGCCCAGTTCTGCAGCCTGATAATGTACGCTAAACGCGGATTAAACTCGGAATCACGACATCCTCAAAAATCGTGGCTTTTGAATCCTCATGAGCGTTTTCCGTCAGTGTTGTCGTTGTCGTCGGGCACAACGAGTGGCGCTGAGCCCGGCCACGTCGGCTAAAGTCTTGGTACCACAATGGGAATATCGGATATACGACGGCCAGGCGTCAAGACCTCTTGGCTTCTTGGCTTTGCACATCATCTTTTCGCCTTTGCCGAGGGCGCAATGGCGTGCGGAGGATGTCCGTGCCGCTGGGTGGTGGTCAAGGATGCGTGGCCCAGGCGGCGCAACCATCATGCTAGTCCCTTCCAGTAGGTTGCACGCCACTGCGGTTAGCCTTGTTGCCGTGAGGGGGAGTGTCAACGCCACCGCGCCCGAGGTATCCCTGAGAAAGTCTCCGCTTGGCGGTGCGATGGTGGAAGTACCAGACCGTTATGGCTGGTCTTGCACCTCGGTCGTTTACAGAGTAGTATTGTTTGATAATGCAGATTATATGCGGATAGGTAAAAGGAAAGTGGTATGCAAGAGTGCATGGAGCTACTGCAAGAGCTAATATTTGCAATGACCATTCTGGGCTAGGGCATTGTACGGTCGCACATTAGATAAGGTGGCCGGAAAGTGCAAATGGCGAATTGCCCCTCACATAAACACACCTACATACATATATACACACTTAGATATATAGTATAAAAAAATAATATTAACTATATAGAGCAAAGTAATTTATTTTCTAGCCTAATTTATATTATATTATAATAGCTAGCTTTTTAATAGGCTTTTTAATTAGCTTTTAGCTAGTTTTTTAGTTAGCTCTTTAGCTAGCTCTTTAGCTGGCCTTTTTAGCTGGCCTTTTTAGCTGGCCTTTTTAGCTGGCCTTTTTGGCTGGCCTTGCCTTTTTAGCTGGTCTTGCCTTTTTGGCAGGGCTCTTTGGCAGGGCTCTTTGGCAGGGCTC